>AP025005.1:1200000-1697923 GCA_020887355.1 Coccomyxa sp. Obi | reverse complement strand
CTAAACCCTAAACCCTAAACCCTAAACCCTAAACCCTAAACCCTAAACCCTAAACCCTAAACCCTAAACCCTAAACCCTAAACCCTAAACCCTAACCCTAAACCCTAAACCCTAAACCCTAAACCCTAAACCCTAAACCCTAAACCCTAAACCCTAAACCCTAAACCCTAAACCCTAAACCCTAAACCCCAAACCCTAAACCCTAAACCCTATATAAACCCTAAATATAAAAAAAAAAAAAAATAAAAATATAAACCCTAAACCCTAAGGCCTGCACTGAAATGGACCCGCTCGTGCGCACCCGGTGTGCAGCGTTCCCTCAACTTGCCGCTCTCCGTCATTGCATATTCAGACTCAATGGCACTCCAGCTCAACAGTGTTATTGAGTTGCAAGAGAGATCGCCGGTGCCAAGAGGCTACGTTTGTGATGCTGAGGTGCTGCAGCATAGATGCAGGGCATCTAACTGAAGGTTGTTAAGGCATGCAGCACTCTCTGCGTGCTTGGCCAACCCTCTCTTAGTGCCCTGACAGTGGGTGGAGAGTGCCACTGTGGAATGCTAATGAGGGAACCCACCCACAGCGCCCCTTCAGATCTTCACGGAGTCCTATTATTTGAGTCTCTTTGGTCATGCACCCAGGTCTTGAAAGTCGTCTGCGCAATGGAATAGGAAAATGCCCTGGATAGCTACTATCGTGGCAGCTCCTTCTTGCTATCTGTTGCGTCTCCAATGTCTCCAGTGTGCAGTGAGTAGGCACTTTGATAAGAGTTTTTGTGACTGAGAATTGATATATTCACAGCCATGCCTGAAGCCTTGATGATGATGCTGTGCAGGTATGCGCTGGGCCCCTTCCAGCTCTTCAGGTGTGTCCCTGATCTGAACTCATTTTGATTTGTTAGAACTCTCAGGAAATTGCCTGGATCACTCGAGCGTTTGTCAGACCTCCACATCAGATGTTCAGTGCTTCAGACCAAATGTATGACCCTGCACCGCAGCGCTTCACGTTATTCTTGCAGAAATGAATGTTGTTAATGGGCATGCAGGGCGCTGGCGCACAGAGAAGGAACGCTGATGCTGCGGCACTCCTTCACATACAAGTTCCGCACCGCCCAGAATCTGTTCGTGGCATTTGTGGCAGGCACACTGTTTGCCAAGCCTACCATGCACACTAACACTGTGACAGACGCCACCAAATTCGCAGGAGTCCTGTTCTTCGCCGTCGTGCAGATGCTTTTTGATGGTCAGCTCCCTTTCTTCTCAGAGGCCTCCTATCATATCGCCTCTTCAAAACTTGGCAGTGTTGGTGGCTCGAAAAAATAAATTGGGGACTGTATCCTTCGTCTGGCAGAAAGCATGCATATGGCCGAGAATTTGCTGATTCACAGATAGAAGTTCTTGAACAATTGTGCACTGCTGTGAGTTGTGGCGTGTGTGCATTATTATTTCTGGATCATTATAGCTTGCTTGTCCATGGTTCTTAGTTGTCTGCATTACAATTACATTTTGGATAATCTTAGACACTTTCCGCATCTGTGAGAATGTACTGGCTTCACGTGCAGGTTTCTCAGAGATGAGCATGCTGATAGAGGCGCTGCCAGATTTCTACAAGCAGCGCGACAACTTATTTTATCCGGCATGGGCATTTGCGTTGCCGGTGACGCTGCTGCGCATACCTTACTCGCTCGTGGAGAGCTTCATTCTCACCATCATCATCTACTGGTCTGTCGGCCTGGCGCCTGATGCCGGCAGGTAAACCCTTGTTTAGGGTTTTGGATTTCAACCCTAAAACCTTGTGAATCAAATCCAAGCCTAAAAAACCCTAAAAGACCCTGAACAGACAATTTGCCGGTAAATGCTCCTTGAAAGCACATGTCATCAACCCAACTAAGTCAGGCGAGCCAAATTTGGGCATCGCATTACTGCGCCTCCAGCGACATGCGCCAAAACACTCGCGTTTTGCCTTTCTTTTCCAGAGCAGGGCGGGTATATCAGGATGAAGTATTGCCAGTGCGCCATGTGCGCAGGTACTTCACGTTCTGGCTGCTGTGCTTCCTGTCGCACCAGGTGGCCATCAACCTATTCCGCATGATCGGCGCCATCGGCCGCTCGGTGGTGATTGCATTCAACCTGGCCTGGGTCGTCTTCATCCTCATCATGCTGCTCTGCGGCTTCACCCTCATCAAACGTGCGCCCACAAACTTTTCCCACTGGAAGTGGAAGTGGCACCAGGATGTGCGCTGCTAGGTTTCTGGGATACAGGTCAGAACCTCAAATGTGCTTGCCAAGATTGGGGCATTCAGCACGTCTTGACAGAGGGAAGGGGCGCCTCTGGGACTTCAGTCAGTAGTTTCAGGGAGTGTTTAGGGAACCCTAGGTTCTTGGTGGATTTCTTATTGGCGGAGAAAGTCAGGATTCGTCTAAACCCTGCACCTGCTTATTCCATGCATGATCTCAGAATACCCGGTCGGGTCAAGCCCGCCACTGTTGATCATAAGCTGTTCATTAAAACTCCCAAAATTAGGCTGAAAGATGGCTGTTCAGGGGTGGAGATGCATTCAGGAGTGTTCAAATTCCAGCATTTTCAATCTTTTGTCATTGGCAAATGGAACAAGTGGTAAAAAAGTCCTCCTGTGTTTACAGCGGACATTCCACCGTGGTACATCGGAGGGTACTGGGCGCTGCCGCTGCAGTGGCTCGTCAACGCTGTTGTCAACAATGAGTTCCAGGATGGTCAGTCTGATGCCCCCCTCTTGGACAATTAGCTCAAGAACACAGGCAGTGTTGTGCAATGCTGATGTGTGTGGGGCCTCTCAGTCGATGGCTTCCACCTAGACCGCTCCAGCAGAGCACGCATTTCTTCCAAATAGCATATGCACTGTTTTACCAGGGCATGTTGCCTGCAGCAGGTATTAGTCATGATCACTTTGACGCTGGGTGTATGCGGAGCTTGTACCGCCAATGTGAATGCCATACTCCGGCTTGTTGGTGCTTTGCAGGTCGGTGGGCGAAGCCAGACCCAGGCAACCCCGGCCAGACGGTTGCGGAATCCCTGTACCGCCAGTTCAGCTTCCATGAAGGCTCTGGGTGGATCTGGATTGGCGTGGGCGTTGTGGTGGGCTGGATCGTGCTGCTGAACATCACAACCACACTGGCGCTGATGCTCCTCGACGGTGAGTCCCTGAAGCCCTGAGGCAAAATTTGTTGCCAATCATGCGAGCATCTTGGGGCCTAGATAACTCCTGTCAAAAAACCTTTAAATGGTGTAAAGGGCAGAACACAAGCTGTCTCAAAAAGCCTATACTCAGCTGTGTTTTTGAGCTGGGTGCATTTCACGGTAATATAGAGCAGCTATGTCCAGGATAGGTGCGCATGGTAGTCACCCATCTGCCTTGTGTTGGGCTGCACACACGCAGCCCAACAAAAGGCTGCCCAGTAACTACCTTGCGGGCCCGTCCTGGACATAGCTTCTCTGAAAGGGACTGTGCCACAGAACGTATGTTCTATGTGCAACAGAAGGTTAGGGTGCAGAGACCATGAACGTTGGAACATTGTGGCAGCAGTCCCATCAGGTTTTGCATTTGAAGACACCGTCATCTCGTGGCCTACCATCAAGTGCTTTTACTACTTTCCAGTTGAAATCCTTATTCACAGGAATGGCAGTGAGGCACTACTGCATGATTCAGTGAGCCTCATATTTTCCTTTTCTGTAGGGTTTAGGTTAATAATATTTTAGGGTTGTTGGTTTTGTCTTGTGCAGCCCCGGACGCGAAGCCGGCGTCGATGCCAGAGGAGCTGCTGGCCGAGCGTGAGTTTACGCGCTCCGGCAGGCAGCCGCCGACTCCTAAACAGGCCGCGCCTGATCAGGCACTGCAGAAACAAGCGTCGCCAGCCGTTAGGAAGGGGCATGCTGAAATGGTATTGGCCAGCGGTGCAGCTGACGTGGAGATGGGCATTGTCTCTGGGACGGGCGCAACAAACGGCAAGGTGTGCCGTCCATCCAGCATTCCTTTCCCGCATTTCAACTGCTGTACTGGGCAATAGGCAGCAACAAGATTAACGCTGTGACACTCCATATGTTCAGGCTATCTGCATGCACTGTACCGTGCATTACTTCTGACCAGCTCACTTGCAAGGTCTGAGGGTTCTCGGAGTCTTCCTGGTGCTGAGGGTTCTCGGAGTCTTCCTGGTGCTGAGGAGTCTTCATGTTGTCCAAAACCTTTTGGACCAGCTCACTTTGCAGGTCTAAGGAGTTTTGAAAACCAACTTCTTTCTCAAGAGTGAGTGACAGTTGCCAGGTGTTGTGTGTGTAGCAGAGTGGCGGAGCAGCGGATGATGTGGAGGCGCTGGCGTCGCAGCGGCGGCTGGGCGCGCACGCCAGCAACAGGGGCATGGTACTGCCCTTCCGCCCACTCAGCCTCGCCTTCAGCCACGTCTACTACTCTGTCGACTTGCCGCCGGTGTGCTCTTCTTGCCTACCATTTTACAGCAGCACTCAGAAACGGACTCGGTGTGTGCATGTACATTGGAGCAGAAGGTCTGGGCACAGGAAGCTGTACTCCAGATGCAGCAAGGATCATGTAAGTGGTTGATTGTTTGTCTATATTGATACCCTTCAACTCTAGGGTGTTCAAGGTTCTGTACTCAGGGTTTTCTAATCAAGGGTGCATGGTCTAGATAGAATGGCATACCCGCATGCAGGGTCACCCCGGTGCTGGGGAAACGGTGGAGGGGACATCAAAGCCGCAGCTGACGCTGTTGTCCGACATCAGCGGCGCGTTCCGGCCGGGCGTGCTCACCTGTCTCATGGGCGTCTCCGGTGCTGGCAAAACCACTCTTCTGGACCTCCTGGCCGGCCGCAAGACAGGTGTTCCTTTTTCCCAGACTTATCCCATTTCACTGTATCCGTGAAGCTACTCTTGTTCAGCTTCCAGGTCTTCTGTGAGGCCGAATATTGCCCCGTTACTGAGGAGGTACATGTCCTGGATCGCCAGGTGGCCTAGTGCGTGGTAGAATTACAGTGGACGGCCACCCAAAAGAGCAGGCCACCTTTGCTCGCATCTCCGGCTATGTCGAGCAGGTAAATGGCTGTTTTCCGTCAAACATGCGCTTCTGATTGATCGCTCACAGTGAATGTTGAATATGGTAAGGGCAGTCAGGGTTCAGAAATGCCTTTTTGTTCACAGCCCACGGCCATAGACGGGGTTCTCAGTATGACCGATCCTTTTTCCTGGGTTCTGTGTGCGAAAGAGTTCTGCGCCCTTCATGCGCGAAGCGCAACCTGCCAGTGCACTGAAGAGATTTGCATGTGTCTTCAACTTCAAGACTCACATAACTGTCACATTGCCTTGCAGTTTGACATCCATTCTCCGGCGACGACGGTGCGCGAGGCTCTGGCCTACAGTGCGGAGCTGCGCCTTGCGGATGTCCAGTCAACGCAGCTGCAGGGATTTGTGGACGAGGTAGGCAGAACTCTATTCTGCTAACGGTCCTTCATGCATTCCAGGACGTACCTCTGATGACAATGCCTATTCAGTGCGAACACCACCCCTCATTCTAGCTTCCATCGACAATGTTGCTGTGAAAGTGAGTGGGTGTCCTCAACCGCCTCTCACAGCTGTACCTTGGACTCTTATATATCAACTTCTTAAAACTTGCAACCCTAAACTCTAAACACTAGGGGTTCATCGGGTGGAGGGCTAGGGTTTTGGATAGGCTTTTGATCACATCCGAGATGGGAATGCAAGGTCTGGAGGAGTGCGCACTGAGCAGGTGATGGAGCTGATGGAGCTGACGTCACTGCGCAATGCGTTGGTGGGCGTGCCTGGCCGCAGCGGCCTCAGCGTGGAGCAGCGCAAGCGGCTGACCATCGGTGTGGAGCTGGTCGCGAACCCCTCCATCGTCTTCCTCGATGAGCCCACCTCAGGTCTGAGGCATCAACAAGGATTTAGGGTTGTTGTATGTTTTTAGAGCTTATATATCAGGTTCAACCCCAAACTTCTAAACCCTGAAACCGTAAAAACTAAAAATACAGACCACTACAAGAGGTAGTCAAAACAACACTTGTCCATAAGCCGCTCGTCTGGTGGTCGGCGAGATCTGTATCAGAACTCAATTGCAGCAAAATGGAAACAGCACTGTGGCTGAGAGAGCTTCAGTCACTGACAAAATAAAGGGAGAACTGTGGCATGTTATTCTTATCCCGCAAGCCTGACACGTGTGACTGGCTTGGATAGGCCTGTCATGGTGGCAAATTCTGCAGCAGGGAGAACAGCATTATGGCAGTGTTGTTGCAAGGCACCAAGTTTCTGACTTCAAGTGGAACTCCATTAAAACAGCCACTTGAGCACTGCACTGTGAAGTGGGGTATGTGGTTCTGACAGGGCTGGACGCACGTGCTGCCGCGATAGTCATGCGCACCATCCGCAACACTGTCGACACCGGCCGCACAGTCGTCTGCACCATCCACCAACCCTCCATCGACATCTTCGAGGTGGGTGCACTGCCATGACTCCCCTCCCACTTTCTTGGGCCACATAAATACCCATGTCAGGCTCACCTGTTTTTCTTTCTGCTCGCAATATCATTGCAGCCTGAGACTAGCTGGGACTTACCGAAGAAGCATTTTCGGCCACCTTTTGTATTGCGAATCTTCCTCTATGGGTAAACCTGTCTTAGAGGAAGGAGGAGGGGATGTAGTGGCCCATCATCACGAAGCCAAGTGCCAAAATTGTGCCAATTGGATATTGCCATGCAGCCCAAGACACTAGAAACTTTGGCTGCTGAATCTGATGTTGTGACAGGCGTTTGATGAGCTGCTGCTGCTGAAACGGGGAGGCCACACCATCTACTGCGGCCCTACCGGCCATCGCTCAGAGAGCCTGATCAGGTACCGGTCTAATAGGATCTGTCCATCCCTCTTCACTCCATCTCAAATGCATGAAGACAGTCGGGACGGGGACCCACATTATCTTCTTCCACATCTTGTGGCCACAGGGACCTACACAGGTCCTGATGCTGACAGGTGTTCAGAGAGTCAAGGACACAAGTGGCAGTCGGTTTTACGCTAGTCGTCTTGTGTTAGAAATGCTTCAAAGATTGCTCTGGACTCTACATGAGTCCTGTACAGTACGCATGTCATGTTCTAAGATGCATCCAAGGGGCGATTGACCATGACAAGAGCACCTGTGGGCAGCTGACCCTCTGAACTGGTAGGTGATTTGGGGATTTTGCTGACTAGGTATTTTGAGGGCGTTGCTGGCGTGCCACCGGTCGCAGAAGGCATCAACCCCGCCACATGGATGCTGGAGGTGCGCATCACTACATTTTAGGATCTTTTGGGGTTTAGGGGTTGTCTAAAAATCCTAGACCCTAAACCCTAAAATAAAACCCTAAAATCCAAAAATAACGTTGTCAGGTGATCTGTATTCAGGGAGTAACGTACAAAAATTGTAGGCCCCTGTTGGCATTGACATGCAATTTAATTGGCCCGGGGTTTGTGAGTGTGCAGAAAGGGTGGCCCGGTGGAAACAAATGAAGAGAGGCATGTGCCTGCAGGTGACATCGCTTGGGTCTGAAGAGAAGTTGGGCGTCGATTTCGCAGAACTCTACGCGGAGTCTGAGCTGTCCAGGTAAGTCCTTGTTTCCTGCTTGCTTCTTCCTGGGCTCACATCTGCACCTGTATTGGTTGCCATGTCAATGACAGCAATATATGGAGGACCTGTCGCTAGGTGTTTCACATGGCACTGTCCTTATGCTGAACAAGTTGTGCTCAAGCCAGTCCTGCTTGAAATGGGCAAAAGGGTGACTTGTCGAGTAATGCGCATTGATGGTGCGGTCCCATACACCAGGCGCCTCATGTCATCCTCCACAAGTTGATGCCCTGTGCACCCATGCACATCCACAGTGACCCCATAGGTGTTTGAGGTTGCAAGTGGAAAGCTTCTCGGTAGTCTTGAAACGCGCCAGGACATCAAGCAGATTGGATACTGAGATAACTGCTGGCCCCGGGGACTGATCTGTGATGACTGTTCACCAGGGGAACCCAAGATCTGGTTGCAAGGTTGCAAGTACCAGACCCCAAGTCGCAGCCTCTGCACTTTGACAAGCAGTTTGCACGGAGCCCACTCGCCCAGGTGAAGACTATGCATCATGCAACTGAAGAGTAGCACACACTAGGGGTTGCCGTTAGATGATGTTTCTCCAGGCATGCAAAGCAAGAAGGCGTGCTTTCACGAATGGGACGAGAGCCTAGCTAAACGTTCTCAACCCAGCATTGGAAGGCTGTAGTTTTTCAGGTTTGTTTGCCTGGGAATTGCTGTGGGATGGCATCTGAAGAAGAGCTGACAACACTGCTCTGCTTGCAGTTCAAGCTTATCCTTGCCAAGAACTTCACGGTCTACTGGCGAACACCCGAGTACAATGCTGTCAGGTGGGACTCATACTCCGCTGCCCCAAGCCCTAATCGTGAATCCTAAACACAAAACATCTAAAACCCTAAACCTGAAACCCTAATTAGTAAAGAACTGTAATTGAATATAGCTTACGCTCCCTTGACTTGGGTGAGTGACTTGCTGCCGTTCAGTCTTATCCGGCATCTCCATCTTATCGGGAAGGCTGTAAACATACTTGCCAAAAAGCTGCTGCGAAGATTGTATAGGGGGCAGGCTCTCACTGTTGCTGTGGGCTGTGTGTGCAGGATGCTGTCCACGACACTGCTGGGCCTCTTGTTCGGCTCCATCTATTGGGGCATCGGCAGCCTCAGGTGCGCTCACAGACTCCTTCTGGAACTGCCCTCACCAATGGGGCTGCTTTCATTTTTGCGGCGTGACAATCGATTGAACCCAGCAACACTTAAGCATGCTAAGTTGCAGTACCGCCATGTGCAACGAAGGTCGCGGCAAACCAGTCCCTGAGTGAGGCATGCAGTGGGCATTTTGTAGACTCACCAAAAACCGCTGCACCAAAGTTGACTCGTGTGGCTTTTCTGGGATTGCAGCTGCTGAGAGAGGCTGCTGAAGACATTCATAGGGTTAAAGGTTCTACAATTATCGCGGGATCTGTGCTGCAGGGGAAATGCACAGACCATCCAGAACATTATCGGGGCGCTGGTGGTGTCGGCCATGTTCATAGGCACCTCCAATGCGTCCACCGTGCAACCAGTCGTCGACACTGAACGCACTGTCTTCTACAGGTAGGCTGACCCTCCTGCTTACATTTTGGGTTTAGGGTTAACCGTAAACCCTGACAAAATTGAGAAAATTAGCTTAACCCAGATAGATGCTTACAGGAATATATGGGCTGTAATCATCAGGGAAATTAGCGCCTTGCTAGCCTAAGAGAAGCCTTCTAGCTGGACTTCATTGAGGCTAAAAAAGATATAGGATTTTAATTCCGCACCATCAGCAAATTTGGGCAGATGTTCGGCCCGAATGCCAACTCGTGTACTCGAAAATGGCACCCATGCCCTCATTGGATTACAGTGCTCCTCATTTGCATCAAGGTCTCTAGGCTCAGCCGCGCAGGCTCTGCAGGTACACTCACGCATGTGAAGAGTTGGACGCTCTGCTGTGTTCCGAGGGGTTTCAGGCAAGGTTTTAATAAAAAAGGGGTTTCAGTGAGGGTGGTTGTGAGGGGACAGCATGTGATGCTGTAGGGAACGCGCGGCCGGGTACTATTCAGAGTACCCCTTTGCAGCGGCACAAGCCATTGTGGAATTGCCTTACCTGCTCGTCCAGTCCTGCCTCTTCTCGTGCGCGCCCTCTCTGCACCCCTGCATAATCTTTTCATATTATTTAGGGTTCAGGGTTTTTGGGGTTGGATTCATATCAGTGCTAAACCCCAGACCACTTGCTCAAAAGATTGCAGTGTCCGAAGGTAGAAATTTAGAGATTGCTGTAGCATGACCTGGGAGGGCTTTAAAGCCTTCTAGGGTTATGGGGAGTTGTGGTAATTGTGGGAATGGGAGAACTGCCGGATGCTGTTCCTGTAAGAACCAAATGCTGCTAGTTGCTGATGCTGACATTGTTGTGTGCTGGCGTGGACGCTGTGCTGTGCTGACATGCACGCTCTGCTGTGCCTCAGGGTGACAACATACTTCATGGTCTACTTTGAGATGAATGCAGGTGGGTTCAGCTTCCACTGCACCAAAGCTGTAGATACCCTTTTGTGCTTTGTGAATTTTGAAACTCTGCTCTTGGTTGGGCTGCCCTGCACAGCAGAAAAGGAGAGAGTACTTTGCTACTATGCACCGTTGACTGGGAATTAGCCTGAGAATCAGCCTCAGTCCACGTGGCCTTCTTGTACGCGCAGGCAAATTCTTTTGGTATGTGCTGTTCATCTTCCTGACGCTGGCGTTCTTCACCTTTTATGGCATGATGACCGTCTCCCTGGTGCCCAACATCCAGGCAAGTTCTGTGCAGAGCATGCCACACCCCTTTTTTGGATTGCTTTCAACGTTGCTCTGACTAAGGACTTCTTCAGCACTGTATCCTTGCTGCTTGCTACTCTGAGGGTGGATCTGGGATATTCTCTGGTGGAAGTTCCTGTAATGTGTGACTGGAAAGTGTTCTTGCAGGTGGCTTCAATCGTGTCATCTACCTTCTATGCGATGTTCTTCCTTTTTGCCGGCTTCATTGTACCGCAGTCGGTGAGATCCTCCCATCAATTCCCTAGAAGCCTGTAAAATTCTTCTGACTGCTGATCTAGACAAGAACACATTGTGGCACTGAACAAAGGAGCCTGCTTCTTGGCGGCTTCCAGGGGGCCATTGCTGTGATGTCATTGGTTGGTCTCGAGAATAAGTTCATACCTTTCATCCTTCTGTTTTGTTGAGATGCTGACATGGCACTCCTGTGTGTGCAGCAAATGCCGCCGTGGTGGGCCTGGTGCGCATGCCTCTTAGCTTGTCATCCCTAACTTCAAACCCCTAGATTTACAGATTAAATTATATCAAATTTCCAAACCTTAGACACTGGATAGTCTGCAACGGACATTCCCAGTTCTGAATTCTGCTGATGTCACAGCTAGCTCAGATTAAATCTGCAAAACACTAGCCCAATGCGCCACTTTTGTGACCTGTGCGTGGTTTATTAAAAATCCAATGCTTTCCGCAGGTACTCCTACTTGAACCCGCTCTCGTACAGCATTCAGGGGTTGCTGGGCAGCCAGCTGGGGGACGTAACCGATGAGTACATCGTCTACAACGGCGAGCGACAGAGCATCGCGCAGTACTTGAAGAATGCTTACAACATCGATCGATCCTTCATCGGCTGGGACATCATCATTCTCCTCGGCTTCACAGCCTGCTTCGCCATCATGACGATGGGGTCTCTGCGCCTGTTCAATTTCCAGAAGCGATAGCACTGGTGGATATCAGCACTGGAAGTGAACGTTATGAACAGAGGTAGAGGAGCAGTCGGGATACACAGATCTTGGTCATTGATGTAACCTTTGATAGGCTATTGTTCTCCTAGGTGCAGTTATTGTCAGGCAAACATATGCGTTGAACTCTCTTCAAGTACATGGAACAGGCCCTGTTCATGAAGTATACTCCCCATGTGCAGTTGGCACTAGGGTCCCCTTCACAAGGAAGTAAAGATGATTTCCATGGCGAATTGGAAATAGGTTCACTGGCAAATTCCTGTCGAAAACTAGAGCAGCTAACAGCAGCACTTGCAACGTACCATTGATGGAGTGTGGAAGCCAGCAATTGGTAGTCAGTTGACTGCTCTGAAGGCTAATCTTCATGTATTGCAATGTATGTACACAGCAGTCTTGAGTCACAGGTCGCTAACGCCACAGTGGCTCATAGTGGAAGACACTCAATTTCAGGTGAGCTGTGCGTGGCACATCCTGCTTGAAAAATAGGTCCCCATTGATGCGGTTTCTTGTGAGGCTTCAACAGCTTGCGGAAATTTTGAGCCCATATGATATGCATGCAAGACTAACAATGCAACTTTTTGCCTCTTAAGGACGGGCTGACGCCCAACCAGCATGTTGTTACTTAAAAAGATCAACAGTCATTTTTTGTCTGGGGTGCATCAAGCAGCTGCAAGCTTGGCTTGTAGGGCAGCAGCAAACGTCTGATTGGACACCTTTAACGGACCAGGCGCTGGGTCACCATAGCAGATATTCTGAATTTGGGGATCACAAAACAGCCCAAACCCTACATATGACTGTGGCAGATCCCAGTGCCCATCAACACAGGCCACCGCCGCAATGGTTGGGCTATCCTGAGGCGTCAGCGTGATTATAAAACAGAGCGCTGTGTGTGCCAACTGCAGATTCCCGTCATTAATGTAGGTCAAATATCTAGGTTGCCCGTATATGTCATATAACGTCATGTCCATGAGGATTCCAAAAATGGGTTGGGATGTGCCACCTCCGGCCTGCAACAAGACATTGCAAATTCTGAGTCTGACATGAGAGACAAATCTAAATTCCAGAGGCGCAATGCGGCCTACGCACAAATCTCAACTGCAGACTCTGTTCTGAGCGCTGGTCTCAACACTACCCCAAACGGGTTGTATGTAATGCGCGATTGAAACCTTCCAGGTGCTCAGCACAGATGAACAGTGGCACTATGGCTTTCAGTGCTTGTTGAGAAAAGGGTTTCACGTGTCATGAAGGCATTCGGCTTGGTGTCAGCTAGTCACCTGCAATGGAATCTCATGTGAGTCGCCATTGGGATCCATGTACTTGACGACTGCATAGTATGCGTGGGTGTTCCTCAGTCTAGCGTTTTGCATTAAGATGTCCGCAGAAGCGCCTTGCAGAGCAGCAGCAAGCACCACCACCACAGCAGTCCAGAGATCACCAGACGACATCATGATGCCAGCACCTTTTCATACAAAGCAACAGGACGTCGCTCTATCTTAGTAATGTGGAAGGAGAAACACAAATAGCCAATTTCTAGCAAGGCCGGGCACTTATTTCGCCAGGGAACTGGCAACAAGCTGACGGTCATAAGCACACATGCAGTGTTGAGTTGCCGAAATCGGGCCATATAAACAGCCAGTAAATTTAAGACATTCGATTATAATAAGCGCCTGCCTCGGAGACACAAAGTAAAAAAGCTTTTGACGTTCGGGGTGTTTGATGTCCGAGAGTTGTTCGGACTGGTACTGCAACAAATCAGTCAGGTCGATTCTTTGAAGACATTATTAATAACCAGTTTAATATAAAACAATGATTCACAATATCCATAACGGGATGAGGCTCGAGCTGAGGCTCGAGATGATCATTTGCACATCTGCAAACCCCGTGATTCTTGGAGAGCACTGGCTTCAACCTACCAACGAAATGCAACCGAAAAATTGGCTTGCTTAAGAATTCTGAAAGTTCTGAATTCATATACATTTTTGTTTATCAGTGGCACTTTGGAAGAGCTACATTTTAGAGAAAGGTTCTACACCTACCCGATCGTTTGAAGGACGGATCCCAGTATAGGGGGCACGGAGCACCAGGATTCGCTTCTTTCTGCCACGCAGCTTTCGCGATAGTTGCATTTGACACCCAACGTCCTAAATACGTCATTATATCCGGGGATCTCCGCGATCCCCGGAAGGGTCATATCTGCGCCACTCCGGGGGATGTCCGATCACGTTATTCGATCAGCTTCCCATCGCTCCTCACAAGGGGAGTAACAAGTATAAAGAACTATTACTCTATATACTTGTTACTCCCCTTGCTCCTCATCTTGTTGTCCGGTCTTTTGAAATCATGATGTTAGCGCTTGAGTGTGTCAAAGAATACTTATGTGAAGTAGTTGTCTAGTGTTCCATATATAGAGTTGTCTGCAGATGAGGGAAGTATCATTCAGTTGCAAGCAAAGCTGGAGAATCCTAAGAGTACATTAAAGCCTTCACTTGCCACTCAACAGCTGTCACAGACGGTCTTGGTGACCCCACAAACCCTAAACCATGGTAGTCTCCAAGAATTGAAGACATCTGAAAAACATGATTCATCCTACTGCCATGATGCGAGTGAAGAACCAAGATAGATGCTGTGCAAGTGCTCTTCAAGCAATGCGTATAGATCTTTTCAAAGCAGCAGGCGCTTATAGGCACAGTTATTTGACATCCAGGCCTCATGGTCCACCTGCCGGTCTTTTTTATCAAAATTGCATCATATGAGAAACAACTCCGGAGCAATGGACCCAGGGCAATTGTCTGTCCCTGTTGGAGTCCTGCAATGCCGAGTGCTATACTTTCTTGCTGGACTTCTTGAAGCACCATTTACACTAATTCATGGGAACGATAGGCATTGCATGAATGCCCATACTGCTCATCGTCTCAAGATACATTCCCAAAATATGTTCACTTTTCATCTGTGTCTGCAGTCCTGTTGTGCTTGGATTACTGCGCACAGTGCTCAGGTAACTTGATGCTCAAGCATGGTGACTTGAAACACAACAAGCCTGGACACAGTGTGATGTGGACAACCCCTCACACCACAGCAGGGAGTTTACTTCATTAGACATTACATCCTCGGAATGTTATGGACCATCGTCAGCCGGCCATGTCTAAGTGCTCTCAGACTCAGACTGTCATTGGTATGGCTGGAAATGTCTCATTCACAAATCCAAGCAGAATGTCATGATGCGGCAGCACACCGCCGCATTCCTCCAGGATGTCGGGTTTGCAGAAGAGCCCAAAACCATCAACATTTTCAGGCCCTAGTGGTGGTGTGGCGCAAGCCATTGCAACAATGATTGGGTTCCACCTAGTCACAGGGATGATGTAGCAAATGGAAGTGTCGCCCGGCTCCACGAAGAACCTGTTGGAGTGAGAGAACTCCAGGAACCTCTTTTCACCACTGGGCAGGGTAACAGTCAGGGAGTTCAGGACCAGGGTGCCTTGTGTGGGAACAATGTCTCCATAATTCTGCAGCAAAGCACCAACAACGCCGTGGATACAATATTATCATAGAATTATGATAGGATTGCACGTGGCGCCTTAATGTGGTTGCAACAGTGGGCAACATTGTGTGCTCAGCACTGGCATACTAAACACTTGATTGGCAATTGTAAATACATTAACCTTTTTTGGCATTATTTATTCTGTCTGTTAAGACAAACAAACATATCTGATTATTACACGAGTATCGGGTTGCGCACCTGAAGCACGACTGGGGCGCCTTCCAGGAACCTGACTTCAGCTTGTCCATTGTAGAGGTTTGCAATATCCGTGCCATGGAGCCTGATGATTGCAGATGCACGGTCCAGAGAGGCAGCAAAGAACAGCACAACTGCCCAGCAAGTTCTTGTCAACGGAGCCATAGCATAAGGTTACCTGGAGAGTAAAGCAGGCATCAACCACGTTCAGCGTCTTGATTCAGTTTTCCTTTGCATTTTTTCATGTCAACGAAGGGGACATAGAGCTACTGCTGAGGCAGATCAACTAGAACTGAGGTATCCTAGCAGACGAGCAACAAAATTATATGAAAGAAGCATCCTGTCACAATACTCGACAAATATTGGCGCAAATAAGGTCGCAGCTACACAGCTTATTGCGGGATCAAGAACTTAATCATTTAATATACTTTAAATCATTCTTGAGAATGTCAGGGACCTGAAGACTTGTGGCACTGTTCCTCTTTCTTCGGTGCACCTGCGTGCCCCGACAAAATGCAGTCAGCACCTGCAACTGAGTTCTTTCGTGAAGCAACACTTCACTTCACGATAGATTTAGCACTGTATATGGGGAAGAAAGTAGTGACTATCTCACCTTCGCTTCGTAAGAGTGGGTCTATTGATCTGCGCGATTGGGTGTCCCGATGTGTGCCAGACGAGAGGGACCTGAATTTCAATTTGCCAAATCCTGCGTTTAATTGTGTTGCATAACAAGACACTGAGGAAAATGTCCTGTCGCACGGATCCGGGTGGCCGGGGATCTTCCGGGGACTGGGCCCGTGCTCCGGCCTGCTGCTACATTTTAGGGTTCTAGGGTGTTGCTGACATGTCGATAAGAGCACCCAGCACAGCACGAACGCTGGTCCAATCGTATGTTGGGGAATTTCTGCTGAAAAGCCATCATATCCCGAACACACATGGCGAGTGTAGATGAAACCGACATTGCACTCACTGGCACAAGGCTTGGTGCCAAGTTGGTGGGGAATAATTAAGTTGGTGGGGGAAACAACAAGTTGCACCCCCTCAGGGGCTTAGCTGCAGTATTGCATTGCATGACGTTTTCGACAGTTGGTGAACAATCGAGCAACATCCCTTCAAGCTTATTCCCAGGCACACCATGATGGTCATCTAACATTTGAACAGGCCAAATGGGTGTTAACAACGTTGGCAGTCCAGGATATGAGTATCAGAAGAAAATCCTGAGCTTTGAGTGTTCTGGAGCCACAAGGTCTTGGGTGAAGTTCACGCTAGGAGGCATGCGCAGCTTTCCAGGTGCTGAGACATTTGTCTAGCAAGGAATACTTGTTCCACCAAATGTGGGACACCTTCCTACAGAAACAGTCAGCATCACTCATTGGCAGGATGTTTGCGCAGAAACTTGAAACTAATATATTAGGGCCTTGCCAAAGCCATGCACACTTGACATTTTATGGCCGAACACATGCAGATCCCTGGAGTGTCTATATTCACCCAGGCTGGTAGAACCAACAACATAAAACTATAACCCGGAAAGAAACAGGATGATCCTACAGAAGGGATCAAGTGTCCTCACCCCAGCCTCCCTCTCAACACGATGTTACAGTCCCTCCAACGACGTCCGCATGTGCTTGTCCAGGCATGTCAAACACAAAGCTGAATTCCTTCAAGGCTTTCAACATTTCGAAATGATGCACTGGCCGCCATTTCTTTCTCAACAGTTGATGTTCTCAGGAAGAGATAATTTTTGTCACTAAATATGATTCTTGTAGGCATGAGCTGAGTAGAAGTCCTGAGATTGCATGGCAGCAGTTTCAGAGTGCCATGCAAGTGTGTGGGGATGATCTGCTTATAGCAGCCTCACAGCCTCACAAGCCATGGTTGTCTGCTAGAACATTGGAGTTGATTGAGAAAAAGCAGATTGCTTATCGCGAATTGCTTAGTACCCGAAAAGAAGGAGCAATAATGGCCCTCAGAAAAGATCACGGGAACGAAAAAATCCCACTGTCAAAAAAAAAGTACCGCACAGCAGTCAATTTGTGTAGGAAGTCTGTCCGGCAGGACAAACGAGAGTACTGGAGAAAAATGTCAGAGGAGCTCATGGGGGACTTCCAGAAGAACAACATCCATTCAGCATATCAGCGGCTCAACCTACGTATGGAGCGGGAGACCGCCAAACCACTCGGCAGCGGCAGCGTGCGCAGACCCGACGGCTCCATTGCCACAGACCGAGATGAGTGCGCTCGCCTTCGACGCGAATACTTCCAGAAGCTGCTGAATTGCCAGAGAGACATTCACCCTAGTGTATGGGATCGGTTGCCTGTCCATGCACCACCACCAGATTGTGAGCCACATGTAGCTGCACTGCATGCAGCATGTGAGTTGCCTGATGTGGATCCCAACATGCCACCTAGCCTGCTTGAAGTGGAAAGGACTATAGCAAAATTGAAAGGTCATAAAGCCCCTGGTGTGTGTAGGATCATCCCAGAGATGTTGAAATATGGGGGTGAAGGTACAGCTAGATGGCTGCATCACGTCATTAGTGTAGCCTGGGATTCAGGGGAAGCACCATCAGATTGGAAAAAGGCTCTGCTTGTACCTGTTTTGAAGAAAGGAGACACAACCAAATTAGATAATTATAGAGGGATCAGCCTGCTCAGCATTGCAGGCAAAGTGTATGCACTGCTTCTGCAAACTAGACTGGAGAAGTGGGCTGAAACAATTCTCTCTGAGACTCAGTCTGGGTTTAGGGCGGGAAGAGGCTGTACTGATGCAATTTTCTGCCTGAAATTATTATACGAAAGGGCTTTACGGAAACAAAAACCTGTCTATACATGCTTCATTGACCTGAGCAAAGCTTACGATTCTGCTGATAGGCAGTTAGCTTGGCAGATACTTAGGAGCAGAGGGGCACCAACAAAAGTTGTTGATCTCATCCAAGATTTACATGAGGGAACCACCTGTGCCATGCACGCGGATCACAGACACCCAGATTCATGGTTTGATGTGGCCACAGGTTTCAAGCAGGGAGATGTGAATGCTCCTTTGTTGTTCAACATTTATATTGACACAGTCGTTAGAGCTTTTGAGCCACTAGTTAGGCACCTGGGGATCACTTGGCAGTACAAGCTAGATGGCAACCTCAGGGAGTGCAAGAACCCCACTGCATCTAACATGAGTTGGATTTTCATGTATGCTGATGACATAGCTCTAGTGGCCGAAACACAGGAAGCCCTACAAGAAGCCCTGGCCATTATTGACAGAGTTTTCATCCAGTGGGGCATGCATATAAACATAAGAAAGACTCAAATTCTTTGTTTGCAGAGTGGGACACAGACCGGTGATAGCAGTGAGCAGTTTTGGCTCAGGGGCCAACCCCTTGAACAAGTTCAGATGTTCAAGTATCTAGGGTTCAGCAGACATGTCAATGCAACCAGAGATTGCCTCAAGACTCAGTAGGGCAGGTGGGGCATACCATAAGCTGAGCAGATTGAAAGTTTGGAAAGATAAAAACATATCTGTCAAGATAAAAGTTATATTGTACAAAGTCATTGTTCAGTCAACATTGCTGTATGGTTGTGAAACATGGGCAGTCACCAATGAAGATATCAGAAAACTCGAGGTATTTCAAATGAGATGTTTGCGGAGGATATTGGGGATAAGCCTTTTAGAAAGGATACCAAATGCAGTTACACGAGCACAATGTGATATTCCAGAGGTTGCAAATTTGATTAGATACAGGCGGCTGAGGTATCTTGGACATGTGGCTAGGATGGGTGACACCAGACTGCCCTTACAATTCATGTTTGGTACCATATCGGGAACGGGGACCAGGGGCAGACCTATGAAGAGTTGGAATGATTATGTCAGGGATGATTTGGAAGCCATAGGATTGCCATATAACTGGCGGAGAAAATGCAAAAACCGAGATGAATGGAGGGCTGCCATAAAGGTGCTGCTAGACGTACCTAGTCCATAAGGACTGGAAAACGTGTAATAATAATAATAATGAATTGTTGGGCCATCGAGTGCACATGGGAAGGGCTTTCTACTCTGAGACAAACCCTCCAGCTAGCAGCATTTCTTTTGAAAGCATCTCATATTTCAGCAATGCGGACGTCTGTGCACTCATGCTGAGAGCGGTGAAGTTTCCGGCACCTAATCCCAAACAGTCGCCGGTGACCTCTAGCCAGCAGAACACCGCACCGCCAACATACTCTGGCCCATTATCACCAAGCCTTAAGCAATCCACAGTGAAAACAAGCTCACTGTAGAAGAGGACATTCAAGATGAAGCAAGCAGTATTTTCCTCAGCTGTGACGTCCCCAAAAACATAGTCCATATGTCTTGCCCCAACATCTTGTGTCAAGACAAGAATGTTTTCCACTTGGCCATACAATTCGTCTGAAGTTTGATGACTCTGCAATGCAACATGCAACAGATTCAGACAGAGTGGGAAATACATTACTCATGAAATCACTAGCTAGTGTTGGCAAGGCAAGTCCTGTGATGTTGCTTTGCAAGGACAGGAAATGAAGAACAAGACATGTCAGGATTCCGCTGTATTTACTTTCCACATGG
Organism: Coccomyxa sp. Obi; assembly: GCA_020887355.1. Classification (NCBI taxonomy): domain Eukaryota; kingdom Viridiplantae; phylum Chlorophyta; class Trebouxiophyceae; family Coccomyxaceae; genus Coccomyxa; species Coccomyxa sp. Obi. The sequence goes on along the minus strand of AP025005.1, from coordinate 1,678,237 downwards.
CTTTCAATTGAGATTTGATTAGAGGATGCAGGGAGCAGCCTATAATCTTAGTAAGTGCCTCTGATACGAAGACTGCACCTCCAAAAACTCAAAGTCGTTTGGGAAATGAACGACGACAGGACCATGGTAAAGGTTTCGCATAAGGCCACCATTCATGACAAATTCTGCAGAAGCGCTGTTCAAGATAGTTGTTGCAAACACCAGAAAATCCCATTGACGGAGAATGAATGGCATAGCGAGCCTGCAGTGCATACAAAGGGGTTTCTGTCAGCTGCAATTCAAGCCTTTCATGGCATGCTCCTGCAGGGTGGTCAGTCATCCCTAATGAAACTTGGAACATTTTCTGATTATTAACATCGAACACATTTGTGTCAAATGAGAATTGCAATTAAATATCGAGTGCTTCACGATCCCCCGATAATTCTTGCAAGCTGTCACGCAATGCCACATGATGTGTGCACTCAGTGCAGGCTGCCACCTCACAAAACTCTTAACCAAAAAAAGTATAGGTAACATATTACTGGCATGTGAATCAAATCAGTTTATTTTCTCAACTGCTCAATAAACCGAATCGTTCCGTTGCTGCAAGTTCACGCCAAGGCTTCCCGACCCACGGAATGCCGTGGCATTGCGCGACTGGTAGAATCTCGGAAACCCAACAGGGGATTGCACACATCAATATTCACTTATAGAACTCAATATTTGTCTCAATCAGCGTTTGCTATTCATCGTTCCCATTCACCTGTCCAAGTTCGACGCAGGAGATGGCGGAAGCTCCCGGTTAGCGGTCGAATTAATTTGAATTGCCTCCTCTTTACCAGCTACGAAAAATGTATGTAGATGTTGAGATATTACCTCAAGAGAGTCGCACAAATGTGTCGCTGGAAGTATCAATCCGGGGATTTGCCCCGTAAGCCGGGGTCCCGGGACCTAGCCACTCAGAGGTGAGTCTGAGACCCTAGTTTCTACTAACTAAAAAAGGCCATGGGTCACACTGACTAACACAAGGAAGTAGCCTCAATAACGTTTGAAGCCACCACAATCACGATGCTGCGAGACTGGCAGTTCATTGTGAGAAGGCAGCAATGTTCTGTGTAGGTGCAAATTTGACGCTGGAGAAGCGCCTCCGTGATCTCGAGAGCACTATGTCAGCAAACTGGTGGATCATCCGGCTGAAACACTGCTCTATTGCTGTTCCTTTGTACCCACTTCTTCGATCTGAGGGTCCGCTGTGTTTAAACCTTGAACACATGGTGCCTGCAACTTCCCATGTTCACTGAAGTTCAAGCGCCTGCAAGTCACAGTATCAATGCATGTATGCACATGTACGAGTGCACTAAAGCAGCGCTCTATAGCAGCACCGTGCCATAGATCCTACCATGTCAGCAGTACTGATGCACGACGCGTCTTCACCACTCACTATTCACATGGACGCTTCAACCGTTGCCATGTGGTACTCGTTAAATTTCAACGTTACATTTCTAACCATAGGTTGCAGGAAACTGTCCAATAGTACTTCAGCTACAGAACCATCCCAAGCCTCGAGCTGCCTTTCATTGCAACAATCCTTGATCGCAGTCAGCTACACTGTGGCAGAAGGACTCACAGGACCCGCATGACCCCTGTCGTTTGGCATTGGATGTGCAATGGGGCTATGCCCAGCAGTAGTGATATTGCTCGTGTTTTCATTACCCCTTCTCTGCTGACCTGTGCAAAACCCGGTAACTTCCAACCAACAGAATGTGCCACCACCCACATATGTGATTGGCAAGCCTGTGTCATAGTCAGGTGCATAACAGTCCACAGTAAAGATGAGTTCGTTACTTTCAGTGATGCTGACTATGAAGCAATTGGAGTCCCCATTCACTTCTCCAGCACCTTCAACAAATTGCAGTGTCCTGTACTCCTTCTGCTCTGGGACCCAAGCAAATATGATGTCCAACGTGCCATATATAGGGGGAGACAGCTCCTGGCTCTGTAGCAAACCAGACTGTGCGTCATCAGGTGCTTTTCACAAGATTCACTTGCATCACCATGAAATCCCCCACCGTGAAGTATACAGCTCCTGTGGAATTAGTGCTCTTGTCACCAGCGCATACCCGGGCAGAATGCAGTCTCTGCCAATAACAGTGTCATGGGGAGATCAGTAACAGTATGCTGATGGAAGAAGTACACGTACCGCCAGGTAGATTTGGGCAGCTTTGTCCCCGTGGATGTATGAGACAACCACATAATCCCTGTAACTGTTCTTCAATTTTCCGCCGTTCATATAAAGCTGCCCAGCAACTGTGTGCAATGCCAAGATTGCACATACCAGGTGTGCCACTTGGATGGAACCGAGCACCACCATAAGAGCCTGCATGTGAAAGTACCAGATGTTGCTTGATTCCATCTCCGACAAGCGAGCACAAGTTGCACTATTGCACTAACAGGAGAGCCTCTTGCTCTAACATTCAGTGCACCTTCGCCTTGCAATTTGAACACGCGGAATACATACAGCTTGAATTGAGCTTTGCTTGACGGCATTAACCACAGGGCGATGCGCAATAATGCTGTGCCTGCTCTGTGACATCAGCCCTTCTCTCATCTCCACACTTTGTGCCGCGAAAATTGATGACACAGCGGTAGACAGTGGAAGCTTCAATGCCTTTCAGAATCATTTGTAGTGCTATTCTGCTATTCTAAGTCTGATGCGACATTTCAACGAAAACCGATCTCGCTCGGGGAATGTGTCGTACCTGTTGATGACCGTCCAATTGCTGATCTCGGAGTGCACTCCACCTTTTTTGGACACAAACTTATATTTCCAGAAACTCAAATGTAAACGGATCAGGGGCAATGCCTCTCTTCAAATCCCAGGGTCCGAGGATGTCGGGGTCCCCGGGGTTTCGGAAGACCAAGTTTAACGGCGTTGCCAGGCGATGAAGCACCAGCGTGCCGGCACAATGAGCCGGGCCTCACAGTTTTCGATCTCCCCGAAAACATTGCCGGAAGCGCATGTCATCTCAGCAGGCGGCAGTTACCACTGAACGGTGAAAGGGTTTTTTTGGGGGTTGCTATATGGTGCACAGGCAGTGGTTGCCTACTCAGTTGCATGCTTCTGTACCTGGCTCCAATTTACAATCATTGAATTAAGCAATGCCGTCAAAGTATTTTTATGTTAAACCACATTTCAGAAGTCTCCCGAAAAGCCATCTAGATCTGTTGACAGTCTTCACTGACACAATGTCAGGGAGTGCTGGCAACCACTTCATCAAAACAATCAAGACTTATGCAGTATTTTCAGGTACGCTTTCAGTCATGGAACTACACCAGCCACAGCCTAGCACACACTTTTTGCCAAGTTGATTATTGCCCAACCACATAGAAACAATTTGCTGTGCACTGACATCAGCTGAGCACAAGTGCATGCAACACAATGTGCCAGCACTTTGTTGTCAAAGTGCGAGCGACTCGTTGCGTCATACAGGAATAGCAGCTCACTGGGGCTGTATTGATCAATGAGCCCCTCATGAGCCCCTTACAGTACCTCCTGTCCCTCATCATACCTCACTGAGCCAACCCCACCCAAGGGCTAAGCGCCCTTGGAACATGAAGAATCATATAAGATGCACTGTACGCTTGCCATCGGCAATATAATGCTGTCCCACTCAGGCCAAGCGCTGACCAAAACACTATCTGTAACCCAGAAACAACCGATTACAATAATTAGTATTCCCCTCATAATCGAGCCCATCAACTAGCACAGCAGCTGAGGCGCCATAAAATCACTGTGAATCTGAAAGCCTTCATCTGCCAGTGGGTAAAATGGACTGTCCTATTGCCGCAACCCCCCACATTGGCGCACGATGCAGATGTATCCAGCTGGAAAGCAACATATAAACCTGAGATGGGTACCTTCCAAAGGGTACCTTCCAATATTGCTCCTTTCCTGCTTGCAAACAAATACTCAATGCGCCCCCTGAAGCGATGGCTTTTGGATAGATCCACCCTGCCACGTACCGGTATGAATATCTTGGGTGTGAAATAATAAAAAAGACTCAAAGCAACACCTTCACCGGTGCAATTGCTCTTCACCTCGGAGTTGCTTACAGTCTTGGTATCAATTGCTGCCTCGCTGCCAAAGCCCATTCCTGCTCTTACCTTACGCGTGTTATACCAAAACAGGCCTACACCACTTGCTGGCCAAGATATCAGGAAACTCTTGATCTGTTCACTGGATAACATGTCTTACCAGCTTGCGCATGAAAGGGTGGCACTGCTCTTCAGCAAATCATTGTTTGTAAGAAATTCACCGGACCTGTGAAATCATAGGTCCAAAATTTGACATGTCCAGCAATTGCCAGAATCTCTTTCTCACCTACCAGACTGTTCTGAGATACTGACCTCAGGGATAAAGTTCACTGAAATGTTGTTAAAACATCTGACCATAGAGTCTAGCGGCAACACCACACTGTTTTGACAGGGACACCAAAAGTGTAAAAAGACCACAGACCTCCATAACTCAAGCCATAAAATTGGGAGGAAAAATGGGATATAATGGAAAGGGAAATAAGCTGTAAATGTCCTCCTATGTCAGGTCACATTACTTCACAGTAGAACTCTTGGCCGCCATGCAGCTGGATTCCACAATGATGAGGTGGGACCCATAATATCATAGTATTGCGCATCCAAAGTAGAGGATCACATGGAGAAAATGTCATCAAAGAGGAAGGCTGAATCCTGCACAGGCACATGAGACACACCCATGGTCAGCCAGCACATTGCACACCAATTACCTTTGTATTGGAAAGCAAACGAGATTGCAGATTGGTTGCTGTTCGGTTGCAGACGCAACACACAGCCATAAAGTACATTGCTGAGGGTTGTCAACAGAGATATACTGCACCTTGTCAACAGATAAATTTATAATGGTCACTATGTGGGATTCTCTACTCACATTCAGGATTAAAACTTCAAGGGGCAAAACGAAGCCCTAGATACAGAAAAAAACACTAGGGTTTCAGATGTAGGGTTGCACCTCGGCAAGGCTGTGCTGAGCTTGGAGCTGCAGCTGCATGCGCTGCACGCTTTCATGCAGCCGGGTGATGTCGGCATGTGACTGCACATGCCTGCGCAGCAGCTCCGCCACATTGGCCGCCAGGCTTGCCACATCAGCCGCAAGGTCAGATCCCACGCCAGAGCCCTACAATGCACACCAACACATCAGGGCCGCACCACGGATGGAGCATGAGTATTTCAGGATGAAGCAAACGCTGGCATGCGTCTTAACAAGTCGATTCGAAACCGCCAAAAAGTTACCCCGTACAGGATTAATTCATCAGCAGAGCCACAAGAGGATTTGTGCACCTGTGAAGATGTCTTGCTCACAACAGGAGTACACCAATTTTGCAGCCAAAAGGCATTCTTGATGGCAGATTCTTGGTCTGAAAGAAGTCAAGTCACCCCAAGAAATCACCTCCTGAGAGTATACAGCAGCATTTTTTCGACAATCAGAGTAGGAAGCTGGCAATGAGTGAGAGACACGGCCCAGATGGCACCTGAATGGCAGTTGTTGGGGGTCTGGCCACAGCCCGGGGAGTTGCTGGCAGAGCATATCCATAGATGAGGTCCTTTTCGCTTTCGATGCTGCTCTCTCTGATGAAGCATCCATCCAAAGAAAGTGCCTGCAGTGAGAAATGCGACATTGGCTTCAATGGTCGGCTGCACTGTGTATTGTTTGCGGCTTGTGGCGTGTGGGCCTGTCTTGCTGACTTGTCAAGGGACGCAGCGGAGACAAGCTAATGCACGAGTGTGGAAAGGAAACGACACAACAGCAGTAGCCAGCTTGCAACAACCTACAGATGCATAAGAAGAGCTGAAGTGGCCCATTCACGCCAACACATTCCCTCAACCCTTCTTCCACTCTGATTGGAAGGCCGCTTAAACTGGAAACATCATACCTCAGGCAGCGTGGTGCCTTGTTCAGATAGCCTTTGCCGCTTGCAAAAGGTGCCAGACAGGAAGGCTTCGCTCGCAGGGAACGCCTGCTCATGATTGCCAGGGCCCCCGCCACATGACACAGCAGCCAGAAACGGCGAGTGCATTTGTGTAGCCACATGTGTGGCACATGACCTGCGCATCAACTCACGCCCCTCGGGTATCGACCGCACAGCTGCACGGAAAAACAGGTGGTAGGGTTGGTAGATGAATGGTGGCATATTGGAGGTATGACTCTGGAAGTTCATAATACCCTGAACGTAAAAGTATAATCACCCTCAATATGTCCGCGGCAATTTCACCCTGACGTCAGTCGGACTTCTTGGTGCCGTGCATACCCTCACTGTAATCTTCTTGTACAAGCTCACGAAATCAAGCAAACTTCGCTCCTCATCATATGACTCTTTGACGCTGCTTTTCTAAGGTAAGGTGAGACATTCACAGGCTGCAGAAAAAGTCACCGCAAACTGCTGAAGTCATCGACAGTCCCTCTGTAGGGTGCATTCACACCAGGACCCTGGGTAGTCATTGCGGACGAGTAAGCATTCAGCAAGCCTGCAGGAAAGAAGAACATCCATGGTCAATGAGAGCAATTCAAGCCTGCCAGCAATTGCTTCCACCAATTTGGTACAGCAGTCCAAACGCATGTCAAGCCCCCCTCAAATGATTTTAGAAAATAAGGGACCCTGAAGCAAATTCAGAAAGAAAGAAAAAACAAGGTGCACACTGGCCACCTGAAAGCATGTGGGAGGGTGCTCGCCTCTACATCTTCCTGCAAGCACTTGTGTTGTGCCAAAAAGTCTCCAAGTCCCCTTAAGGTTCTTCATCCAAAAACAATAAACTGCCTTCACCAATCCGTCTCGCGTCAGACATCTGTCGTCCAACATGTGAGAAAGCTTGGAGTGAGGGTGTACCCTGAATATCAGGCGGGACAGTGCCGGCCTCAAAGTGCGCCTGAAAACGCTCGCGCCAAGCCGCGGCCAGAGCACGATGACGCTGCAGAGTGGCAGCAGACGGCTTCTTTTTGAAGTTGTGCCCGTTTGTCACCTCCCCATACTGCCGGACCGCCTTCCTGCAGGCAAACTCTTGGGGTGAGAGCCTACCCCCTGAAATACACCCTTTCACTGGAACCTTTTGTTGAACATATCAAACGCTGTATGCCTGACTTATTCATTCTTCAGCACTGACGCTGTACGCCTCCTAAGGCACGCAGCAGCTGCAGAGCTCATGGTTGCCTTAACTTGTGTGTTAGTGCAATGGTGCAGTAAGAGCAAAAGGGAACACCACGGTGGACCGGTCCTGAGAGGCAAGCCAGTGCAACCAGCAGAGGGTCCTATGTGTCACAATCCCAGAGAAACAGGCTGCACGATCACATGTGTCCTCTCTGAGAGCTTGGGGGAGCTACTGGGCTCTAACACTGTACAACAGGTTCTACTCTGATGTCAGATCAACATGCCATCATGTGGGTGCAGGGGGCGGCGTACTCTTGCAAGTAGCTGAGGACTTGCGATGCAGTGGCCGCATGCTGACTAGCTCTGAGCTCCATCACAGTGGCCACCACTGCCGCTCTCACGCCCGGCCGCCAGCACTCCTCCCGCTGCGCATGTGCGCATGTGCATTGGATTTGTCAGATGCTCAGAGGATGAATGAGAGCAAAAGGCATGAATCCATGACAATCATGCCGGGAACCAGAATGAATCACAAGTGTGTGTTGGACAAAGGCACGACCCAGGTGATTTTAAAGGGATGATGCTAAGGTGGAAACCAGCAAAGCTAACCTTCACCCTGAATGTGAATTTTGAAATCCTGAAGGAACTATTCATCCCACCAGTGACCAGTGCAGTGGCGCAATGTCTGGTGTACGCCGTCAGAAGGTCTCAAGGTAGGCAGCCTTTAAATTTTTTCAATCAAAAAGAAAATCCCCGACAGCCCCAAAAGTGCCATAAGAGAGGAACCATAGGCCCACCTTGCGACCAGCACAAGGGTGTGCCGTCCAGTGCAAGCCTCCAGATGTACATTACTGTCATTTTAATGTTTTGCTCAAGGTCTAGCAAACCGGGCCCTTTGGAACAGGGCTAAACCCAACCAAACATGGGAGTTGGAACCCCACCTGAGACCAGCGCAGGGGCGCTCCATCTGGTGTCCTTCGCCAGAAGATGTCAAAATGGCGCGTCGCAACAAGCTGCGCCGCACGGTCTAGACTATAGGCAACGCCGCTGTACGCCATGGCTCCATTCTGACTGGGAGAAGTTGGAACACCGCCATGGGCAGACATTGTAGATAGACCGGCAGCACCTGCTCCTGCTCATGAGTCATGCCAGGAGGTTGAAATATATCTATTCATTACTTGCCATTTTCTCGATACCACAGTCCTAGTGTGATGAGCAGGTCCTCTGAGTGGGCTGGCAATCAGTTTGATACAAGGTTTCAGGCAGAAACAGCCTAGTTCATCGGGTTCACATTGACAAGTGTGTAGTGTGAACTCATGATAAGCACGTGTGGGCCACCAGATTACAGTTGTCCCCCTCGGAAGAGGTGAAAATCTCACCAGCACAGGCATCCATTCAGCTGTTCTGGATTGTGTAGGACTCGGCGCACCTGACATGCTGGCTGGAGAGATAGGCATGGCGCTGGCCTCTGCGGAAGGGCGGGTGTTGAGAGAGGGAACACTTGTGACTGCCACCGGGTCCTGATAACTGCTGCCCTCACTTTCCGTCTGAGCAGCTGTCATGCTGGCAACACTGGATGAAAACGTGCCTGCACCAGAACCAGGTGCGTTAGGGGCCGTTTCTGGCGCGATAACCAACAGCATGACATGGGCAATTAACTACTAGTACATGTACTTGGCAGGGGGACGACTTCAAAAGATATGTATGGCCCCCCCTGGCATTCATACATTGAACCGCTCTTGTTGGTGTCTGCCTTTCAAAATTTCAATGGACGCTGAAAAAGTATAGCGATGCCGCTTGGTGCTATGATCAGACCTAGATGCCGTGATAGGCACTGACATTTTCCCCACAACCCCTGTTGTGACGCTTCCTGCAGTGTGACTCTCAGTTGAAAGAAATTTGTATCATCATCCGACCTGTCACGGGCTGCAACGTTGCTGCTGGGATAGCCGCCCCAACAGCACTGGTTGAGTCAACGGAAAGGATGAAGGTTCCCGCAACCTTGCCCAGATCGGTAAGTACCAGGCAGCCTTCTGCTCTACCTGAAAGTGCTACCTGATTACAAATCAGATTTCATATCTAGTTCAATGGTTTGGTTTCGGGAACCTTGTTGCCGGACACCCTAACCCCCGTGATCAAGTGGCATGCTGATTTTAGGCTAGGTGTACGCACTGCCTCGCAGACATTCTGAGCCACCTAGTTAACTGTATATTCTGAACCGATTGTCGTTTGCGCATTCTTGAAAACTACACAGCTATTTACGAGCTTACCGAAAGGGCACAAAACCACCACGACCTTCCCTCATCTGCTTTCTGCAAAACCCAAAACGACTCAATGCCACAATTCATTATGGGTCAAGGTTGAAGGAATCATTCTCTTGATCCAAAACACAAGAACATGAAGGGATTCAGTGCCAGACAAGAAAGAGGTCTCGTCTGAGGAGGAGCCCTGTTGACCGAGGAAACGTCGCCACTGCCGTCGAAAGCGAACGTCTACAAATAGATGAAGGGGCGAGGTGTATTGATGGTTATGGAGTGAAGACCAATTTTCAATGCCCTAGAGTATCTAATTGCGAGGAATATCTTATCTCGACCGTAAGTTCATGGGAATGTACGACAAGTGACGTTGAGTTAGATGTTGACGTCACAAAAAACTCCGAGACCCCAACTTTCCAGAGGGGAGAGTTCAGAGCCGCCGCTACCAGGAGATATGTTCTTGTTGCCTTTGCGCCACCATTTGACGCAAAAATCTCTTCGTTCAACCTGAATGTGGTGAAGGAGCAGATTTTCCAAACCTTGTGCGGTGCTTCCCATCGGAACCCTACCCTTCAGACACTCCGGAATATTGGCTCGTCAACGCATTGTCTCCAAATAACAGTAGAAAGCTTTAGCCTGATGTCTCATCATTCAGTAGATAAGGACTCTGGCTCATTGCTATGACAATCTGAGGAACCTTTAGTGCACAAAATCCAAGGGCCAACTGGGCCGGCCCAGAACCCCTAATTTGAACACGTGACTTTGCAGTACGTGGCAAACCAAATAGTGCTTTTGATCTGCAATCAGGCGGCACCGTTGGACTGCCGCGCTTAAATTTTTAAAAATTCATACAGGACACAGAATGCTGCTGAGGCGATATCAAGAGTTGCGGGGTACGGCCAAACATGTATACGTCTGAGGGACAGCCAAGTAATCACACTGCGAGTGGGAACATATTTGACACCTACCCACTCAGTGTCTCGATGAGATTCAAGCCAAACAGGGCTGTGTCACCCAAAGAGCATCCTGAAGTCACAACGAGCAAAGGTGTCATCCCATGTGTCGTGCTGCTGGGCACGCTCTAGTAGAAAGGCCATCCTTTCACATACTCCTGGAACTCGCCCCGGCAGTAGAAAGAGTCCTTCTCTTTGATGTCGCACACAGCACCCCCACCATGCCAGTTGCAGCCGTTGTTGGGCGGCTCGTCGTTGTCGTTGATGCGCTCAGTGTTGATGATTGCCTTGTTCAGCGGGGGAACATGGTAGACACACGTTGGCCCGTAGCAGTATCCGCTTCCAAGGTGATTGTGGCCTGTTCAGTTGCAAGCATGGATCAGATTTGCACACAGAACACACCATTTGGCGTAGCGGAGTGGATGGTCATGGCACTTCTGGCAGTTCCCTTGACTCTAAAGAATGAAAAATGAAAACGATATTTGAAATATTAATTACTTGGAGGAATTCAGTTCAGCAATATCCCTTCTCACTGTTTGGGGTAAGGACTTTGTCCTCGGGCGGCTTTTGACGTGCATGAAACTACTAAAATTTCCATATACATAAATACCTCTTGGGCTGCAGCAACAAGACAGGTCTCCCCATCTAAAATCCTGTACAGTTTGGAATAGGCTTCTTGTGCCGAGGACACCTTCGCACAGCTAAGAACCCTAACATTGAAAATCAGAATTGAGAAGAGACTCTGAGACAGGAGGGTGAACTCACAGTCATCGTCACTGAGGCAGCCTTGGCAGTGCTGCATGCATCCGTAGGAGGTTCGATCGCCAGCTGGCAGACTGGCGAAGCCCGTCACCCTCCAGTATTGCAGATACAAGCCGGATCCAAACAGCTTTGCCTCACAGCCATACCCCTTGAAGCCTGATCAACACACGTATCTTTTTGAAAGACCCAAATCTGGCTCTGAAATTTAGAGGGTTCACATGCACACAGTCAACAGCTATCAATCAAGATTTCACTGGGCATTTTCTTATTGCGACAGGGTGTTGACCCTCAGGGCTTGGCATCAAATGTGTGCCGACTTAAGACTTTCAGACTTACTGAAGCAGAGAGGGCTGACAAGGATAAAACTAGTTCAAGGTGAAGACTGTAAAGTTCAAGGAGAATGTGAGCTCTGCAACACATGTTTGTTGCAGCTCTTGGCCATCGAAGGGCTTTTCGTACCTTCGTAGAACTGTTCAAGTGCAGCAGCTCTATTGTACCAGGGGGTTCCGGTAGTTGAATCTTTGATAGTTTTCAGCGTGTTCTGCCAGATGTACACAGCAGGCGCAGTGGCAAGATCTGCACATCCAAACCAATACGCTTCCATCTCATACCAAGGCATTCAGGGTCGGTAAAGACCCGAACACAGGGCGCAGAAAGTGACGGACAAGTGAACCGGTAATCCAAGACATACAGTGCCTCAAGTATCGTCTCAATAATCCTTCTGCTGGCTTGACATGCACAAGGTTTAGATGTTTGAGACCATGTCATCGGCCAGTGCATTATAATCAAGACATGCATGAAAGTGATGAAGTGGCAACGCATGTGGGGATGCTTACTTGCCGACTCCAAGAATGCATTTATGTCTTCTATATCGACAGGGCTGCGCAAAACTTTGCCCAGAAGCTCCTGAGTGCCTCCAAAAGCTGTGGTCCTGCTGGTGAACTGCAGCAAACAAGGACACATGCTGGATTGACGCAGGCAGCTGTTGCAGTCTAAAGAGCCGACATCACGTCGGGTGACCAGCTCATTCAGTATTTAACACACACCAGAATGCACCTAGCCACTTCTGTTCAAATTCATATTAGACGGGGGTTAATCTCAGAACTTCGGACTGACTTCTCAGTCCTAAGCTTGCAAGTGTCCAAGTTATGGCAAGCATGATGTAACCGAGGGGTTTCGTGTTGTGTATAGGCAGCAATTGCAACAGTGAACCCTAATTGTAAACCCTTGATATTAACCCTTGATGTAAAAACCCCACAATGTTTCCATGGATTGTACAGCAGATATAGGAGAGGGGGAAGCAGTGAGTCATAGACAATACCAGCGACAATGCAAGTTACATTCAAACCGTGGGATTGCAATGTAGGGTTTGAAGAGCTATTTTCCCAGCATTTATATAGGGTTCTAAAGTTTAGGGTTAAATATAGAGTGTAGGGCCCCCTCACCGAATAATCTCTGGCATCCTCGCGTTCACCAGCAGACACATCGGCGCAAGCACCCTGTTTGCCGGTGCCCTCGGTACCAAGCATAGTGACGCAGGCGGCCGCCTTCATGTCTGACTGGGTCATCTCATTGTTCTCACTTGACTTGATCCACTGCGAGAATGTTGCGCCTGTGTAATAGGTTCCCACCCTGCACAGAAACTACATCTCGGGGGATTTGTCTTGCTCAGACCTGAGATGTGAAGAATTTTCACACTTGACAATCAAATGCTAATCCTAATACATATATTGACAGAATGGTTCACACATGAAGGACTGTTACTTATGTTTGCACTGTTCGACGCGCGAATGAAACCTCAAAAATCAAATGTGACTGATGGCAATTCACATCATGCTTGAAGCATGGCACACAGGAAATCATGATGTTGCAAATAAAGGAATACAAATTGTTTGCAAATGAAAAATTTTATGGGAAGGTGTACAACGAGGTCTGTCTAGCCTAGTAGGTTAAACCCTAAACCATACACCCTACATATAAACCCTACTATCCTAGTAGGTAAATAACCCTAAAAAAATATGCTGTGAAGAGAAGCGACTCACCATTGCGTGCCCCACTTCTGAATGAAGTCCATGTAGGGCTGCCATTTGTAATCATCCTCCGCTCCATCAACCGGCGGATCAGGAAGATTCCAGATATCATTCCAAAGGTTTTCTGTCAGCCCAATGCCGTTGTCGACAAGGCAGCTAACGTCCAAGTAATATCTTTGGTGCGTGTACACCAGTTGCAGCACATACAGGTCACTCTTGGATTCGCCCTCTCTGGCCCAGTTGTAGGAGGCCTTGGCTGTGGCCTGCAGTTCTGTCGTGCTTGCATCCACGTTGAGAGTGGATTGCACATAATATGTGAACTTCTCGTAGGAGTCCATGTATTCCTCGTATCTGTTCCCGAAGATGCTGTCATCCTCGTAGTAGATGCACTTCTCATACCCTGCAAAACACATGCCACAGCTTTTGTCTGAGATCCCTTGTTATCCACAACAGGATGCCTCAAGGAAACCTCCTGAGTCTATTTGCCGCTCCTTCAACCAGGCACCTGATTTTCAGTACCTCACACAAACACCGCAACAAGACACAAAGGGGACCCTCTCAATTCACCCCTCTGAAACATGTGACTGAGAGGTGACAGAGATTGACAAAGGCTGACTGATGAGACAAACTCCCAACAGGTAGATGTATTGTACTGCAGGCTGATATTGGAATGCAGCCTATTAACAGCCTGAATATTCAGATGACGTCCTGTGGGAAACAAAGATGCGCAGGTGCACACACACCAGGATTCAGAGCTGCACAAATGCGTGATTTTGTTCGGTTCAAACAAATAGAAATGCTCAAGTTAAGTTTTGAACATCGCACCTTGTGCAAAAAGAGCCTTGCCATTCACGATGCCCTGGGCGTCGTGCAGGAAATCGATCTTCTCCAGGAAAAAGGTTCGTCCAAGGGAGCTATCCCAGTCCGGAGCGGGTTGTCCTTTCAGGCTGCGAGGCTCAATGCTGATAGCCGCTGGATGAACCGCTGAGGTTGCCTGGAACACCTCTGGTTTGTCCGGAAGGTATGAGAGAACCAGGTCATGGGCGCCTGGTGTTGCTCCCAGCGACTCGTAGAAGAACCTGCAAGAAGCTGTGAGGGTCATTTCCAGGACCAAATGCAAGGAATCGTGGTCAGGTTTCAGATCAGAAAATGCCTGTTGTTGCTCAGTGACTGGAAAGGAAACCCGCAAGCACTAGCCTAGGGCGTTGGATCTATCCTATAGATTACTGCAATCGTTACCTCCAAGTTTTTTCTGGCTTAGCATGCCTGTTCTTGCCTTATTGACACCCGGTGACACTAAAAATACCTGCAAGAAGCTCGTTAATAGGATACGTTCAAAAGGCCTTCCAGGGAGTGCAGCATAGTACCCAGGTGCTGTCAACACGTGAGAACTGCCAAACAGGACAAGCTTCACACATTGTTGTTTCGAACCATTTTTTTGGCTGGTTCCAATGCCGTGTGTTTCAGTTCAAAATACTTTAGGAAGGGGAAAATGCGCACTGTGTCTTGGCGGATGAACTGTTGTCCGGCACGAGGTCCAGCAAACGGGTGATCTCGAGGAAGGGATCCGCTACGGACCGAAGCACAGCATGCACTCTGCCGCTCGGTGCCGCTGCTTTCAAGGGGTTTGCACCGCTACTGGTCTGCACGCTTATCACGGCCGCTTGCAGGCCCAACTTCTCCGTGAGTTCCCAGCTCACTGTTGTGTTCGCCTGCAGCAATGTAAAGCACGACCCAATCTTAGGGGAAGGTGTTGGTTGCAATCATATCAGTACAGTTTAGAGAACCAGGATAAGCGACACATTTTTCCCCTGAGTCTGGAAGGACTTTTCCTGTCTTCTGGACCAGTATTCCCCCTATCTAGGGAAACTATGGTAGGGCTGCTGCATTTCAGTACATCAAAATGCTGCAGGCTTGTAAGCTTGTAGTGAACTTATGTTACTTTAAAAGGTAAAAGGGTCTTCACTGGGAGATTAAGAGAGATAAATCCCCAACAGAAGGGTGCAAACCGCATAGACTCACAACATTGGCGGTTGAACACACAGATTGGCACACACGCTACAAAGAATTTTGTATCAATGCAACAATGTCAAAACAATAATATGCGACACAAATTAAGACGACAACATCTGAGAGAGAAACACCATGTTGGTGGCCAGAACTCAAGGCTGGAGTTGCTTGGCGCACCCAGCATAAACACAGGCAATCCCTTTGGAACACATGACAAGACTGGCAGAGATGAACACGTCCCTGGAAGTGTAGGGTAGCAACAAATGTGACTAGTCCACAGGAGACGACAAAGCAAGAATGATGTGAAGTGATATAAAAGAAGATACATTCGCATGAGTTTGCAAAAGAATCGCACCGGAGGCAAGATATGGAGCGGCAGGCCAGCATTGGATGCGCAGTGGGGGGCCCCAGCAGCCGGCAGGAAGCTGGCGGAGAAGTGGTAGATCCCTGGGGATAAGTGCATCACTGGCACATGCGCAGTTGATTTTGTGGGATAGGGCGATGGCCGCAGCAGTTTTGGTGGGTACACATTAGTGTCCCTCAGTAGATCACCTGTAGCATGGCAGGAACTGTGAAAGAATTTGATATGCTTCTTGTTCTGGGGCCACTGATGATGTGTCAGCACATCTCCTTACCAGACATGATGTCATCTTCCATCTTTTAACTTTATGACCCCTCAACTAACAGCCTAAACCTACCATTGCACCCAGGACATAGACTTATAAGTGGTTTTTCATCCTTCAACAACTTGTTTTGCTCATGCTCCTGAAGCGAAATTTAGGGGTTACTTAGGGTCAACGCTTAACCCTAAATTCTGAACCCTAGACTCTAACTGTAGAATCCTGACTCCCTGCCAACTTGGCACAGGCAACACCTGTGGCCTTTTCCCCTGGGTTTGTTTTTTATTTGCGCATGGCATAGAAGAGAGATGGAAATTTCTCCCATGTCTGGCTTACCTGCACCCTCTGGATATACACAGGCATATTATATATCTGATGGAAAACTCGGGACTTCCAGATATGCAGGAAAAGAAAAAGCAAACAAGCACCACATTGTCAACGATATGAATGCAGCAGTAGCTGCTTAAATTTTTGGTGGGGCTTTCAGGGAAAGGGCAAGAGTGTTCAAAATGAATGCAAGCATGATGAGGCACATTTGCTGCAGGAGCGACCTTGTTCAAGAATGTATTAAGAAGAAGAGCGGTGCCAAGGAGAGTCATTTGAGCCCTTTAAGAGACCAGTCTGTTTCCTCCATGGCTGTACACCATCATTATCACTGTGTCTACAGACAACTCGACATATTTTCACAGACGGCTTTGCACATTCGGTAAAATAGAAGCTCACCTCCAAGTAGGCTGTGCCGCACAATTATGTGTCCGTCTGGGGTAGCCGCGTTACAATTGCCATGTGCAGAGAGCTGATGCACAGTCACGTGGAACATCAGTTTTGTGGCAGTGCTGGTGTGAACGCCATCGTAGACCCACACTGAAGGCAGCTGCAATTCCAGTGCTGTCGCACAGCTGCAATCCTGCATCCATGAACTGAAGGAGTCTGATTTGGCCTCAATTTCCAAGTCCTTACCCTACTTTAGTTCCTCTTTTAAGAATGTGTTCCTAAACCCATCCCAGGGTTCCTGGTTTGTATCTGTTACGTGTCACAGAATCACAGGGACTCAGGACCAGTGCACAAGCACTGCACAAACACCGATCGGCCACCGCAGAGTACAGTGCTGGAGAGTTCACTGTTCCACTGGAAAGTCTTACTACATGCCAGTTTGCTAGACTCAGGAATGCAGCAATATAGAAGAAACTGTTGATCATGACTCGCTCGAATACCTTGTTCCCTAACAGTACCAAAGCCTCAGCGCATAGAACGGTCAGTGCCGGCGTACCTGCAGGTCAGTGGCACGCAACAACAGGGAGCCATCACCCTCGAGACCAGCACAAGCGCACAATCCTGCACACAAATGTACGATATCGCTCAGTACCTTCATCTCAGATATTTCGGCCTCTCATCTGGTTGTTTATAAAGTTATCAGGGAGATAGAAACTGCTCTTTGCCCATGACGATATCTTACCGAGCATTATTGACAGCCAGCACGCAAGAGTGATCCGTGTGACCGCCATGTTAATACTGTTGTCAGTTGTTGACATTAAAATGTACCTGCGGCACCAAACAGCGCAAGTTTGTAATCCTGTCAGTGGTGAACCCGGAGAGCGGGTTTAGAATCTGACTCCCATCGCATGTGGGATCAGGTTTACCTCGGCTTGTTAGCCCTCGCTTCATGAAGCAGTGAGTCAGTGCTTAGCTTCTGGTCGGCATACTCTCGGAGATCATCTATCTTTTGTTGGTCCAACACACGAGAACCCCGGAAATCCTCGGCTCGCCCCGGGGGTGAGCTTATTGTTGACGTCACGCACAGCAGGCAAATCCCGGGTAGCACGGTCGGGGTCCCCGGGCGAATCCCCGGCGCTTCTCATCAATTGAGACGAATTCTGAGTTGTGGAAAAGCTGTCAACCTTCTTGGCTACTCCATCATTGGCTTCGCATCAGGGTGAGTTTAGTACACCTGACTTTTGGTGTGACGTTGCTCCGGAATCCATCACGAGGAAAAACCCATTCACGGCCAAATAAAATGGTCTCTGACTGACAATTTGCTTGTAGATATATAAGTACATGGTTGGCATTGTCGTCGTATAGTAATCATTTATTTTAGCAGAATGACAGTCTGAAGCTCTTTGTCGAGGGCTGGTCGGGTGTGCCTAAAGGGATCTTCTAGAAACAATCGCTTGTAAGGGTTTCTCTAACATGAAATGTTACGTTGTGTATAGCTGTTGCTGACAGATGCAGAGTTGTGCAGAGCTAACGGTTCCACGTCCAGTGGATTCACCTGCGCAAGTGCTTCGAAACCTTGACAGTGGAGTCGTCTTCCTAAGTTCCACAGACCAAAGCCCAAACGCCAGAGATGGCCGCAACACGTTGTAAGTTGAAACAGCAATGAATCTTGCCAACCACAGTGTCCTTGCAAAATGACAAATTGTCAGGTCCTATCCATATTTTCCAAGGAGCAACGAGCTTGTTTTTGGAAGGATCCCTACAAGAATTGGCAGTGCAAAGTTTTTATTGCAAGGCGTACACATGGAGACCTCCAGAAAGATATAAATCTGAGAGTGAACATGGGCTGTGTGCAGATTTTCCCGCCTCCTGGAGCATCTGGGGAGCAATCTTCCTGGCTGCTGCCATGATGGGTGCTGTTCATGGGCAAGTGTTCATGATGGGCGGTAGATTGAGAAATCGCTCTCCTGAGATTGTGGGGGTCACCCTCATGGATGGAAGTAACCCAATAATTCTTGAGCCAGGACAATCCTCCGGGGCAGTAGGTGGTTATGTCGGTGGTCTTACCATACACAGTGAATATACATTCCCACAAACGCCATATTTGGCACTGGTACCCAACACCAGGAGTGATGATGGTCGCCCAAACAGCATCTGCACCATTCATGCTCAGAAAACAGTTGGGAACTGGCCAGTCCTGTACTACATCACATGCGTGGAAAACAATCAGTTTGATAACACTGCGTACTTCTGTTGGGTGGAGAACGAATACTGGGATGAGTGCAGGAGCTTCTTTGGCCAAGGCACAAGCCCAGAACTCGCTGCCACTCGTAGTGCAGTCACAATCGTGTAGCTCCGGGGCGTCCTTGGTAGCTGAAGCCTTCTCAGTGAGTGTCCGCAGCAAAGGCTTGAAATAATACGAGTGGGATAGTATCTCAATGCAGAAACTTGAGCATGTACATAGGATTTGGCTTAATTCTTGAACCAATCACAGCATCTCCCTGGACAGTTTGTTCTATCAGATGGTGAGTTGGTCTGAATGCTAGCTGAAAGCGCCTGCAAGAAGGGCATCGAGACTGTCCTTTTTTTTACAACTTTCTGGAATATATCCTGTGGCCACAGTAACAAGGTCTCTGGCCGCGACTCCATCAGGTAGGTGGGCAGAGAGAAAGTCACCGGCTGTGGCCTTTCCTGCGCTCAGCCCACCAGTGGCCAATTGGCAATCTGAGTTGACACGCCGGACTGAGATATAAGGCAGAAGAATCACGCCAAACCTTGCGCACTTTAAGCCTTCCCCTAAAAGGCTGTCTCAGGTCCTTGCAATGTAGTGATGGTACGAAGACATCTAGCCTAAATTTATACGTCGAAGCAGCCAGGGCAGCAGTCCACCGATTGGTGTTTTTTTTACTCTGTAAGAATTCACTGGAGACAAAATGTATTGATGCATGGCGCACATGTTTACAAGGCACCTCTTACAGCGCACTGCTTGCATGTATACGGTAGTAAAAACTTGCACTGCACAGACTTGCATTGCATCTTTGTAAGCGCTATTCCCAACAGAGCAGTCCTGCATGCAGTTGAGGTTCAGTTCTTCTGTTTAACTTGGGCGTCAGTAACAAGTCAATTGCAACATCAAACATTGCAACACCTACGGTTTGTTCTTAGACTGCGCGCAACCAGTCTTTGAGAGGTAGTGTAAATGCCGAGGAGAGGAAACATTCTCCCTAATCTGGCATAGAATGAGGTCAAAAAAGCTGTGGTCAGAAAAGATTCACGGCGAAATGTCAAAGAACCCAAATGGCAAAGGCACTTGAAAACCGTTATTGGTTCTGCAAGGAGCATGCAGACAGCATTATTTCCCCCAACTTTGAAACCCTAGAATGGGGTTCAATGGGCCTCACACCCAACTTTTGGCTCGTGATGTCATGTCTCAGTAATCCCACCCCCTTGGAAACCCATCTTATGAAATGTGTCCAGACTAGGCCACTCCCTTAGTATTAAGTTACGGCAATGAAATCTGTAGATACAGACTCTGCAAGCACTGCACGCGAGATTCCTCCCCTGTAATATTTATTTTATGATAAGGTTTTCAGGGTCAGGATTTACTCAATAGATCCCTAAATTTATGAGTTTGGGACATGCTTATTCCTTAGTCACCCGTGCAGTGAAAATATACGACGCCTGAACCTTAAATAGTAATGAAACAACATCAAATGTGATCTATCGGTGATCCGCAATGGTTCTTTCAGATCGAACGCTACCCTTCCCTTATCACTTCCTTCCCTGAATGAATTAGATATCTACAGCCACTGTGCAGTCATTCCGAGGAATGCTGATCCACACACATCACCGCATATTTTTAACACAACACTTTATGCACTCGGTGCATGTACAACCGAAAGGCTGCAAGCAAAAAGGGTGCTCATACCGCAGCAAGTACCTACATTCCCAGTGACAGCAAGTGATATCCCAGCGTATAAGTATTTGCCGCGCGTGCTGAAAGCATAGACGCAGCATCGGGAAGATAACAAGGCCGTTGCGCGACTTGAAGGCATAGATTTTTGAGAACTATAAATTTTGTGGAATCGTGTCCGCGAGGCGGCCAGCAGAAAGCAGGGTGTATCGCTCAGCTTGGATAGAAGACTATGAAATCGTTCAATCTAGCCTCAGCAAATGGCCTTGCTGACTCCAACTGACATCCAAAGTTTGGAGCTGTGCTGAACTGCGGCCCGCATCTGCCTGAATTCAAAGCACTGCCATAAAGGTAAGCTCATCTCCATGCAGCTTGAAAGTTGTCTGGTGACGGTACACCTTCAGCCAAACTGCTCCAAAGAGAAACTTTCAAAATACATCTAAACGGCAAAAAAAAACACATCCAAAAATCTCGAGGTAATTCACTAGGGGCCCTAACCAAGCACGGCCAGCGTTCCCTCCCTGACTGCTATTTATGCATGCCATGGGTTAGAACGACCAGGAGGCCAGCTCGCAGCGCAGCTTCCCGGAAGCTGTAGGGGAAGCTTCCTCACAGGTGGCCGGCAACGCAAGGGGTGGTCGGGTTAAACGGCCGAGGGCATGAGCCGGGCGTGGTCAGGCCCAAGCGTCCGTGGTCCACACAGACCGCGCAGGCGCCCGTAACGGAATTTCCGGCAGCATCTGCTGCCGTTACGGTCCATGCCACGCGTGCGATCTGACCCCTTCCGATGGAAACTGCTCCGTTTGTGCCGATCTGTGGAACACGGCACACCTCTTTCAGTCTGTTTTTAGGGTTCGGGGTCATAAATAATTTTCAGGGTTATATGTAGCCCTGCCCTGGCCCTTGTAGAATGCACACACACCTGCAAATAAGTCGATGCAGAGAAAACCCTAGAGATTTTGGGTCTGGGAGTTGCCGACAGGGTGTTTGTGCTAAGGTTCAGGCAGTTAGCAGGAGGGTTGCTGACGAGTGTAAACGGCCCTTGCAACACAGAATTAGGGCTTTGGGGTTTGCATCCGGGGTGAATCCAAGGTGTTTAAGCCAGCGCACCTGGGTGTTGACAGCACAGTTGAAGATGCGTCCCTCGTTCCCGGAGCTGGCGCCAAGAATGCAGTTGTTACAGGAAAGCCCCGAGGCGGTCGCGTTGGCGGGGCAGCCGTTCGCCTTGGTGTAGGAGGGAACGTACAGTGCGGCAGGCGCTGATGTGTCATACTTAGTCAGTGCTGATGTCACCAGCACACCATTTGCTGGGACGGATCCGCAGTTGATGCTGGCCGCCTGCAGTGGATGATGCCATTTCAAAGAAGATCTGATCGTTGCACAAAACAAAAGACCGCACCAAATCTTCAGCTGTGTGCCTCTTCTGAAAGGCAGTCTGAGGTCCTCCCATCATTGCCATGTTAGGAAGAGATCTAGCGCGAAGCCAGGCACCGATAACATCTACAAGTCAACCTTTGAATCTCTCTACAGCATCACATTTTGCTTCCTGATGAATAAAAATGTAGATATGCCAAATGCCGGTGTGAACCTATGTGATGAAAGTACATTTTTCAATTAATAAAACCCTAAAAATCTACTCATATATTTAAAGTCTGCGGATGTGCGCACCGAGAGAGCCTCCTGGTCCGCCACAGTGACAAAAGAGGTGCAGAAGTTGGTGGCGTTGCAGCTGAGCGTGAAATTGTACCTGCCCACTGGGAGGTCGTAGCCGCCTGTAACACAAACCAGAGAGCAGATGAGACCCACATCTGATCTATTTGTGTTGCATGAGTCAGCACTGAAAACAGGCAGAGCGCTACTCTCACCTGTAACACTGTGAAATCATTTTCGAGCGGAAAATGGAAGAGTTGCTTTGGTGCCAACGAGGAGGAATCTCGGTGGGTTTTGATGCAGCCCCACTCATTAAGGCTCCTTAGAAATCCCTCCAGCCATGTCAACTGTTCTTCACACGTGGCCTAGAAGACACGTGTACCACAGCCAACAGCCAGAGCTACTGTAACGCTGAACCCCAGATCCGTAGAGTCCGCCAGAACTCACCGGAAGGAACGACCGGGAGGACTGTGGAATTTTTAGTGCAGCCGCCATCGATGGCGGCGAAAAGCTGCGCGGTGGTCGGCTGGTCTGCTCTTTTTGACTGTGCCATGTTTTCTTTCCTCGAGAGTTTGGGGTGTTACGTGACTGTTTAGGGTTCCATATCCTAGTAGATTGACTTTTGAGTCACCTGAAGGAGCGACCGGGAGGACTGTGGGATTGCCGCTAGAGCCGTTGTCGATGGCTGCGAGAAGCTGCGCGGTGGTCGGCTGGGCTAAGCATTTGGACTGCGCTGCGAGCGTGGCAGCCGGCTTGCAGACGGCGTTGCAGGGACCGGGGGGGATGGTGGGGGGCGCGGGGGTAGTCGATGGGGGAACGCTGCTTGTGGTTGCAGGCGCGCTTGTCGTAATTGGAATGGTGGAAGTTGCCTGCATGTTCACTAGATTATTAAACTAGGAAAAAGCTTATTCAACTAGAGAAACCGTGTTCAACCAGGTTTCAATATTTTTTAGGGGTCTTTTGAAGCATTTCATCTTGAACCCTGAATTTGCAGTTTCTCCCCAAGCCCCAAGTTCACATTTTCTCCCTTAAGCCCTGACCCTAAAAATTCCATAGATTTAAACCACATCCATGGGTGATGAGGGAAGTGAAGTACGCACCTGCGACAGAACAGTCACCACAGAGGTGCAAGTGCTGTTTCCAGCACAGTTGCTGACACTGAGCGTGAAAGTCTGTGATCCGACTGGAAGGCTGTAATTGGCGCCAGGCGCTGCAGGACTGAGTGTCTTTGTGATTCCATCGCCCCCGTTGCTGTGAGACCTGACCCCGACACCAATCGCTGGTGAAATGTCTGGCTGCAAACTGCTGTGATGGAACCTAAAACAGTCAAATATAACCCTTCAAACCCTAACTAATGCAAAATTGAGGGTACCGTCAAGGCATCAGCTAGTAAGCATTTCTTCTGTGACGGCAGACAATGCAAATTTGTGTGCCTGGGGGTTTCACACTGCGCGTACACACGAACAAAATTCAGCGTTTGCCTTTGTCAGCCAGTCGCTGAATACAACACAGAGCTAAGCTAGATGAAAACCTAGTGCATGCACCCTGCAGAGCCACCGAGTTGACAGTCACAGTTGACATCGAGTGACTGCATGTTTTTCAAATGATTCACCCTAAACTCTGAAAATTCACTGGATGTGCCCCGGAGGGAGACCCATGAAGCTGGCCCGGTTGTCGATGGCGGTTAACAGAGCAGCTGAGGTGGCAGTGACAGGTGGCGCATGACAAGTGGCAGCATGCTTTCACAGAGATGTACCCTAACCCCTAAAAGAAAGGATGGCCTGAGAGACACATAAAAAACAGCTCACCCGTTGTCAATGGCGGTTAAAAGAGCAGTTGAGGAGACGCTGACAGGTGATCCGTCGGGAGAGTTGTAGGTGACTGCAGCATTGCAGACGGCTGTCGGCCCAGGAATCGCGGCCACTGCGACCGTTGTCTGGCACGAGCTCTGACCTGCGCATGCACCATGCAACCCCTGATAAAATAAAATAAAATATGTAGTCACAGACCATGACGTGCTGAGGCAGCCCTTCCTCTTTTCGGCGCTCGCTCAGCCCTGATTGTCATTTATCTGCTGATCTTATGCACCAGTGAAAATTGGCCTGTGATCATCCTGGCATGCTTTCCTCTGATGTTCTGCTAGCCAATCCTTCGCTTGCATGGTCGAGAGAACATCCTCTAAGCTTGGCGTAAGGTCTGCAACAGTTCTATGGACCTTACCAGTGCATGTTTTTTCCCAAGAGTTCCCTGGCAATTGGAGTTTAGGGTCTTAGGTTTATAGGCACCCAAGGGTTTTAGGGAAGGTGTAAGGCTCCCCGGCAAGCATAACGCCAGGCGTTGGAAACTTCCTGGGGCTTTTAGACATACTTGGGGTTTCAGGGTTTGCATGCAGGGTTTGTGGGGCAGGGTTTGATGCTCACCGGCAGGGTTGCTGACGAGGAGCGTGAAGGCGTATGACTTGCCAGCGTCCAGGGTGTAGCTGCTGCCGGGGGTTAGGTCGACGGGGGGAATGAGAGCGATGGCAGGGGTGAACCCTGGGGAAATGCTGCCATCGTTGATGATGGTGGTGAGCGCTGTGGCGGTCTGAATGGTGCTGCAGGTTCCTGTTGTGGGCTGTAAAGTGAGCGGGCTGGTGGCGCAGATCGCAGTGGGCGGCAGGATGACCTGCGTGATCCATGTGTTCCTGCGCAACCGCACAAGCCAGGGGTCTTATAATCAAACGTGTGAAATAATCAGGTTTAGGGTTTATGCACTCTTACAGGCGAACACCGCAAGAGGCGGCTGGATAACCTGCGTGATCCATGTGTTCCTGCACCGCCACAACGTCAGGGGTGTCAGAATTTTCCAGGGTCAGGGTCAGGGTTTAGGGGTAAGAGGATAGGGTTTGGGGCCGCAGTGGCTGGCAGGATGACCTACATTATCGGTGCATTCCTGCGCCGCAACAGCAGCCGGGGGTGTTACAAACCCAGCTTCTTACCTCAATTTTCTCACCAAAAGTAATAACACACAGTAATCTTCGATTTTTTCGAGCAACCACTGCGTGTCGCTGTATCTCACTGTAAGTCTTAGCAATGAGCTGTTGAAGTGCAGCTCTAGTGCGGCGAGTTGGTCCACACCGAGCTGTCAGGGGCGGCAACTGTGGCCTCTAACAGCGTTCCCTAACCCAAATTTTCTGTCTTTTCCTTTCCCTGCCAGCACATGATTACAACCCCTGACAGGAGACCAGTCTCGCACCAGTTCTCTTGTTCGTTGGTGACAGTGGTCGGCAGAGAAGACATTCCGGCGGTCCACACCGAGCCGTCAGGGGCGACAGTTGTGGCGGTGTAATCCCCATAGCGATCCACCCCATCATTCATGAGGTACCCGCTTGTGGATACCAGGTGTATTGTGCTCGCCGAGTCGACTGCACACAACAATGTAACACAGCGAGTCTGTAAGCCGATGAGCCCTTCATCCATTCATCTTTGTGCTAGAAGAGCACCCTGGAATCCACCAGAACTCGCATTCCTGGGACGTGAACCCCAAACCCTACTTTCAACCCCAGGGCAGTCCACAAACATGACCCAACCTGCAGGGTCGGTGTTGAGGATGGAGTAGCCAAAGGTGAGGTTGGTGGTGTCAGCCGATGTAACCCCCACGCCAATGATTGCGGCGGTTGGCTGGTCGGGGAATGGCGCGACTGACGGGTTTGACACACTGGCGCCAGTCAGCCCCAAGTACCTGCATCGGTAAATGGTGGCCTCAGACCCTCATCATCACCCCCCGAAACCGATAAGCAGAGGTGTGAATCACAAGCTCAGCAGGGTACCAGACAAATACCCAAGCACGAAAGACAGAGCATGTTTCTGGGTGAAGCACAACGTGATGGGCCCTCCACGGCAGCAAGAATGTAGGGTTGATGGGTTCTTGCGTCAGTGTCTGTTTATGGTTGAGGGTAACTAACGTAAAACCCTAAAGCACTGGACCAAAATGGCATAGAAATGCCAGCAGAGAGCGCACCCATAGGTACCGATGGTGTAGGTGACAGCGCCACCAGTGAAAGCGAGGCCTGCGGTGTTGAAATAAATCACTCCAAATACCGGGCCTCCACCGACGGTCAGAACGGAATTCAACGCTGCAGCGCAGAAAGGAAGCCACACGATCAGGATTTATAATATTTGGGGTAACCTTACATATTATAGGGGTGACTCTAAAAGCTAAATTGAAGTCCGGCCCAGGAGATATGCGAGCATACGGTTCTTGGTTGGTGCTCCATTTCTTCCCAATGGGTTGTTTGATCGAAGGTCAGCTATGCAAAGTACCAATGCATCAGCAGAAATAAATGGCAGATTTAAATGGCCCGAACAGATGGCATTCAAACCTACACAGCAGTGTGTTGCAAGGGACGTGACCCTGCATGCAAGCACTGACTTCTGCACCTCGCAGTGGACAGTGAAAACTGCCATGCACGTTCTCAATCCCTCGATTCCCGGGTAAGGAAAGAGAGATATCCATCCTGTTCCCCAGAAGAGTCTCCTCGAGAAAAGCGGCTGCTGCTTTCCTCTCAGAGTATCTCGGCATAAGCACCCGCAATGGCATCACTGCCTTGAAGCTAAATAAACGCTCATACAGGGGAGATGATCACTCACATCCCCAGAGGGTTCCCTTCATGAAGGGCGTCTGCTGCATGCGCGAATCGATGGGGCCGATGATCACGCCGTTGGGTGTGGGCACAAAGGCGCTGTTCCCGACATCTGTGAAGTCCAGCGCACGGCACAGGCCGCTGACCAGCGAAGCAGTGCCGCCCTGAAAACAGAAATGATTCCTGTATTTAGGGTCTGGCGGGACTGCCATCCTTTATCTTCTGGGTTTCAGGGTCTAAAATTATAACACTGAATACAGGTTTGGTGGGACTGGTAATCTAGCATTCTCTGCAACATCACGTGTGCATATCACCAGAAACATTGTCGTTTTAATGTCAATAAAGCGTTTGTCAGCCGCTGCATTCATTGAGTCGGGGGCGGCGGCTTGCAACACCAAGATTCCCCCTATACTTTGGAAAGTGTGAAGGGAAGTACGGTGGTGTGGTTCAGGGATTGCTAGTGGCCTAAGATAAGCCGCGGTCAAACAGCGGTACTTGACTGGTTTTGGGGATCTGCATCGCTCAGCAACCCTGGCATGCATATGTGCTGAAGGGAGAAATCACGGGTTTGTTGGCACACCTGGAGCAGATTCGAGGCACTCGGGATGGCGGCGATGCAAACCACAGTGTTGCTGCTTATATCGGTGCCGTCAGTAGTGAAGTACATGACATCCTCGGAGTTCGCCCCGCTTGGGTAGCCGCTACCATACTGCAAACCACAACCCAAGTCTCAGCGTCTACATGTATTATTCTTCTCTACATGCAGGCTTGAAGGCACCCTTTCTTTGGGTATGAGAGCGACATACTTTGCCATGGTGCATATCACAACCAAGCATTATTCGGGGTCCAGGTAACTCCAATCAATAAAAGAGTTTCGTGGAGCTTGTCGCCGCACTTGCTAGGCAGACGCATCGAGGCGAAATGCAACTGCATGGGGACGGTTGCACGGCATGGAGAGATGGTCAAGCTATGGCCGTTTCGACTGAGATCAACACAGGGTCCAAGGTTCTATAATCTGGGGGAACCGCAGGGGGCTTGGAGGGCAGGCCGAAGTTGGTCAGGTCGAAGAGAACAGAAATGGCAGAGGCGAGAATGGCATGATGTTCTAGGGTTATGTAAAGGTGGGGTTTTGACAGGGGGATACAAGGGCTTGCCTGGGTGATGGCGGGCTGGGGGGAGAAGCCGAAGCTGGTCAGGGTTATTAGGTTTGGGGATTAACAGGAGGGTTTTAAGGGCTTGCCTGGGTGATGGCGGGCTGGGGTGAGAAGCCAAAGCTGGTCAGGTTTATTAGATATGGGGGATTTACAGGGGAGTTTAAAGGGCTTGCCTGGGTGATGGCGGGCTGGGGGGAGAAGCCGAAGCTGGTCAGGTCGAAGAGGAACGTGGGAACAGTCGGGGCAGAGGCGAGGATGGCAGCCTTGGAGATTGCAAACGCCATGCTGCCGACATAGTTGCTGGCATCGCTCGGGTTAGCAGTCGCCGTGAAGATGTTGGTTGTGACCCTGCGATTACAAACATCAGGGGTGGATGACATTATGAAAACCCCGGGGGAAAAACACAGACGAGGGTGGGTCAGACAAACAGCAGAATGTGCGCAGTTCAAGGGGCACATGCATACACACAAAGGGAGCTACTGTGTTGAAGCACAGGAATGACCTGCAGTCCTTGCTCTAGGTGATCTCAGCGAACCAGCACTTGATTTCAAATAGTGTGTGGCGCAAATGTGCAGCTGTCATCAGGAGGGTCAGACAGCAAAGCCCCCGAGACAAATCACCAACATTTATAATGGCAGGTAACAATCGGTTGAAAGACAAGGGGTGGGTGAAGGGTGTTCAGGGTTCCTCACCAGACGAACGATGCATCCACAGCCATCATCGGGTAGTCTGCAAAGCAACACAACAGTCAGTCAGTCGATTACACCTTTTCCAGCCACCTAGGGCTGAGCAGATGTCTGACTCTGATCGTCAGAGCCAGCACCCAGCATCGCATCCATACACTCACAGAGGACCTTGGAAACATTCACATCCTCAAACGGGGCTGGCCTAAGTTTTTGGGGCGAGAATTCAGTCATGGTCAAAACCCGATGGGAGTGCAATTTTTTCTGGCGCGGACACAACAAGATCCATGCTCATGGTGTGGCAGGACTCTGCAGGGGGTGCAAACCCTTAAAGCCCTCAATCACAAAAACCCAGGGGGGTATTGCGCTGGCTGCACCACTTAGAGACGCATCTGTGTCCGATCAACCGTGAACCCCGAAGAAGACCCAAGGGGCACATAAATTAACCAAAAAGGGGTGCGCAACCTCCATAAAATTGCTCAGCGACGCGTTCTCACCCCATGTTTGGCCAGCAGCGACCCCTGACTAGGACCCTACAGGGGTGTATATATAAGCAAAGGAGATATAAACTATACATCTCATTTCAAAAATGGGGGGGGCGCGCCTCCCCAGCAGTGGTTGGTGGTGCCGTCACACCCGGCGGCAACGGGGCAGTTCACTGGGTTGCCATCTGAGTCAACACACCCGGTGACGGGGTAGTCATTGCGGTCGGTTGAAACCTGCAGGACTGTCGTGGCGCCTGCAAGCGGGTTGACCGCGGTCGGGTTCACAGCCAGGACCAGAAAGTAGGGGCTGCACGTGTGGGAAACAGCGATCAGTCAGCGCTTACTGAGCAGTCAGTGGCAGGAGTAAAATGCCAAACACTGCTCTGTACCCCCCTAACTGGGGATTCCTGGTAATGAAACCAGGGGTAACCTTCGCATTTCAGGAAGAAATCTCTAAAACGTATAACTGAATAAGTCCGTTTACCCTAACCCTAAACCCTGCCCCTAAAATCTGCATCCCTGATCAGACTGGTTGGCAGTTGTTTTCTTTCTGCATCTGCATCAAGCAGAGGGTGTGATCAAGGTCCCCCAGGGTGCTTTGTGAGGTCCACATTTCAAATCCACTACAAAAATTCTCAGGTCCGAACGCCGTGGTCTTTTGCTCTCAGCATATTCATGATGGGCTGAGGGTTACATCCCCTAAATGTAACCCTAAATCCTTAAAATATACAGGCTGTTGCGCACGCTGACTCACGGCATGGCGCAGCAGAGCGTGAGCGTGCTGGTATCCAGCACGAACCCTGAAACCCCTAAGCCCTAGAACATAAGCATGACATGCACCAGATTTAGAGTCGCCTGGGTATGACACAATGAGGGTAATTAATATATTCAGGGGGAGGTGTTGGGGTCAGCACTGACTCACTTGAGACCATTGGTGTTCGGATTGAAAGTTGCGGCAACAAAGAACACCTGCGCATCCACAAAGTCTCTCATCAAACTGACAGAAATATTATTTCAGAAAGATCAAATACAGTGGGAGGCGCATGCAATAGGTCGGTCCATGACTTGGCTGCTGGGCCGAACAAGGGCTGAAACTTGAATTCTGGCACAGAAAACATTCCAGAGTGCCGTGCGTTCTCAGCAGCCATGTTCACCCCTAAATTACTGGGTCACAGATGACTCACCGCTTCAGAAGCCTGATCGTAGTGGCCTGCAACAAAACACAGCAACTCTCTCAGTCTGAGAAGAGTGAGAGTAACCTCACCACGGTTCTGCATCCGTGCTTTAGGCGCTGCGCCGAGTCACCACTGTTACAACAAACAGAACAGCGAAGAGCCAAAGGACAGAAGCATGCTTGCACTGTTGGCAGCCACCGTGAATGGCATGCATGCAAACACAACAGGGGGGTCTGTACATCACTCTATGGCAACTACTGTGAGCAAACGGGCAAGTTTGACAAATTCAAAGGTGCTTGCAATAAAAGCATCCGGAATGAGACCGGCGCTTCAGACATTCCAAACCCACATGGCTCTGCATAAGGACATGATACACCCCAGTGGCTTGCCTATAAAGGCACAAGCCTCTCCATTCCAGCCATGTCATTTTACAGCCCTCCTTCCAAAATAGCCGCATGCACGTTTGTTTTCAGCGCCGCCCTTTGCCTTGTGTGTGGTTTGGCAATCCTGAAGAGATGGAATTTTTTCAAAGGGATTTGGAATGGTACTCACATCTGGGATCGAAGACAAAGTTGGCCGAGGTGCCTGGCGCCTGGAAGAAGGCAGCGATGCCCTGGGAGAAGTACAAGTTGCCTGAATTGGCATAGTAGATGGTCACCACCTGATCAGGCACCACCGCCAGCTCAGCATTCTTTTCTCTGGACATCCCTTCCTTATCACTTTCATCTGCACTCGGATCACAGCGCATCAGCGGATCAGGTCGCATTACGCACAACCTACAACTTAAAATGTGATAGATCCACTCCACATTGTCAACATGGCGGAATGGAAGTCAGGAACTTCTGGAATGCTGGCAGAAAGCTGTAAACACAGGAGGAAATGGTTGTGACAAGGCTTTTCTCAGTCAGTAGGTTGAGTGGGCTCACCCCGTTGACAACCTCATACACCCAGTCCGGTGACACGCAGATGGCCTGCCGCACACACCAGCTCAATACTTTGTTTTTGTTTTGAATCCAATAGCTACACCGCTGATCAGGTGCAGATTTTATTTGGTTAATGGTGTGCTGTTCATTGCTGACTCACTTCGTTATTGTAATCTTTTTATTGATAAAAGAATAATGAAAGGAAGCATATCAAGAAGCGCAACAAATGTTACATCAGCGCATGCAGGCTGCGATGAAACAGTGCCCAAAACCCCTCTTTAGTGTTTAAAATAAATCCCAGGAAAACCTAAGGGTGGAGGATGAAAAGTCACCTGATCAGGCGGCTGTTCATAGTTGCTGGCGTCAATGGCGTCCTGAGCGCTAGCGCCGGTGAAAGACTTGAGCGTTGTGGAAACAGGTGCGTTTGAAAATCCCACATCCACTACTGCCGTGGATGCGCCTGAATAACACCAGGGGGTAAGTTTTAGGGTTTATATTAGGGTTAGGGTTGAGATGCAGGGTTTGTTTGATGCGCAAACATCCGTGGATGCGCCTGCACAGCAGCAGGGGTTATGTTATGGGGTTTCCAATCAGGGTTTTTCGTGCGACCATTCACTGCGCCTGCACAGGCACAGAGGGATTTATTTCTAGGGTTCAGGGATGGGATCAGGGTCAGTTCAACACGCTCACAGTCACCGCTGCCGATGATTGACCAGCACAGCAGCATGAGGCGCAGATATTATCTCTCAACCCCTTTGCTCCACCCCAAATTGTGATTTGCTGTATAAAACCCACGAAGTCCACCTTTTTCTCGGCCAAGGGCTTTGCATTTATTGCAACCCTAGGGTCAGGGTTGCTGAGGGGTCTCACCGCCGATAGGAGCGTCCAGCGGCTGTGCTGCTTTGATGGCAGCCGTGGGGCGCGCCTGAAACGATGCACCGCCGCGCTTCCCCTGAAGGGAGGTGAGGTTTTTGCGGGGGAAATGAAACCCTGCATGAACCAAATAAAACACGTCGACTCAGTGTGTTTCCTACTAAGCCGTCCCGTAGAGATTATAGACCTCTGGGGTTGCTCGTTTCATACAGGCTTGTTTTGCTGCATTGACCGATTGACTCTTTCTGCGGGTGGTTGAGGGTCATCTAATCAACAATAGACGCTGGAATGATGTGTAACCTTCTTCCTCTTCTGCCTTGTCACTGAGGCCATTGAGAAAACAGAGGGCACAAATCTAAGCGTAAGGTGACCAGAGTCCGGAAATTTCCATTTTACGGGCCCCAGAAACGGGGTCATCGATAATTAGTCTGTGATGAATCTTCTACGCATAGCCTCGTACTCGTGACATCAGAGCTGCTGAGCAGGCTAATCACCAAACAGCTGCACAGCATATGTTGGCTCACGCCAGAAATGTCTGCAGTAAAGGCGCTCAGCTTGCACCCTTCCACGCTGTGCACGGTGACACTCCAAAACTCGCATGCGCATGCAAGTTTCATCAGACGCTTGAGAGTCTCCAACGGCTTGCAGCTCAGCTTTTTCAGGCTTGGTCAGATTATGCAAAAGGACAGAGACTGCTGCACTGATTCAGACAGCAGAGCAGCTGCAAATGACATTTGGTACTCGGTGCTACCCATCGACTGACTGACTGACACCCCTGACACGACATCACACTTTGCGCCACAGTGGAGTGAGCTATGTTATTGGATCAGAGGCCCTTTAGGTATGGCTGCGGAAAGGGTCCTCTGCGAGCGCCCTAGCATAAGATCAAGGGATGCAGTAGAAGAATCAAGGGTGTGCAAGCGCAAGAAGCAGGGAGGGCTGCCTCAGCGCAACATATACTAATCTGATACAAGTCCTACCGGCCCAGGTACTCAACGACAGATCAATATTGCATACACGCAGCTCAAGTGTGGCCAGGAACTGGCATCACACACCCACAATCAGCCAGATGATGTTGTCATGTTTTTGTCGGGTTTGTCGGTGGTATCATACAATTCCCTAAACCATAAACCCTAAATATAAGCCCAAACCCTAAAAAATCATAAAAAAAACATATATGATCCTGATGTGCTGAGAGCGACAGGAGGGAGTTTGGGGGCACACCTGGGTGGTAGTGGTGGGACTTGTCGAAGGCGGACAGGGACAATGAGTCCTTGAGGAGAGTCTCATTTAGGGCGTTCCAAGCAAGCGCGGTCGCATTGAAGGTGACGAGCGGGGCGGTGATGTTGATGGGGATGTCGGGGGACGGCAGGCGCAAATCTTTCGGGGGACCATGGTACGGTGGCTGCCGGTGGGGGGCCGCAAGGGAGGGAACGCTGCAGAGGCAGAGCAGCGCCAGGCAAGCTGCAGTGGTCAGGACCCCCGCAGGCGCCATCATGGTGATGGCGCACCTGCAAGCCAAGCAAGCTAGCAGGTTGGACGCTGACCTGTTCCGTTTTGTGCAGCTCTGGACGGACTTAACGCGTGCTGGAACAGCAAGACTTGATTGGAAAGTGGTCACAAGTAATGGGGGGCTGCGGGCATGCGATCTTAGCGTGGACATCCCTGAAAAGCAGAGAGTGACAATGGGAGCGCTCCTCAGAAGGTAATGCACTTGCCTGCATCTGCAAAGTCATATAAAACAGGAGTCTCGTTGCACTTCATCAGTCATGATATCACATCCTGCTGTTGAGTCCGATGTCAAGTTCGGAAGTTGGAAGCACGCACACCTTTGTCTGCAGCTCCTGTAGCTGAACGGGGCTGTATTAGAGGTTGCTTTAAGGAGCGGATTTCAGACAGCCTGACGCTACCACCGTCACAGAAAACTGGGAAGGTCCCTGTGACATCAACAGAGTTGGCGTCATGTGACGAAGTAAGGAACTACTGAAACGGAGCCAGCAAGACACTATGTCCTACAGCTTGATATCAACATCTTCAGTGACGTTGGGATATCGCTGAAGCACCGCTGACGCCTGTCAATACGAGGTCACTACATGTCTCCGCACTCACCCGCCAAGGGCCGTGAATGGGCCTTTTTGTACAAGGAATAAAATACAAGCCCCTTAAAAGCATTAGAAGACCAATTCTGACCTAAACTCGCATCGACCAGGCACTGCACAGCCAGCGTCCTCACCTGCGGATGTGACCGCCTCGCCGTGCCTGAACGAAACAGGGCTTAAGGAAGAGTCTTGAAGACCAGCTAATCTTCACAATTCGGTGGAGCCAAGGCGGAAATAATACGGACAAAGAATACTGAACTGCTCACGCCTGAGCTGCCTGCGAGTAGATTGAATCGTGCGTGACGCAAAAACCCCTGCCGAGTTGGACGCGGCAAATCTGATCAAATCTTTACGTCATCATGCAGGACCCCCACCTGTCGTGGGCATTGTGAAATCAGTCCATTGTCAAGCTGTCATTGCAGGATATGAACCCTCAAGGATATGAATCGCCCCTTCCAAACAATTGTCCCCAGCTCTCACGTGCCGCGTCGCTCTGTCATGCATGCTTTCTCAACAGCGTCATGACTGATCAGCCAGTCCAGCCAGAGACATGTTTTGGCAGCCTTTGGTGGCCTCTATTCATGTGTTCAATGTGCTCTTGCGTCAGATCGTTTCTGAGCGGGCCTTGCTTTCAGCTGGTCTTCCCTGCGTCGCTGCGAGAGTCTGCATTGCCGGCTAGCCGCCAGCTAATATAAAATACTTTCCCAGCACAAGCGAAATGCTGCTTTTCCCTGTGTTCCCATCGAATGCGCTGTAGCTCTATCCCCCTCAGCTGGCCTTCTCTGCTACCACATGCTTGGTAACTCTGACAGTCTGCTTTGTCCGCAGCGCCAGCCAGTCGCGCAGGCTGAACAGAGCCGCTGTCAAGCCCATGCACAATGCACAGCACAGCAGCCTTAGATCCCTGCTCTTCTCTAATGCGCTGTAGCTCCACCCCCTCAGCTGGTCTTGTCTGCTACCACATGCTTGCTCGCTCTGACAGTCTGCTTTGTCCGCAGCGCCAGCCAGCCGCGCGCTAGTATTTACCACTTTACCAGCACCAGGAAAAAGCTGCCGCTTTGTGTCCCCATCCAATGCGCTGTAGCTCTATCCTCCTCAGCTGGTCTTCTCTCCTACCATATTCTTGGTAGTTCTGACAGTCTGCTTTGTCCGCAACGCCAGCCAGCCGCGCGCTAATATTTACCACTTTACCACCATGGATTGCTGCCCTTTTGTGTCCCCATCCATCGTGCTGTAGCCTCACCCCCTCAGCTGGTCTTGTCTGCTACCACATGTTTGCTCGCTCTGACAGTTTGTTTCGTGCGCAACGCCAGCCAGTCGCGCAAGCCAAACAGGGCCGCAGTCAAGCCCACGAATGCAAAGCAGCCTGCGAAGATGCCGCTGTATGCCACTATCGCCCACGGCTCGTTCGCGTCCAAAAACTGCAGCACACACATTTTCTAGGGATTGTTTTAGGGTTTAGGGATTATTATTTTATAACCCTAAACCCTACGTACCTAGTCCATAAGGACTGGAAAACGTGTAATAATAATAATAATAATAACCCTAGGTATAAAAACACAGAATGGCCAGCGCTGCTGCAAGTAAGTCAGGGATCTGCGGGATGTGTGCACGGCTGCTGTCCTGAAGCAGTGAGTCTGTCGCAAAGCCCATGACTTCCAAGAAATCTCAGAGAAGAAGTTCAATATGCTGTATGCAACCAGCGCCTATGGCTTGTTCGCGTCTAAGAACTGCAGCACGTGAGAAATCGTCTGCTCCGCTTGAGGGGGAAATTATTTATCAAACACTCTGCTACTACCACCCCCATTCTTTGTATTCTTTGGATTCGTATTCTTTGTATCAAAACTTGGATCCACCACAGCATTCAGGAAGAAAGGACAATAAGTGTAAAGGCCCCTTTACCCTAACTCAACCCTAAAGCCTAAACCCCAACCACCAAACTCCGTAACCGTAACTGAGGTGTTTGAGATTCAAACTTCCAGGAAGGCTCTCACCAGGAAAAGCCAGCGGCCAGTGAGGTGGAAGAAGGTGAATGTCACAGCAGTGACCCCCCACAACTCCCTTGAACCTAGGAAACATGTGGGAAATAGAGAGAGAGCTTACCGGGTACAGCCAGCGGCCGGTGAGGCGGAAGAAGGCGAACGCCCAGATTCCGAAGGTTGCCACGTAGAATCCCAGGTAGCCCATCAGGTAGGGCACGAATGGAATAGCACTGAAGAAGAGCTCCGCGAGAATGAACGCCATGTTGGCTCCGTGCTGCATCCAACAGCATCAACAACACATTGGGCTTGCTTATTAAAGAATGGTTCTGCAAGCGCTGAGAAGCATCTCAGACTCATTTGAAGTCTCTGTAATTCCTTTCAAGCGGGAACACATATTCAGCCACACGCTTAGTCAAGAACAGAGTGCTTCTCCGCTGCAGTGAGCACAAGTGAAAAGACACAGCCAGTTTGCACGAGATTGCAGCAGGCCCGCACTGGAAGTCCGGCTCAACGAATGAGGTTGCTGAGAGCTGGTTGGTGTCTGCGCACCGTGTTGTAAGAGTAGAAGTTGAAGAACATCTTCTCGGCCCACCGCACTTTCTCCGGGTCGGGGTTGCTGCGCAGCATGGGCACCAGGACCAGCCACGTCAGCGAGTCAACCATCATGACTGCCTGCACACATGCATGCATGCATTCCACATCAGCGACTTAGTCATCATGACTGCCTGCACACATGTGTATGCATTTTCCACGTCAGCGAGTCAGTCATCATGACTGCCTGCACACATGTGTATGCATTCCACGTCAGCGAGTCAGTCATCATGACTGCCTGCACATGGGAGGAAGACATCAAGGTTTGAGGACTCAGGCATCCACAAAGATATGCTCAAACTCCTGCTTTCGCCGCTCTGCTGTACATGCATGGCAGCCACCTACAGCACATCTTGTTTGGGCAGTCCAGATCTCATCAAGTGCATGCGTTCAGAGACTCAGAACACTTTCAGGCCTCCTCAGTGATGAGCTCAAACTGCTGCAGAGGCCGCTGTGCTGTGCATGCATGGGCAGCCACCTAGACTTCATTGAAGCGACCCAGGATGCACCTCCGAAGGATCTCTAAGCAAAAAGACACCACCACACGTACAACACCGCATCGATGCACGACTGCTGTACAAAAGAGCCTTCTACAACAGCGAGCTTGTAATTTTTTTTATTTTTTTATATTTTGTACAACAGCTGTGTTTCCTTATGGCAAGGAGACAAACAACTTCGATAGAAGCATCGCTTCAGCCAGGCCATCATGAGCAAGAGCTCTGCCATCATACGGCTACATTCTTGAAGAGAAACACTCTCGACTCCATCTACCAAGGAGAGAGTATTCGGCTCACTGTGAACCGTCCCAGAATCTTCTACAAATGACACAATCAGATCCCAACTGTGGCCCAAACACTTGCTGCTGGGGGAAGCGCGCAGGAAATTGCGTTGGGAAAACAAGTATCTGCCGGGCCATCGCGAGGAAAGGCTTGGCGCTGTCCACAACTATCAGAAATACCTCGCCAAGGAAGAGCATGCCTGAAAGACCTCCAATTAGGAGATATGCGATCTTTTCTCGCTACATTTTGCCAGCTTTATGGTCAGGCAGGCAGTCAGTCGATTACACCTTTTCCAGCCACCTAGGGCTGATCAGATGCCTGACTCTGATCGTCAGAGTCAGCACCCAGCATGGCATCCAAACATTCACAGAGAAACTTGGAAACACCATAATGACAAACAGGAACACAGCACACCCGATTGGTTGTTGACATTGTGAGGGGCGCACCGCAACGACTACATGCAGCACCGCAATGACTGAAAACTCGAGGCGGTCGACAGTCTGCTTGGGGGACTTGGGGCGACGCAGCCCCCGATAGCTTGCCATTGTCGCCAGCAGAAAATAGGTGGTCAACAAGCACCATGTCCTGCATGCAGAAAGGAGATTCTTCAAGAAGTACCCAGGATGTTACAAAGCCTCTGTTGAGACTCTCGTGCTTTAGGTTGCTCGGCTGCCATTGGAGCTGCACGCAGATTCTTTGATGAGGATAGACAAGCACGTGCTTCATGGCGTCAATTGGAGCAGCTAATCTGTGGAGGAGGTCAAGGTACCCCAGCTTACCAGATTGTGAAGTATCCGAAGATGTAATGCCCCACGCTGAGCGTGTGGGAAACCAATAGTCCAAAGCACCATGCCAGCAATGCCAGGCGGTACAAGAATAAATAATACGGGGATCCTGCACGACCAATGGGTTCACGAATATTCAAAGGACTGTATTTCAGCAAGGCGTTAACAGCATGAGCAAATACGCCTGCATACCTGCACCCCATCGTGACTTGATGACTACATGCGAAGGTAAGTCCCAGGCTCCGTTTGGGCTGCAAGCACACGCATGTCACCGAACACAGGCCTTATGTACCACAAGGCAAATTTGAAGGCAACTCACACAAAAATTCCCACGCACACCTTGTGCTGAAGGGCATGATGCGAATAATGTATGCGGACACCACGAATCCAAAGGCAAGAATTGCGACTACGGGCGCAGGTATCTTTGGAACTTCCGGTTCAGGTGTGCTGAATACTTCAAATAGATTGAACATTCCAGTTGAGATGCAATTGTTTCCTAGCTGCAAACTTCAAGAGTCGGGAACGCCCGTGTCTCCCTCGCCCAATGTACAGATCGATGATACTTCTGATCTATGAAGTTGTATTTGTAACACGCAGATCAATCACTGTCGGAAATCGAGAGTATAAATTTGGGTGTGACCATAGCTTCTGGGCAGAGACAACCCCTCGGATAACCGACCCCGTTTTTATCCCCCTTGACCCTCTGACCTGCATGCCTGACCCTAAACCTACAGTCAGTATCTCCAGCAATCAAGGAACCTCGTACTTGCATCGCGGTCGTACAAACGTTCAAGACCCGGTCATAAATACACATTATCACTACTTCGTATCACCTGATAGCAAGTTCAGCTTCGCCTTCTGCGTCAGCGGGTCGTGTCCAGGAGAAGCGGAGTCTGGGTGCGTGGCTGCACCTCGACGCCTGTCGTCCAGCCCTTGTCGGGCGAAATCGACTCCAACAGATTAATTTGGCGCCAAAGATGCCATATTTACATACGTGGGTGCACATTGTTTGTCTTCATTGTCGTAGCGTCTCAAGACAGACCCATCACAGTAGTCCAAGGCTAGGGTTGGAAGAAAACGGATGTGGATCGTGCAGGATGCCATCGACGAGAGGATCTGAGACAAGAGTCTCCACGATGAAGAAGAGCGGCGTCCTGTCTCAAGCAAGGTCTTCGGCGAAGAAGCAGGCCAAAGCACCTCATCGACCAGCGTTGGCGAAACGAGGCGTGGAGAGCGACGCCCATACTCCAACGACAGGGTAACCTTTATATAACATTTCTCCTCCCTGCTTAGGACAGTGAGAGCTGAGGCACCCGACTTCGACCTTGCGGCCAAGCGCAAAACCCCATTCCAGCTGATGGCGTAAAGCCTGACGTAAAAATGTTGCCGTTGCATTTCCACCATCCATCTGCCAACGTTTGCTTCCAGCAACTCTCAAGGAACTCAACAGTCTCTTTCAAACGCTGGCCTCTGCCATGTCCCTTGCTGGAATCACACAGCGCGTGCAACCGTCAAGGCTGGGCTGTTCCGTTGCTGAAGATCTGCACACACCAGCCAGACCCTAACTTGCTTGCTGACGAGTCCCTCTTCTGATTTATGTGCAGCAAGCTGGTCGAACTGCTGTATGCCCAGCACCTGGTCGATGACATCCTGGCCTACCAAAAGCAGAAGCCTCCGAAGGCCAAACCAAGTGTGAAGTGCTACAGCGGCCCTTTAGGTACGACTCCCTTTGTTTGTGATCACCAAAAATTAACTTTTGAACCCAATGCAGCAGCAGGGTAAGTTACAGGGCCACTGCATGGGTGTTAAAATAGCAGCTTCATGATGTGCTGTAGCATAGCATGAGTGCATGGAACTCTGGACGAGAACTTGTCAGGTTGCATAATTGCCTCCATGCCATGCCAGCCGCCTCCTAGGTCCCATGATTGTTCAAGATAGATGCACGCATGCATGAGAATCTTCACCTGTGTGTTGGGCACCCTCTTCGGCTGCAGCAGCTGGTTGCATTAGTGGCATGCAACATATCAATATGTGTGGAGAGCCTTGGCGAGACTGCAGATCACTTACATGATTATCTGCCTGGGAGGCAACGTTGCGTGCACGCTACACTGCACGACTCATGATTCCTTAAGGCTCACACTCTGATTGGGGGGTCTGATCTAGAAATTTGAACCTTCATGTTCCACCCTTAAGAGTGGCATGTGTCTGTGCAGAGGACTTCATAGACACCGTGGACATGGACACAGCGGTCATGCTCATAACCAGGGCCATGAACAAGTACCTGGCGGGGACAACAGACGACCGGCTGCACCACATTGATCAGCTCGTGGAAACTTTTACCATCACCAACCCCAACCACCCCGCCAAACGCCATCATGACAAGTGCCATCGATGGCTGGGCCTGCGCCAGGTCGAGCGCGGCCTCCGCGCAAAGCAGGTGATTTCATTTCCTCTCAAATCGTTATGAAAGCTTTTTTTAGTACACATGCAGGTGATGTACTGCCTCAAGGACCAGTCCATTTCGGCCAGAGTGCCACCTTTTTCTGGGCCGACTCAGGAGCTGGCATCAGTCTTCACGAAAGCATTAGCAGTGCCTGGCTCTACTGGTGATACTCTGCGGCATGTTGAAGCTCTCAAGGGCAGTACTACTTGATTCTGGCCCGAACGAAGAACTTCCCAAAACACTGCCTCCACGCGGCGTCTCAGCGGCTTTATTCTGCTGTTACACGTGAGAACCAGCATCTGGCATTAGAGCGACTCAGCTCCGAGAAGGAAGTTCCGGTGCGGTTGCATGCAGGACTTGAAAGGCTTGGCTCTGCTTGGAGAGTACTGTGGCGTGGTGAAGACGAGCGATGCGCATGAGAGAGACACCGCGGCTGCCTGCCCGGAAGACCCGACTCTGGGGTACATCATCCGGGACAAGACCGAGGCCATCAATGACGATCTGGACTTGCCAAGTGTGCTCTCCTGATACTCCTGATCCCTTTGAGGTTTTTAGAGAGGTTATGAGGATTTAAAGGGTTGTTGCCAGCTTTAGTTGTGCTGCTCGGCTGTGGATGTGCACAAGACAGAGGGCGCACCAGACGTATCGACCCCTGTCTAAATATCATTTTCGAGGTCTTTTGGGGTGTAAACACCGGGGTCTGATCAGGCGACCCCAATTCGCTGGGTCAGGCACACACTGCTGCGCTGCTCGAGCACAGGACATTGTGCGGAGCCCTTTAGAGTGCCACCTGCCAGCATCGAAGTTGGCACTCCTTCTGTTTGGTTTATTAGGTACTCAGATTACATATACTACAGCACATTCCAGTGTTGACTGGCGAATATCAGCAGCATTGAATACCGTTCTGGCCTCCTTTCTTTGTGCTTGCAACGTGGGTAGGACATTTTCTTGATTGACTTTGCTCTTAATCAGATCGGTGTGCATGTGCATATATTTTTACCCTAAAGGTTGTAATTTGACAACAGCAGCAATGCTCGCGCAGATGGGCACTGGGCGAAAGACACGCAGCTGATAGTGGATGCGAGCAAGGCCGGCAACTGCCTCTCGCTCATCAACGATGCGCGCGGATTTCGCCCCGGCAAGCAGCCCAACGTCACCTTCATCCAGGTGTCATTCCCCCTCCACTCCTACAAATTGCAAGGGTCAAAATGCAGGGTTGAAGAACCCTGAGTTGTCAGGCTATGATATCATCACAAAGTTTTGGTGACAGTGGGGTTCCCCCGCCCCGGCAAGCAGCCCAACGTCACCTTCATCGAGGTGCCGCTTCCCCTGCACTATTATGCATTGCTGGGGTCAAAATACAGGGCCCAGGAACCTTGATCATCAGGTTACAGATTTGCACTAAGCATTGCTGCCCGCGGATTCTATCTCATCTCGGCAAGGAGTCCAACGCCACATTTACGCTATTTGACTTCCCAGGAACTGCAGACGGTCAGACATAGGCTCTTGCTTTCATAACTCGGGTCACATGCCATGTTTCAGGGGTGTACGATCCTCAAAGGGCAGGACACTCTACAGATCAGCCAATCTTTCTTTTGATTCTTTGCACTATTTCCCTGAAGCGCCGGTGGGAGTTCCGTTAGGCTCATGAAATGCTTCAGTGTGACTTTTAATTCATGAAGTGCATTCCTTTCACCCGCCGTCGGATGCCTCAGTATGACTGTGACGCATAAGATGGCGGGTGCAAGAACTTATCTCGTTTCTTGAAGCAGAAGAAGAGCGTAGCCTTGAGTCTCGGGGCTGCATGCAGACACATGACAGGGCGACGAGCGAGCTGCATATATTCCTGGTGACCCAGCGGCCCATCAAGAAAGGCCATGAGATCCTGCTGGATTATGGGGAGGTGAGCACAAATTTGAACATGAACATCCCAATGGCACAAGCTGCTTCTTGAAAGACCTGTTATCAGTCTCCCCGAAGACTTTGTTCTCACTGAGACACCGCATCGGGATTGTACCTGGTCTAGTCAATGAGCTGGTTATGTTCTTGGTCGCATCTCAGCCTTGAACCCTGGAAAGCTGCCCTCAGGTTCCTGAACATGGTAGATTGGTCACAGTTGTGCGCAACAGCTGTAGCAAATGCACGTAGCTGTCTGTGGCTGTGTTTGTTATCTGTGTCCATCGGTGTCCTTCAGGCCTTTTGCAAAACAGCAGTTTGTGAGACAGAACGTGACACAGTGCTTATAAGGAATGTTTGGCTCTGTGTCAATATGCGGATATTTTTGGGGCAGAAGGGGAGCCGAAAAGTTTTGATGGTGCTGTGTGGTGCGCAGAGCTTCTGGCAGGAAATGAGCGCAAAACTGGTATGGGCAGAAAAGATGGCGGTGCGTTTGCAAAAGCAATCTCCCAGAATCATTACTAATACGCATTAATTACCAGTACATGTTGCAATTGTATCCTATGGTGCATAGAGTTGAGCTCTTTGAGCCTCACGCTTTGGGGAATACCCGTGCACCTGATCGTCTGATCAACTGCGGTTGTGTTTGCCAAACTTTTCTTGCACCAGAAGTGCCCTGAGCATATACCACGGAGCAGGATCTTACCCAGCAGCATGGCCGTTGCTTATTCTTGGCATATTCTTTGTTCAGGATT
This sequence comes from Coccomyxa sp. Obi, assembly GCA_020887355.1. Lineage (NCBI taxonomy): Eukaryota > Viridiplantae > Chlorophyta > Trebouxiophyceae > Coccomyxaceae > Coccomyxa > Coccomyxa sp. Obi. Next base: position 1,634,938 of record AP025005.1, on the reverse strand, counting down.
GCTGATGAATGATGTTGCGAGGCGTGGTCCACACGCATTTTCATTCCAGTGGCGGCTGTTGCAAGTGAAATATTTTGGGGTGATTTTCCGGTTGTTGGCTGTTGCAGGCGAAAGAGCAGGCGCTGCAATCAGCAAAGGCGGAGCTGCAGTCCATAAAAAAGGAAGTGGCAATGCTTGAGGTGACCTTCTGCACCCCACCTCTCCCATGCTTCTTTCTCAAGCTTAAACACCGCAACTGTCAAAGTGACTCCGAATGGCATGCCATGCTTTGCGGTCAACTGTGTGAGCAGGCAAACTACAAAGGCGCCTTGAAGCTGGCCAATTCAAACCTTAGGGTTTTGGTTTAGGGTTTTTGGCTCAAGCCATACCTTGCGGTCAACTGTGTGAGCAGGCAGAATACAAAGGCACCTTGAAGCTGTCCAAGTCAAGGCTTAGGGTTTTGGTTTTGGGCTCATGCCATCCCGAATTCAAAGTGACTAAGATCGTGCTTCAAGGCCAGCTATGTGAGCAGGTGAACTACAAAGGCGCCTTGAAGCTGTCCAAGTCGATGGATGAGCGCTATCTGGAAGCGGCAGATCGGCTCAGTGAGCGGGAAAAGCAGATCCGGCGGCTGCAAGAAGAGAAGAAGGCAGCAATCACTGCGGTGCGCTAACCAGACGATTAACCATTTCACATTTTTTGGTTTTTGGCTTAACGTGTTGAAATTCAGTTCTTGGTTGGGTCTTATATACGGTAATATACTTTGCTATTCCACCTTAAAAGCCTAAACACTATATTTGGAACATGTGTTCGTATTGCTGGAGAATTTTCAGAAAGTCAAACAAGTCAAAATTAGTTTCGAAACTTTTCGGATATAGCGCAGCCTGGTGAGCCTTGCTACCATCAGATGTGCTGCGTGCGATAGGATCTGCACCTGGCAACAGGCCCTGAGGGCCCATGGTTTGCTATCATGGTGGCTTGTTCGTTCAGAAATTTCTAAGAACTCAGAAAGATGCTATGGTGCCATTGCATTGGCGCAGCGTGAGGGTGAATTGAAGCGGGTGCGGGCGGACCACTCTGCGGCCATTGCACATGCCGCCTCTCTGCAGGAGCAGCTCGGCAAGTCTCAGGCGCAGGTAAGTGGCTAACCCCATTAACCCCACCCGTACCCCTCTTCTATAATTAAGGGTTGATGGCCAGATTGGACATGAAAGTGGGGAAAGGCAGGAACCCTCTGGGTTGGTTTCGAGTCCCTTTTGAGTGGATCTGAAAGCATGGCAATTGCACATTTAGGCAGAGGTTCCTGTTTCAAAACAAGTCAGATAATCAAAATGCTGTCTCCGTGACAAAAGCACCGAGCTTTGAGTTGATTGTGTCTCCAAGTCGTTTGAGATTGTCAAAAATGAGGCAACCTTGCAGGAGCGGCTCTGAGCGAAGCACACCGAAATCTCTCTCTCTCTCTCTGTTGATTCTAACTATCAACAGGTCATCAAAATGTCAAAATGGGAAGGAAGCGCTGCAGGAGGCACTCCGAATGAAGCACTAAACTCTTCGTTCATTGTAACTCCAGGTCATCAAAATGTCAATCGGGAAGCAAGTGCTGCAGGAGCGGCTTACCAGCCTGCGAGCGAGCTATGAGCGCCAGTCATTCGAAGTGCACCAATTGGAGAGGGCGCAAGCAGTGGGCCTGCAAGCTGCACATGCTGCCGCCCAGCGCATGCACCAGGACATCCTTGCTGCAGAGGCCGAGGTGTGTTTTATTCGTCTCTCTGTGCAGTGACTGAGTTTCAGAAGATCCTGACCAAAAGGAGCAAGTCCCAGGGTAAACTTCTGAAAAGAAGGGGGGACTCTCAAGACAGCAACATCCACTGTGTGTGCCCATGCTGCTGTCTTCAGAGTCCCCCCTTCTTTTCAGGAGTTAATCACCCGCACGCAAGTGGCACGCTTTGCTTTGGCCCAGATGCACTAAAAATCCCGGCCGCAGAGGCTCCTGTGAACATCTGCTGGGCACATAATTAGCATGCATTTTCATCGATACATTGGGGTCACCCAATTGTATCGGGTCCTTCTGCAATGTCTTCCAAGGAAAGCCCGCAAATATTTTTCTGCGGAAGTATTTTTCTGCCAATTGCCACAGATGGCATGTATGGGTGGTCGCAGAGGGGCCAGAAGGGATTCCCACCTTTTGCAGCCCTGGCATGGTTTTAGGGTTTTTTAGGGTTTCACGTCTCTGTAAAGTTTTCATGTGTAGGGTTCTGAAAACGGATGTTGGTGATGCACAACCGCGAGCCAAAGAGCAGGGCCAGAAGGCATTCCCGCCTTTGTAGCCGTTACAAGTTTTAGGATTTTGTAGGGTTTCAGGTCTCTGTAGGGTTTTTATGTGTAGGGTTCTGAAAGCGGATACCTTGGTACAGCTGCGGGCCAAAGAGCGGGAGCATGCTGCGCTGGTTGCAGCCTGCCAGGATCACCAGCGCAGGGAGGATGACATGGCGCGCCAGGTGGGACCCTTCAACCCGAAATCCTAAACCCTAAACCCTACTATCCCTGCAGTTTGAGGTGGGGACAGAAATTATACAGTGCGTCCACCCATGCATCTCTTGGCAGGGAGGATGACATGGCGCGCCAGGTGAGAACCCTGAGACTTTTACCCTTTAGGGTCTGGGTTTTGAGATGGGGCCAGAAACTGTACAGAGCGTGCCACCAGGGCGAGGCGCATGGACATGAAGCCTATTCTTGCCGGCCTCATGACAAACTGTGACATGATTGCCAGGTGGCGCTGACCCGCGCCCGTTTGGCAGCGGCTGAGTCAGTAGAGGAAGCGGCTGAGTCAGCAAGGGACGCACTTGCCCGGAACCTGCGCGTCCGCGAGGCCGAGCTGGCCGCGCGCGAAGCCGACCTAAACCGCGAGAGGGCTCGCCGTGAGACGGCTGCCATCGCCAAGCGCGCGCCCAGAGAGTCTCCTGCCACCGGTGCACTGCCTGCCTGCATCCTGGATGTTTATAGGGTTTAATTTTAGGGTTTTTCCCCGTTAAGCCATGAGTAAAATTAATTAAAAGTGCGCTGAGCCGAACTGAACTGTGAGAGGGCTCATTGCAAGGCAGTCATCGCCAAGCGTTTGCCCAGCAGCAAAGCCTGGAGGGCCTCTACACATCCTAAACCCCACACCCTAACATAAATAGGCCCCCTATACCCTGAATATAGAATCCTAAACCCTAACCCACTGGTGTGCTGCCTGCCTGCATAGCTCCCGGACCCACTGAGGAAGCCTCTCTTGATGCGGGTGCGAGGCACTGGAACTTTTTGGGGGTGTCTACATGTATGGAAGGCATGATACAAAATTGAGTTCCTTATCCGGAGCCAGACATATGAACAAGTGAGTTTCAAAGCACTTCAAACCTCTTCAGGTTTATCGAAGGACCCACTCAGTAAAGTGCTCACTGTCTTAGTGCAGTATAAAGTGGACAGCAATAAGTTCTATTGGGCTGAAGGCATAATTGGGCCGGAGGAATTGTTGCTGCAAAGGAGGAATTGCATTCTCCTCAAGAAACCTAACCTGCTCACATTCCATTCCATGACTTGCGTTCATATTCTGAAGAACATGGTGTCCGTGTTCCAGGAGCAGCCGAAGATGTGCCGATGGAGACAACCAAGGACATAATGGCGCGGCTGGAGCGCTTGGGCGCTTGCCTCAGCGCCAAACCTCCTGTCGGCTGCAATGCTGGCGCTTCCGGGCCGAAACTGCTGGTAGTGCACTGTGACCCTCCAACCCTAAACCCTAAGAAAATCCCTAAAATATAATCCTTATCCCCAGAATATAAATACCTAAAAACGGGCGCTTGCCCCAGTGCCAGACCTCCTGTCGGCTGCAACGCTGGCGCCCATGTTGATCCCCGTTCTGACTTTGAAAGCTGCAAATTTCTGCAATGCTCCGGTGATTAGCTGCTGTTTGTTCCTCATCTTGATAGTCGTGGCAAAGACACTCGGGCACCTTGACTGCTTTCATTGTGTTTTGTGGGGTCATGAGTGGGGATCAGGATTTTTGTTTTCTAGTGGCATCTTGAAGCCATTGTGGCGATAAACAAATAAACCGTTGATGACTCATCAAGGGGCAATGTTTTGATGCTCTGCAGACTGGATTGGAAAGGGGCGTGCAGCTGGCACTGCCACAGGCAGAAAGAGATCTGCCGACCTTTGCCGACCTTGCCGAAGCCTACAACATTCGCCACGGCCTTGCTTCCCCAGGACCCCAGACTGCTGCTGCCATCGCAATCGATCCACTCAGTCCAGCAGAGCAACGACTTCCGGGTATCGCTCAGGAGCCTCTCAGCACAGCGGTGCTGCCGTACACTGCAGCAGCTGTTGCGCCTGACACCCCGACAAAGCAGGAGCAGAAGACAACGGCACCGCCGCCCAAGAAGGAGCCAACACACGAGGCGCCGGCAAATTTCGAGGCGGAGGCGGCCACGGGTGGTGACTTGTGCGAGATGCTTGTTGCTGATACGATTGTGGAGGAGGAGGGTGAGTTGGCAGTCAGTGAGCAGGACAGCTGCGGCTACAAGAGCGGTCCCACGGCGCGTGTGCCGCGCGGCGGCCAGCTCAGCGCCAGCTCAGCGCGGCGGCCGCGCACCTGCCCGCGCACGCGTGCCCGCCGCGACCGCGGCCGGAGCCGCACCCGCGGCCGCCCTGGCACGAACCGCATGAATCTGACCGCTTCCTCCGGCGGCAGCTTCAGCCCCGAGCGCAGCCGTCCCGGCGACCACGGCAAGCAGCACATGAAGCTGACCGGCAGCTTCAGTCCCGAGCGCAGCCGCCGCGGCGGCCAAGGCCGCGGCCGGAGCCGTAGCCGCAAGCGCGCGCGCAGCGATCGCAGCCCGGGCTTCTGCCACAGCCCCAACCGCAGCGGCCCTTGCACATGGCACATGAACCTGACCAGCAGCTTCAGCCGCGAGTGCGGCCACTGCGGCGGCCGCGGCCGTGGCCGCAAGCGCGCGCGCAGCAGCCGCAGCGCGGGCTCCCGCCGCAGCCGCAGCCGCTGCGGAGTGAGCGAGCGCGGCCGCCGCATCTACGCCCCTCACGAGCGGCCGTGGCGCAACGACCGCAGCCGCCGCCGCAGCCGCAGCCCGGTCCGCCGCTCCTGCAACGCCAGCCGCAGCTGCAGTGCCAAGTTTGGCGCCCAGGTCCCCCTGGGAGCGGACCCCCCAAGTAGCCCCAGTAACGCGAGTGCGTCCAGCCATGCAGTCAACCCGTCAGAGCCCATATCTTCCCCCAAGGGCGGCTGCATTGCGGCTGGCAATGCAGTGAACCCAGTGGAAACCAGCAAGTGGGGGGCCCAGGGAGGCAACGCCGCCATAGACAGCCGCTTTGCACCCCCCGGTGCTGCATGGAACGCCAGCGCAGTCGTGTGCGCCAGCAATCAGGTGGGTTGAGAAAGGGAACAGGAACCAAGGAAACCGAGGAAGACTGATATCTACCGGGGAAGTCTGCATGAAATGCCCTCGGTCTCTATACTGCTTCTGAATGGGCATCAAACACTTCTTTTTCACCCTGGCCCTTTCAACTGTCTCCATGAATTGTAGAGGCTTTAGACAGTCCCCCTTTAATTGGGTATCACCCGAATGTTTGGGCAGAAAATATTTCTCAAACACTTTGCTCTATACCCCTTGACTAGGGATTTTTTTTATATAAAACCTAAAATCCACCATTGCATTCAGGAGGAAAAAATCCAATAAAGACCCCTAAACCCTCACCCTGAACCCTAACCCCTAAAATGCGCTGCCCTGACTTAAGTTTTTGAGAAATAATCTCTTGGAATCTTTGAGGAACAGTCATTTGGGTCAGCAGGTGCCGATGCCAAGAGCGCTGCCCGCCACATCTCTCCACGGCAATGTGCTGTGGCTGCGGTTCCCCGCCACCGACCGCCCATTCCCGGCCAAGCGCTTCCACAATGGGAACATCAAGCACTGCGAGTAGAAGGTTCACCATCGCAACAGCAACATCATGGCTGACATTGTGGCCTTGAATGTAGGGTTTAGGGTTTAGGGCAAGGGTTTACTTTTTGCTGCAAACCCTAAATAAATAGAGCATCCACGCGGCTTGCGCTGCAGATTCGCAGGCATGTGCATGAGTGAAAAAGGGTGTGCGATAGTCTCCCTAGTTCCTGAAGTCTCCCTTGAATGTCAGGGCGATTTGATCGAGGTACAAGTTTAAGGCCCGCACTGCAGGCCTTTATGGCATGAGTTTTACCAGCCGCTTTTCACCAATCTAGAGGGCCAGCCTGGAGGCCGATGCTGGCCGGAAGGCCACAATCAGGGGTATTTCTGGGGTGTCCTATTGTCCTAGAAAGTACCCCTGAACCGTTTAAATGAGTGTGAAGGCCGCCCTCAGCGGCAAAGTTACAGCTTCATGGGCTTTGTGGCTTGTCCGCCGTCCGCACTGCTCAAAGGCGGTGCGGAGTGGTTGCATTCACTCATCATGTAACCTTATGCTGTGCTTATTTTCTACCTGAAGAGCTTTTTCGAGTGCTTGTTGAATCAGGGAGTTTTTGGGCTTGCTGATTGGCAAGTTGACTGCAGCCAGAATGGTTTCCAGCAACTCGTGCGTTGGGGTTGCAGTGTGTTTTGTCTTATCGTTCCAGCGTCCGACGTCAGTTCAACGCTCTGTAGAAGAGCAATGCTCGCTTTATGCTTGAAGTCAAACGTCAGTGGCGAGTGCCTATGTTTTTTTGCATGGTGGCAGCTCTTGCTCTGGCCGTGCATCCCATGAAGGAAAATCTGCAATGAAGCAAATTGCTAAATCACCCAAACATGCTGTGGGCGCTGCTTCTCTATTGAGAGAAATTTTCCCCATAAGGATAACTTGAATGCCTGCCGTTGTTGAACTGCTACACGATGACGCACTGAACAAGGTCGTACTAGTGAACAGCCATGTTATCAATGAGTTTCCTTATTTTGACTAATCAGCTGCATAGTGCAGACCTGAAGGATGAAGAGTCGAGGGAGAACTCTTGTATGCGGCGGGATTTCAGTGAAACATGCAGTAAGGTAAAGTGATTGGTGTGCTGAACAAGCACGCCCCAGGTGTCAGGAGGGATATCTCTTGCCACATTGCATGTTGTTGTATTTTGGTAATTTACATTGCATGTGCGTATTTGCGCTTGCAAGCTTCTGCTATGATGCCTGACCCTGTAATGTGAAATTTGTGGTTTTGGACTGTGAATGGCATGACACACCCAAAAAGGCAGCTTCGATGGTGTCCAACACCCTTACTGATTTGTGTATGCAAGCGCTGTGGGCGGTTCTGTGTACACTTGACTAACATTCAGTAAGCAGAAAAGAGGCCGCTACGAGTAAGGCTGTGCAAGTAGCCATGCATCAAGCGGCTGAACAGTTATAGAGGCCTGCGCCAGTTTTATCAGCGCTGATCACAGTGACCTCTGCATCACTTCAATCATTCAAAATACATATGAATGTCCTTTCCTGATATTATTATTACTATTCCAGGGTCGGCAAACCCAAAACCAAATGGCCATAGGGCACACACACAGCTTGTCTGCAGCCACACCATGGGGCCTCTGACCAAGTCTGCAGCCCAGTAGATTCCTACTATCATATGCGAGAGAAGTGCTCCTGTTAAGTATAGCACTTTCATTCGCAAAAACGGGTCATGCGTCACACCCTCAGGAACCAACATGTCAAAAAGCGACGCTCGAATAACAATTGTTTGGCATCAAACAGCTGTGGCAGAGTTTCACTGCCACAGCCATGGCTGCATGAACATCGAGATCTGCATACCTTGATGAACTTCTGCCACCATATTTCAAGTGCCACAGGTTCACTCTATTCTGCAGATGCAGCTGACATACACACACGCATGTTTTGGCTCATCGCTCGCCGTCCTTCCACAGAAAGATTGCAGCTTGGCCTTCATCATACCAAGATGAATTTTTACAGACAGTTTCACACACAACAGCAGCAATTTATTGTTGTTTATGTGATTTCCGATCCTCGCGGCACGGATGCTGCCAGGTCCCCGTGCACCGCTATATTTTTGGATTAGCCCTAAACCCTAAAGCCCAAATCTATATAGGATTTAGTTCAACTACTCGAGGTGCATGCTGCCTTCTCGATACCTCCCGACATTTTGCAAGCACTCGCTTTGCATGCAGCCAAGGCACTTCTGCAGCTTCTCCAGTGCTGCATCCAGTTTGTCATGTTGCCGGCTACTTGTGACCAAATGCCATCTGTCATGAATGGCAGCAGCTGGCCATGGCAGCTGCAGAGATCCTACAGCTCTGCATGCCGCACTTATGTCACCATACCTGCTGTCAATTGTGCCTTTGCCTTTGGAAGGTGCTGCAACTTAAATTTCTCTTTTTAACGGGTTATATAAGAGGGTTTATATATACTCTAAATCAAAAGCCTTAAAATACATACACCGGCGACAGATGCCGGTGCAATGCTCAACCCCTGTACGCCAGGCGCGCACGACACTCGCTTTTTGAGGTGTCGTCAGGTTTGTGACCTTATATATCAACCCCAATAACCATTAAAAAATGACCCTTCATTTCAGGGTATAAACACCCTCGCCCCCTCATGCCAAGGTGGTGTCCCCGCCCGATCTTGCCAGTGTCGTTTGACATTTGTTTAACCTGTAACAGTGCTGCGAGCCATGCCTCTCACACATGGTGTTCCTTGCCAGGAGCACTTTCTTTGGCGAGTGGTTGTCCGGGTTTCCAAGCATGTTGCTCTTGTTTGTGCTGTGCTCCACGTACTGGTGCTTGTTGTACAGGTTGAAGGATTTGGAATCGACCACAGGGGGCGCGCATCACTGGCGCTTGTCAGACTGATCCCCACCTGCAGCATGCCAACACATTCAGGATGCTCACCACCAGGATTGACAAGTAGCAGATTTGAAGCCAGGTATTGCGCGATGATAATGATACAGCTGATTGAATGGGCAAAATTCACGGGTAGCAGCAAAGCTTTGCCTAGGATCAAACCTTGCATGCATCGAACAATGCTGAATGAATATAGGCTGCAGAGACTCTCGGCAATGAAGAGCAAAGTGTCATCAATGTTCAGATTCACTTTTTTCAAATATGCTCGCCTCTTATGGTATGATGTCAGCTTGAAGCTTGCGCTCCATTGTGATACGCCCATTGCATGAAAATCTGGTGCTCTCGATCCGCACCTGCAATTGGCCACAAGCAACAATACTCAAGGGCAAATTGCATGTAATTGCAATTTAACTATCTGATACTGAAAATTTGGGAAGGGGCATAAACAGACGCCTACAATTCACTTGCACGCTTCCGATGAAATGTGGTGCCAGCAGACCAGGAACCTAGTGGAATCACATGTTAAGGGACAAAGCAATGACAAAAAGGGACAAAGCAGTGATAAACATTTACAAGTCATGTGTGGTGTGGAGGCCCGAATTACACATCCAAGATTCCATGAAGATTTTTGCCTAAACAAGTGAACAGCATTCAATGGCCCGATGATGTCATGTGATAGCTATTGGCAAGTCAAAGCCAGCAATGGAGGAATAAATAAGGGTGATACAGAAAGGAACAGTCTATGTTAGGGCTGAGTTTTCAGGGGGTGCTGCCAAAACAGATAAGGGTGGTACAGTAAGGAAGGTGCGTACCGGCTGATTTGGTGGCCACAGGCGAATGATCGCCGCATCACCATCGAATGAGCTGAAACTGTGACGCTGCCAGACAGCATCAAATGCGTCTCGCAGCCCGAGTGTTCGCTGTTTTCAGACTGCTCTCCATTTAGGTAAGCCCACACGGAGATGCGTGCGGCAAATGCGCCCTCTCCAAGAAGAGCCACCTTGAAATCAGCACAGAACAGGATATTAGGGTTAACTTACCTTAACCCTAAAATTAAATCATAAACCCTAAAAAAAAGATTCCTTCCCCTCCACAGAGAGTCACCTTTAAATCAGCACCGAAAAGGATGTTTAGGGTTCAATTTTACCTAAACCCTGAATATAAACCCTGAAAAACAACGGATTCCATGGTTGGGAAGGGGCCTCGTAGTAGGTTCCCGAAGAAGCATGCGAGGCTTCAAACAGCTGAAGGTCCCCTAAGCGTAGCATCAGTGAATTACAGTGTAGAGCAGTGTGACTGCAGCCAGTCTCTCACTCTTCCTGTAGAGGATTGCTCTGCAAGCTCCATATGGGGAGCTCTGTTTATTATTTCTTTCTAATTTTGCTCTTTTCACCCTGTATTTAGGACAGAAAATAAAACACCCCTCCCTTAGGTCTGACTGAGACGGCTCGTTGGGCCAAGGTCTACGTGCTCTCCCAGTTCGCTACTGGCCAGACTATATATATTTATTATTTTAGGGTTCAGGATTGATGTTTAGGGTTTCTAAGATGTGCAGCACAATCAATGCCAGGCCAAATGCTGTCCGCTCAACCTACTTCTTCCGGGGCGCAGGCTCTAATCTAACAAGTTCATCCTCTTCCCCCGGTGCATGGAAGCCATTCATGTGCCCATCTGTATGGCCATTTGGCACCCCTATACTTCTTTGCCGTGCATGCCATGAACTGTGACCGTTAATGGTTTCTGCAGCCTGCAATTTCTTCCCGGGGTTCGTGGATGCAGACCGCCGCGCTGCTCTGCAGTACTCAATTTCTATCCAGCTGCCAACACCGCGACAATGCTTTAACAAAAGCGGTGGAGGTTGTCAGCTCACCTGTGGGGCAGCGCCCAATTGCTACCGGCAGCGGCCCAACTGGCGCTTAAACTGCTGTGAAAATGGTGCACCTTTTGTGATGTTGCCGAGTGCAGGCTACAAGCAGAGGACTGGTAGACAGCCAGCAAGAACAGCCGGACATGATATGCGCCATACATCTGCTATGCCATGATGGGCCTGTACCAGTATTTCATTACTGTTCTGCGGGGGAAGCACACTTGATCAGCTTGGTTAGGCATCTCCGCGGTTGTACTATGAGAGTAGTAGTACATGCCCATGGCATGGGCTGCTTCTCGGATGCGCCTCCTCCGACTGTAGAAATATTCCCATGCGAGCACTCCTCCCATAAGCAGGGTGGTACCTGCAGCGCCCGGCCCCCTCCATGCCTGCAGAGAATATCATATGGCATGAGATGATGATGAGATAAGATGAGATGATCTGAAGACTCCATTGTTCGCTTATAATTGCTTCACTAACATGAGTTATCCGATGCTCACTAGCAAATAGTGCATGTCCTCGCAGAAAGTAAGCTTGTCGACGGGTTGTTCGGCTGTCTCCATTGTTGCTTACTTCACAACCATGAATTATCCGATGCTTCCTAGCAAACAGGGCATGTCCTCGCAGAATATAACCTTGTGACCGGCCCAGCGGGTTGCTCGAGTGTCCCAGGTTGCGTATTTTAGAGACAGATGACTGTTTGAGTCCGGGAACTGTTGCTGCGGTTGCCCTGCTGGGTTCACGGAACAATTTCGCTTGCAATGCACGTTTTCTCGATCACTCTTCACGAGATCGCACCATGTTGTCGTTGCTGGCGATACCTCAGAGCAAGCCGTGCACAGCCTCAGCAAAGTCGAACTCGTTCGGCCTGCTGCTGTGAGGCTACATCATCAAACTGGTGATGTCGATGTTGCTTTGATGAATGACATCGTCGCACATCGGTTTCAGCTTTCGAAAGGGCGAAGGTCTTGAGGTGAGGGTAATAGATATATTATTCTATCTTCATTACCCCTACCTTGAGGTAGATTCTTTACCCCCTACCTTGAGGCCGGATGCACGTGCGCGGTTGTGACGTTAATGCTCTTGACGTTCTCCATCGCAAACGGTTTTCATGCAGCTCCCTCATCACGATGGGAGCCCTTATTTCCCGGGTAAATAGGCTCTGCAGTAGTTGAGAAATGACATCACGAGTCACTCCTGTAGGATGCAATGCATTCAAAGCGACGCATGAATCCCAACTAGTTGGTATCAAGAAGCTATGGCAGGCTTTCACTGCCACAATCATGGATGCATGGCTGGCATTGCATTGCCAAGGTCCAGTGCATATAAGCATTCGGTGTTTGCACCTCTGTTGTTTGGACCGTGCATCTCATCAGTATACTTTTTTTATATTTTATATCTGTTTTAGGGTTTAGCCTAAACCTTCAAAAATAAAAATACATGGCTGAGATAGCTGGGCTTGCCATCAAATAGTTTGTAGCAGGCCCCCGTGCATACCACCCCCTGCCCAAAAAAAACCACATTATTCAGAGGTTGTCAAGTTCGTGGATATTAAACCCTCATCTGTATTGTGGTAGAGGCTGTCTTGGGAACAGAAAAATCTTGCTTCAGGCAAAGCTGGGTGGGGAAAACCCTAAAAAATATATAAAAAATAATTAAAAATAATAAAATAAACACATATTCCCCTGAGAGGACACCACAGGCAGGTAGTGATGTCTTTTGGTGAGCGCATGAGATGAAATGGGCCACACACGCTGATCATCAGTTGTCAAGCCTGACACATGTGTTCCATCAACGAAGTAATGACCCTTAATTGTGCAATTCACCTGGCATAGCAGCACATCACGCGGGTCTCCGTGCAGGGTGGCAACCAAAAGCACTTGCTTGCGGCAATTTGGCGCTCCAAACCCTGAAGGGGCTCATTATGGGGTGTTATATAGTGAATACCCAACACCTTGAATCGACAGTGATCTCTCAACTGCTAGCTGGCATGCTTACAGGACTGCATCTCGACCGTTATGATGCAGGCATCACAAGTTTGCTGCTAGTGATTTGTGTTTCCCTGAATGAAGTGCAGCCATGACAGGCCTTTGCATGGGGCACCGAGAAATTCTCCAGAAGGAAAGAACAGGTTTTCTTTCTCTGTATCTTATTTTGGTTGAATGAGTTGGTTTTCCCCTCGTACGGGTGTTCCAAGATTTTGAGGTTTCCATCTTCACCTGCTGTGTTGATGATGTGGCGTGAACCAGTTGGCATATCCAAGCTGCTCAAACTGCTCCACAACATACTGGACGGTGATCGCACGCCCTTAATTGTTCCATATTTCTTGATCTTGTACTAGATCACTGGTTGCTGCGCAGCATTGCGATCCAGCAAGCCCTCCATCTGCAAACACATCGAGAGTTTTTTGTATCCGGACCAGGTCTGGCGCAAAGCTCTATCAGCGAAGTATGTTGTACTGATTGCACTTTGCCCTTGCAAGGTGAGTGCACGTATCATCGAGTACCATTGCAGGCTCCAATCCCTGGTGCGTCGGTCAATCTCGAACAAGGATACGCCCAGCACGTGACATCCCGGGTGTTCTGCTTCTTAATGCTGCAATTTTGCTGGAGAGGGCAAATATGGACAAGGTGTTTTCTTGAAATGCTCCCGTCTATTGTGGAGGCGACGAGCAGCACGTCACCGAAAGAGTCCCTTAAGTTCTACACGATGCGGTTAGAAAGACGCAGCACTGGAAGCGCGCAGATAAGCTGCTTCGGCTATTACGGACTCTTTCTCCAACAAAAAACATAACACAGGACAACCTTGCAGTTTCTTACAGATAATGGCGCAGGCTGTCGTTTCAATCCACAGACCAGGTACAGTGACGGGTACGTTGAGGGCTCCTTGGCGCAATTCTCCTTCACCACGACGACAACGGTAAGATTGAGTCAATTGCTCTGTGTGACAAAATTTGATTTATGTGCAAGTTGGAATCCCATCTGCTGCCGGAAAAATGGCTTTACGGTCTGAATGTGCACACAGCCCCTCCGGTAAACGCTCTTCCTCCGGCAAAGTTCACGCTGTGAACAAGGATACCGATGCGGCCTTCCCTGATGAGGCGAGTCACCTTCAACCAAGATTATCGAGATCAAATTTGTGCGTGTGACATTCTTGGGTGAGGAATTCCAGGGCGAGGTTGACCACCGTTTGGGTCTCGCAAGCGGTGTGCCGTTCGGCAAGGTCATCGGCAACATCATGACGTTGACCATTCCGTCATTATCACGAGTCCCTTTTACCTAATGCCACCAAGAGATCTTTCGGTTCCGAGGTGTTCTGAAAATATATGAAAGATTTGTCAACTCTTCTCTATCGAATTGTTGACATGCTGCAGGGTGACACAGAGTCAGAACAGGACACAGAGTCGGAAGTGGATCCAGAATCTGACGTCGATACAAATTCTGATTCGGATCGGCATTCAAAGAAAAATAACATCCCTTATAAACGTGGTTTGCGAGGCAACTTGGGGAACGGAAGTGGTGACTCGTCACCTAAGTTTGCCTTACTTGCAGCCACAGCAGTAGGCGCTCTAGCGCTTCGCTATGTGAGACCAAACCCCACCCTTCTTACTTTTCTATAGTCAAACACGTGCATCATCTATGTGCTGATTGCATACACATGTGCTGGTGCACCCCGAAAGGGCAATGGCAATTGTACGATATTCGGAAATATTCATTCATGTCACGCTAGCATGTTTGCAACCTTTGGCCCCCACCATTTGTTGCAGGTGATTCCAAACATCCGAAAGCGGATATCCAACCATCCGAGGCGGCCCATTGAGGGGGAGGTGGTGAGTCCATTTCCATGCATAAGCACACTGCAGGAGTGGAACGTCACTCTATGTTTCCCAGTAGTACCCTGAAGCCTGCTACACATCTTGTATATATATATATGCCTTTGCCAACATTTGCGGGTGATGCAATTGAGGTTGAGTTGGACATTAACCTTTAGGGGTAGATGTGTCAGCAATCAGCAAAGGTAGAATGCCTGTCAGAGTGTGCTAATGCCAGTCAACTCTTGTCACTGATGAGTCATGCAGCAATTGTTTCTGAGAGGTTAAGAGATGACTGTGCGCCAGGCAATTGTACTGAACCACCCGAAGCTTGAGCATGCGCTGTCCAAAGTTAGTTCCGAAGACTGGGAGGAATATGAAGCCAAAATGAAGAATCTTGAACTACCAGGGCCCACCACCTCAAGTGCTGAATGCTCCACCGGCAGTGCAGCGTCCTTATCTCCCGAGAGGCTTGAGTCAATTGCCGACTTAATTGTCTCGCGCTTAGATGAGTTCAAAGATGCCCTGAACGCGGCACCAGCTGCATCGAGCGCCACCCAAACATTGACCAGCACAGCCACTCCAGTAAACGGGGATCTGCAGGAATCATTGTCAGGGTACAAAAGTTATTCAATCTCTCCCAAGATTCAACAGCCTTCCACAGAAGGGCCCACAGTGGAAGATGCCTGCACAGGAGAGTGCGAGAGTTCTCCTGATGACGAGGCACCGGTGCGTATAAACAGCTTGCCAGGTTCAGAAGTTGCTTCTGCATGCTGTATCAGCTTGTCCAAGTTGCATGCGCAAGACATCCCAGTCTGGCTGGTTACTTGTCATTGTCCAGTGACCTCAGTGCAGTTATGTGACACAGGATGTGAATACACCGGATTTGGAATCTGGCCAATGGACAACCGTGCTACAGCCTGCATCAGGCGCCTCTGAAGAAGATGATGTAAGTTACACCTCACAGAACACTGCACTCATGTATGGTGACTGTTTTCCTGCCTCAATCAGGAAACAAAGGGTCACGAATCAGCAGGGCCGCCCCGGGGGTTCGGCGCGAGTATGCATGATGTCTGCTCTCCAGCTGAAAGGCATTCAGAGAAACGCAGTTCTTGTGCTGTTCATCATGAACGGGTATTTTCTGATGGCTGCCGGTGCACACACACACAAGAAGTGTGAGCACGTCTTGTGCTGAAGTGGTTTTGTTGCGTGGGCAGTGTGCAGAGAGCTTCAGCGAAGAGCTGGAAGCGCAAACAAGTGCGCTCGACATTGCGAAGCAGGGGATGTCAGCCGTTGCGGAACTCAAAGCCCAGCAACTCCAAGAAAGCATTGCAAGGTAAGGTCCGAGAGCAACATCTCCCGTCATTTTCGTCGCGCCACACAATCACAGACACTGTCAGTTGGTCGCCATGACACGGAATTTGCAAGCAACCACTTCATGAAATGCGTCCAATTGTTGCGTTGTACAACTGAACTAGTCGACTTCATCTCCAAATAGCTGTGTTTGCGTAACTGTTGTGGCTCTCTAAATGACAAAGTGTTCCATGCAGAGGCACGCCTGGTCTGAATGCTCGGCACAAGCTTTTATTTACTGCGGGGATCGGATCTGTGCAGGTTTGAGAAAATAGTGGAACTCTCGGCATTAGAAGAAATTTCACAGCAGGATGTAGCAGACGCACGCAAGCGGCTACAAGAAGTGGAGAGAGAACTCCAGACTCTCAAGGAGCAGGTGATCTCCTGCCAATGATCAAGAAACAGTTTCGCCAACAGTTGCAGAATATGAGAGCACATGTCTGTATGCTAGCAAGTCCCCAGAAATTTTCTACCAATGTTCTGACACGGTTGAACATGTCATGTGCAGGAACTTACACTGGAAGCCACGATCCGAAAACTTGAATATTTGCAGTCCTCTCCAGAAGACCAGCTGCGTAGCCAGGCTGCTCAGGTGGGCGCATGTCCTCTATATTTAGGGTTTGGGGTATCTAGGGTCCTGCCTGGGAATCACATTAACACAGCTAAAAACGCCTCCCATCACAACTGAGTCTACAAATTGGGCCAGTGCTTTGATTCTTGATGTGGCCCAAAAGGGGCAGTCATGGTTGCAAACTGAAAAAAAGGGCCCAAAACAGCTCAAGCCTCACAACGATCCAAAGCGTGCACCAGTTTGCCGTGAGAGTTGAGCTGAGCTGTGCAGGCCCAGGAACATGTGGCCACGCTTGAGGAGGAGTTACTGGCTCTGAAAGCCCCTGACGGATCAGCCAGAGGGCAGGTGCAAGCGCTAAAGGTGCATCTCAAGCAGCTTGAGGCCGAGAGGAACGCCGCGGCAGACCGGGTCTCCTTGCTGGAGCAGCAGCTGGGGCGGTCAGAGCAGCAGCTCGCGCAGGCGCAGGCTGATGCACTGGCAGCTGCCGAGGAAGCTTCCTCCCTGGCTGGGAGGCTGCGAACCTTGCAAGGAGAGAAGGCCGCCACAGAGGAGATGCAAGCGCACCTCGCACGTGCCAAGTCCCTGGAACTGGCGTCAATTAATTACCCCTACCTGCAACAGCAGCTTGAAGAACAGGTAAGACATATGAGCTTACCGCTTGGATGTAAGTATTACCTCGAGTGCTTGCAAGACCTGCTTCTTGGAGTTTCAGCTGCTAGCAAATGCCCTTTGAGTAGCCTGATGCTGTTTTCTTGTGTGCTGGATGCATACCGTACACACCTTCTGCATGTTTTTAGTGAAGGGGTGCTTGATTGCTTCTGCTGCAGGAGAGGTCTATTGCAAACCTTGCGGGGGAGGTCGACAGACTGCAGCGCCTGCTAGCTGAAACTGAAGCGCAGCTGGAAGTTGTGAAGGAACGCATGGAGTCCCTGCGCACCTCTAGAACCTCTACCATCCAGTTGCTAGGTAGATTCCATATCTGGGCGCGCCATGAACAAAGCCGCATCCCTTCATTTGTTTTTGGCTCGCAGGGCAGTGGCACTTTGTACTTGTGGCACATGCTGGGCTGGTGAGTGCTCATGCACTCTTTCCAAGAAAAACGTTGACCTTCTAAGTAGTATTTCAATCCGTTGTCTTTACAGATGGGCTCTTCGTGCTTGGTGGCTGCTTCCCCAGGAACGCCTCCTAACAACGGAGAAGGCGCAAATTGACCTGAAGTTTTTCAGGTCAATTTATGAAATAATGAATACTTTGCCTGACAACAGGGGTTAACAGACCCTGCTTGGACGCTAGGCACCAATTGGCTCTGATCATGCATTCTGGGTGTGAAAAGAGGCGAATAGCAGTGGTTGCTGCCGCCGACAAACATTGCGCCACGGAAGAGCCATTCCCATGTGATGGATCCTCCTGTGTGACATTTTTTAAGTTGATTTTAGGGTTTAGGTATGTGGTAAACCCCAAAAACTTACAGATATTCAGTGAGTTATGTGGGCACCACAGAAGAGGAGAGCAAGGAGCAGTTTCGGCGCATGGCAGCACATGCGGCAGAGAGGGACGCAGCACGGATGCAAGTGCGGGAGAGGGAACGCCAGCTGGCGGAGGTCAGCGCCCAGCTGGCGGCCGCGCAGCAAGCGCTGCAGCAGAAATTGGAGGAAGCCAAGCTTGTCACCAAGTCAGCCGCTGATGCTACCACTGCATTGGCGGCGCTTCAGCACAAGACAGCCCAGAAGGATGATGCCATCAAGGCTTTGCAGGTCTGCTGCATAGGCCTTTCCCTCCCAAAGGTGCATGTTTCTAGGGTTTAGGTTATAGGTTTTAGGTTTAGAGCTAGGGTTTTATTCCTACGAACACTCATGCTCCTATGCAAGGAGCATGCACTCAGAATGCTGCGAAATGCAGATGAGTGACATTGGTTGGTGTTTGCTTGAGAAGGCGTCCGTGTCTCACGGGTAATGAGATGCATGTAGATGACTCGGCAGCACTTTTGCGCAGGCCGAGCTTGACGCTGCAATCGAAAAGGAGACGGCGCTGAGAGCAGAGACATCGGACTTGAAGCAGAAGCAGCGCGGATACAGCAATGAGATGCAGCAGGTGCTGGAGCGCTTGCGCAATGAGCTGACAGAGGGTTCCAACAGTACTGCGCAGCCAGACTTGGAGCAGCAGGTCCGCCCACAAGCTTCTGCTAAGGCCGCTGATGCAGCCTCATACACTGTCCAAGATGCCAAGGAGAACCCCCTTGAGGCATGTTACCAGTGGGTTTGCAATAGCAGTCCAGCATTGAAGCAAGGGCTCAACAAAATTCCATCATTGAGATGCAGCACATTGTCTCACAGAGGGATTAAGGGAGGACTGTGTGACAGGCGCAGCCTCTGGAGCAGCCGATGCTTGAGCACAGGCTAGCCACATTGAATTGTGCAGACTGGGACGAGGATGCATTCACTCTTAGAGATTCAAAGCCCATGGAGCTCGCCACATCAAGTGCTGAAGGCTCTTCCGGCATCGCAGCTGCCATGTCTACCTTGAGGCTTGACAGTGCAGTTGGCCCAGGCTTAGATGAGCACCCAGATGCTTTGCACGCAACACCTGCTGTATCGCACCCCGCGCATTCATCCAGAATTACGGCCATTCCAGTCAGCAAGGATCCGCAGGGATCACTGCCAGGGAACAGAAGCAATCCATCTCCACTGCAGACTCCCACAGAAGGGTCAACAACGGAGGAAGCCTACAGCCAGCACTCCAGCGACGATGAGGTACAAAGCTTGCCAGATTTGGCTGTTGTTTCGCATGCTGAACCAGCTGGTCGCAGTATCCAATCCGCACAGGCAACACATTTCTATCTGGCTATCAGTCTGTCCATGGTCAATATTTTGTGGCTCATATGAGTACAGGGCGGGAAATCATCAGACGCGGGATCCAGCTCACAGACAAGTGTGCTGCAGCCAGCATCAGACAGTGAAGAATATGTAAGTCACCCTTCACAAGACACTATATCCTTGTGTGTCCTATCGACTTGTAGATAGTGGTCTTGTGCACTTTGTCATCTAATTTTCATCACTGACAATTCCCTAAAAAGCCACTTACTGAGGTTAGTAACTGTTCCTGCGGCCCAATGTTCCTTCAAGTGCATTTTCGGTTTCCTTCCCCATCAACTCACCTCAAGTGGTAAAATGTGCGACATCTTTGCTTGGGGCTCCTAGGGTCAGATACACTGGCAATGCTTTTGAGCAATATTTGTGAATAAAGCATGCAGGTCACAAGATCCATGCCTATCCATTGTTTCCCTGGCCTGTCAGCCATTCTAGAGGAATTTATATAAAGCGTATCAATTATTGTCGATTTTTGCTGAGATAATGTTCCCTTCAGGGTTAATATGTAGGGTTAAAATAGGATTAAGTCTAAATACTACTACTACTACTACTACTACTACTACTACTACTACTACTACTACTACTACTACTACTACTACTACTACTACTACTACTACTACTACTACTACTACTACTACTACTACTACTACTACTACTACTACTGCTGCTAATAATAATAATTATTATTATTATTATTACATTTTAGAGACCCACGGGAGCCACCTGAGGCTCATTGGTCTTTTGGCAGCCTTTTGCTACCCTATCTCAGTGTTTTCTCATATTCTTGCATTCAGTCAAAAACTTTGCAATCCTAATATCATTCTGTTGGATAAACGCATGCACATGCTGCACTGGTAAATCAAATAAGTCAGCATATTTTGTCCTCATGGGGTCATAGTGAGGGCAATCAAACAGGAAGTGATCCTCATCTTCGACAGCACCTCGATTGCATTGTTCACATATCCTATCTGTATACTGTTCTCTCTTATGCCTGCCAATAATAATAATAATAATAGTAATAATAATAATAATAATAATAATAATAATAATAATAATGATGATGATGATGATGTTCCCTCAGGAAACTGATTGCAGCACAGACCAAGAACAGGGAGCAGGGTCACTCAAAGACCCGGCTAAGCGGAGGTCAAACTTGTCACCAGAGAAAAAACAAGATGTTCTGGAGAGAAACAGAACAAAGAATCAGGAAAAAGGATGGGATGAATTTATTCCAGAAGAGTTTCGAAACAGCTTTGAGTGAGTAGACATGACCACCATTCATCTTCACGGCTTTCATACAGTTGGTCATGTTCTTCTCTGCACAAGAAGACTGAAACTTATCGTATTTGCTTTAGGTGCATTGTCGACGAGGACACAGAAGAAAAATGTGTGATCATGAACACCATCAGTTCCCCTTGGGTGGTTTTTGGCATCTTTGCCGTTGACATAGACCACATAATTCCTGTTCGCGATGGAGGCTCAGATGAGCTTACAAACCTCCAATTGCTCCCCAGAATTGTCAACCAAATGAAAAGTGTTAAGGTATTGTCAACGTCCTGAAGACCTCCTAACCACATAGCTAAATCAGTCTAGTTTCGTCTTGTGTGATGAATCTTGTTCAATTGGACCCGAGAGAGTATTCATGTATGATATATTTTACCTTGGTTGACAGAATCATCTTGAAATCTATGCAGCGTTGGGAGTCCATCACGCGTGAAGAAAAGCACCGCATGATGGACGCGGCAGTGTCCTATGTTGATTTCAAACCAATTTTATCGAATGCGAAAGATTACATGGACCAGGTGAAGGTCAACTCTGATTGGTGTGGAGAAGACAGGTATGTGGGACATCTGTCCGGGTTTTGAGACAAGAGAAAGATAGTCAGATGCCCGCATGTAACAGTATATGTGTTGCGTGAGCTTGATATGCAAATTCCACTTGAAAGCCAGTTGAGATTCATGTTTCCGATTGCTTCAAATCCGTTGTTTGTCCTACACAATATATACACAGGCCATGAAGAAGATTGGCTTGAAGACGCCACCGTCCTGAACATCTGTGTATAAGTTGGGCATCTTGTCCTGCATTCCAGAAAGTTCGTTCTTAAAAAAATCACGAGCCGCTCGTTGTGCTGAGCACAACGAGCCCCGTTCTCGGTCTATCATAGTATATCCTCGATCCTCGGAGGGTGCATGTTTTTGGATCAGTGATAACAGTACACGCTTCACCCTTTAGGGTCTGTAGCTAACACTGTTGCGGCAATTTTATGTTTGCATTGTGTTCCTGTAGACAGATGAGCGCCATGCACCTGCAGGGCCTTCCAATGCCGTTTTGAAATGGAGTGCCGGCATCTCACGATTGTAGGTATGAATTGTAGCAATTACCAGATGGACAAACTATTCGAGGATTTGTTGGAAAAGGTCAAGAAGGATCATGAGGAGACCGTGATGTGTTTAAAAAACACCGAAATGGAAAATGCAACTATTGCTACAGTAATGAGTGGTGCTGGCCAAGCTGAAGATCATGTTCAACAAGGGGTTGGCTCAGAGGGTAGCAGGTGATGCAACCTACTCACCTGACCTTGTCCTCACTTGCACGCTTGTGTGCATATCTTCTCGTACAGGTTTTAATTTGCCAATTTAAATTTGCCTCTCGGAGAAGCTTGCTTGCTTGATCATTCCACCACTGAACTTTACAGGAGCGGCGCTCCTCAGGGAAATAAACCTTTGATGGTAAACCCCCTTGTTAGAAACATAGAAAATATTTCATCCATATGAAGTACATTGAAGAAGGTTCTATACATTTCTCTAAGCATATGATGATTAACTTTCAGATCAGTTCTGTGAGAACAGAGGAGGTTTTTGCTCAAAGCAAGTAATTAAATGACACGATTGGATTGCAGCCCGCCAAGTCGATAGCATGCCACGCAACAAATCTCCTGAAACATCTTGGAGCACCACTAGATGAATATTCGTGGTTCAAGGACAACCCAAAAGATGAGTTGGATAGTGGCGATATTGGGGGTACGAAGGCCCTCAGGGAGAAAGGAGAAAGGAGAAAGGGCCTTTCTCCTGAGGAGAAAAGGTCATTAGAATCTCCTCCGTTGTCCAAGTACACCAATCAAATTTGGCTGTTGCCGCGTATGGCGCCATGTACATAATCTTTTCACAGGCACTTTATGGGCCAAAATAGTCGACTTTGTTTGCTTCAGGAGTCCGATAAGTAGGACTGATAAAGTGCATTCACAACTGCTAATGCAGGAAGTTTTCTGAACGCTTTGAGGTGGAATGCGAGTACGTGCGTTTGATGGGGATAAAGGTGATGGGAGTGAATGTTGAGAAATTTTTGCAAGACCTTCTCGACAGAGTCAAACAAAGACATCAAGAGCACTTAGGGTTCAAACCAGAGGAGTACATCCGCCCAAGGCCATGCAAGACGCCAGGCAAGGTGCGTGCAATTGCAGGTCCACATGCATGACTCTCGCTTGCTGTTCACCCTTGGTGGTTTCTTTTTATACCTGTGCCATTTGAAGGAAGGTGCGTTGATTGCTAATGCTCACATAAGGCACCTACTGTTTGGAACTAACAATTTAGGGAAATTTGCGCGTCCAAGGGGTGCGGCCAGGTGGATCTCATCCTCAGCAGAGTGATCATCAGATGCAGCTGAACTGGTACTGAAATTATTGTGTCTCCGCAGAGGGACCCATCCAAGGTTGTCAGATCAAAGTCCAAGGGCACCAGCACGTCTGGCAAGGCCAAGCCTGCAGCACATGGAAATGGTGCCTCAGCTGCAGTCGAGGTCAGTACGGGTTCCTCCAATCCCAATGTGTTCTGTGCATGTCTGCTGTCAAGGCCATCTCCAATCCGGATTAATGCTGCAACAATGAGTTGCAGCAATACTGCTTGGATTGTGCACATGCCGAAGTGAGAGTCTAGGCAAATGGTGTTCTTGATGCTGTGTAGCTTCCAACAGGCTCGTGTGCATGTAAGAGAACCTGGTTTTGGGACAAAGAGAGACAAAGCTTTATTTGCTGCAGCTTTAAAGCACCTAGCACCACTTCAAGCGGCTTGAAGTTGAGGCCGCATTGTTTGAGTGCAGAGTGACAAGCTCTCCTTAAGGCAGAGGAAGCGCAATAATAAACACCGTCTTGCAAGCAAAAGTGAGGATGAGCTGCAAACAGACACTGGGGAGTCCGAGCAGGAAGGGGAGCTGTCAGCAGATGACAATGTAGCTGCCAGCAGGGAGGCCAATGAAGATAAGCAAGACAAGGGAGATGAGGCTAACAGCTCGGACTCTTACCACAGCATGAGTGAGCTGGACAGCGGTAATGGTAGTGATGCAGTTGATGTGGATAAGGAGCAAGGACAGGCCGCACACAATGGGGGCAACAAGAAGCGGGGCACACAGTCAGCCATACAGAAAAAAAAGAAAGGAGGTATGGCGGATCTTCTTATCCATTGACATTGTGCCACGTGGTGTCCTTCAGTGCATGGGAGTCTATGCTGTCTCTACGGAGGGTGCTCTCAGAGTCTGCTGCATATTGCAACCAAAGCTCAGCTCTAAAGAATCATGATGCGTTGAAGCGAGCCATACTGTGTTCAATAGAACATCCAATAAGCCTGCACTTCGCTGAGGTGGCCTCGATTGAAATTTCTTCAGAGATCAATTTGCATAAGGCTCTCAATGCTACAGGTCCTCATTTTGCATGCCGTATGTTGCACTGTGGGAAGGATTGTCGTGGAAAGAACAAACCACATGTACCATACACAGGTGAGCAAGCAATCAGCAACTCTCTAGGAGATCACATGTTGGGGTCCGAAGTCAAGGCCAAAAAGAAGAGCAAGCAGCGGCACCGCAGCATCATTGACTCCGTGGATGACCTTTCGCCTGCCTTCGTGAGTTCTTGCACACCTTTTCTCAACCACACCACTTACCAAAGCATGCCATGTGATGCAGGCTTCCAGAATGGTTTGAGTAATCAGGACTGGTGTGATCAAGAAGTAAGATTCTTGTTGGTCCATCTGCAGTTGCAACCCATACCTTGTGCATGCGCAGAGGACGGTCATCAGGCAAAGGTGCAAAAGCATTGCTAAATGGACATACCTGCCTGACAAGGACCTGATCAAAAGGGAGGCAGAGCGCCTTGCACAGGCTGAGTTTGGAGTGGAGCACGCTGCCTCGCTCATCCCCATCATCAGCAAAGAGGTGCACTGCGGCAGCCTCCAAATGAATATGGATCATCGGATGCATCACCGCAAAAATTGTGTACATCACCCTGTTATGACAACCATAGATTTGCGACAATTTCTCATACAGTAATACGTAAAGTGGGATGAGTGTGCACTTTGGGGTTGCAAGCTTGTCAATGGGATGTTGACACAGCGTGGCTGGTTGTGCAGCTGAGGAGCAACATGGCAACTCATGTGCGCGGCCCAGTGGCAACTGCACTGAAGAAAGCAGCACGGGAGGCCTACAGCGGACTGGCCAAGGAGGACTACGCTGCAACGCTTGATAGAGCGCTTTTCTGTTCCTCGCTATGGATGCAGATCGTGTGCACCTGTGACTGGGTCTCCTCCATCACTGTCTGCCTGTAACCCTTGACCATATGTGTCAACTAGAGCTTCATGTCCAGACATCATCACGCTTGACATTAGCTTTGCTTGTTTATTGCTACCCCTTGCATCCAACATGCGGCATGCCTCTTCCTATCACAGTCGCCGACACCTGAGATGCTGACAAGACTCACACTTGTCATTTCAAAAGGGGCTGAATATAAACATGGCTGATGACTGATGGGCATCGTGCATTTCCAGGCTGCTCCTACCGCATCAAGGGCCATGAGCAGTACGGGGACGATCGCTTCCTTGCTGTACTGCGCGTCTTCAGCAAGGGCGGCGACATCATGACCCTGGCACCTGGCCAGCTGGCATTTGCTGAGTATGCGGTAATTGGCCAACCCATGAAAATTTGAGGGCTGTTACAATAGCAATCAATCATATGGCCCGAGGTCATGCAAGTGCCAGCCCTTGTGCTTGTCACTGTGATGCTTGGAAACTACGTGGGCTTCATGCTTGAGCATGTGCGCAGGTGTGGCTGCTTCTAAAGGAGTACCAGAAATTCCCCAAAGGCGACCCTGAAGCACTAGATGCCCACAACGAGTTCTTGGCAGCTGCACAGGCGGGGGTGCATGAGACGTTTTTGGTCGTTACGAAAACCGCTCACTAGGCGGCTAGACCAAAGCAATTTTGCATTGTGTGTGGATCGTGTGAAAGTCACGGGGATACCTATCTCAGCCTCTCATTGTCAGCCACATATGTGGCATAAACCATCGATGACAGCTGGCTTTAACTTGCAGCCACGCACTCACGAGCTGTTGGGCTCACTGCAATGGAGGTGTCAGCAAGTGGCTGTGTAAATGTTTCCTCCTGATACAGCTTGTGTTGGAGTGTGTGTTTGGGTACATGCAGCTGGGATGTGTGGGAATTTGGCGGGTGATCCAGCCTCAGGCTGCAGTATTTTGTCTGAATAGTCAGTGTGTCTGGGAATGTTTGCCGAATGCAAAGGACCAGCTCAGGAAGAGTGTAGTAACCTGATTACAGCACCGCTTTACCCATACGTCCATATGGCGGTACCATTCCATGAAGGGGTATACCTTAAATAATCTTCCCTTGCATAATGAAGCACAAGCACTGCCCGGGACTGTCTCTCCTTTGTCAGGCACTGTCTGGTCAGACAGTCGCAGCAGCACAGCAAGCTGGACTACTTCGAGTGCGCATGCAAATCTTGACAAGCCAAGATTAGCAGTGTCTGCGGTGCAGCAACACTGCATGCCAGTGGGCTCACTTACAGAGCATATCTTTTGCAGCTGGCGTAGTCCTTGCATACTGTAGACAACCTATATAGTATTATACAATCTGTACAGTGAAGACATGCGTCCGTCATCAGGTATCACTCAAAGTCATGGAAAAAGCGCATGTGTGGCGGGACATAATCCAGGCCGAGCGCCTCAAAGATGTCGCGCTCAGAGTGGCAGTTCAGGGATGCGCCCAGCTCCACCTGTGGGACGTCACCTCGACTCAAAATCCTATAGAAAATGACGCAGGAAAATACCAAATGCCCCTCTTTCAGCCCTTTTTCTGTTTGGACCTTCACAGCATCGACTCCCCCGCAGATCATTGGATAGCTTCATATACTGGAGGAAATCCCAAACACAAGAACAAAAGTGGAGAAGAGGACTTCTATGTACACATTTACATACGACATATTCCTATTAGAACTACTATGTTTACTTACATCCCGGAAAAGGTTATCTCATATTTCCAAGCGTGTGCAATCTGAGCGGAAATATTTTGCCCCACCTCTGCACCATGGGAGATGGACTCTCGTCGGACAGGCTCCTTGCGCAGAATGGGCACCAGCCCATAGTCGCTCAGCTTGAAGCCATTGGCGCTCGGGTGGTGTTTGCTGGCTTCACTGGCCGCGAAGCGCGCCCAGTAACGCAGCGCTCTCGAGAACGCCCCGCTTCCCACAAAGTGCAAAATGGCAAAGGGTAGATACCTGCACGTTGAGCACAGCAAAATCAGTGCACTATTATTATTATTATTATTATTATTATTATTATTATTATTATTATTATTATTATTATTATTATTATTATTATTATTATTATTATTATTATTATTATTATTATTATTATTATTATTATTATTACACGTTTTCCAGTCCTTATGGACTAGGTACGTCTAGCAACACTGTGTGACACCTTTATGGCATCCCTCCATTCATCTCGATTTTCGCAATTTTTCCACCAGCTATATGGCATCCCTATGGCTGGTGCACAATTGCATTGGCGTCAATACCTGTATGCAGCTGCATCACAACAGCACTCCACTCAGATCATCGAGCCCTCACTGCCTTGCAACCAGCCTGGCAGGGCACCACTACAGGTGCATTGCAGGAATGCTCACATTTCAGGCACAAGATTTCAACAAATTTCCAATGACACTCTTTTCGGTGGGAAACAGAACATGCATGCAGACAAGCCTGGACTTCTAGTGATAGCGTCTGCCACTCGGGAAGCAGCGTTGAAGTTGGAAGCCAAGTGCACGTTTGATTCTCGAGGTTCACTAACGTCACCTCACATCACAGCAGAGCGCCCAAAACCCCAAAACCATAAACCCTACATGAAATGAACTATACCAGGGCTGCACATCACCTGCGGGGGTAGAATTTGATGTCGATGCGGCGGGCGCATGGGGAAGTGGCGTGGCGGGCCACACCCATGAAGGTGGTCGCGCCCTCCCCTCTGCTCGCCGGCGCAGCTGCTGCCATGTCATCCAGCAGGAAACCCTATAAAAGTTAGGATATTTTTAGGGTTTAGGGTTATGAATAAAGTAAACTGATAGAAAACAGAGCGCCAACCCCTCTGCTGGTTGGTGCAGCAGCTGCCATGTCATCCAGGAGGACGCGTTATGTATTTTAGATTGCTTTAGAATTTAGGAATAATACATTTTAAACAAAAAAAGAATAGAGGAAGAGGCCATGATTGTCTACAGGACAAGTGTGGCGACTACAAGTATGCACATTGAAGTACGGTCACAACGAAAGAACCACACTCAACCGTCTTATAAGCAGTGCTGTGTGAAGGCCCACACTAGTGTGACTCCACGCATTTGTGGCAAGCAGGACGAGGGAATGAATTTGCAGGTCAGAACCCGCTCTGCCTAATCAGGTGTGATGCCATTGGAGGCTTCACTGCTGAACGTGGCCGCACCTTGTTCCGAAGGCAATCACAGAGAGCATGCAGCGCATGCCTGGCATCAACATCGCCGCAGCTGGGAGGTGGTGCGATGAGCATGTCCACATCTCCTGTCATCGGCTTGCCGCGCCGGTAGCTGCTCAACACCAGCAGCCGATAGTTTTTAAACTTATTGCCTTTAATTTTCTTAAGGATCATATGATAGCTAAACCCTGAAAAGCCATGGAACGTGGTGATCCAGCTAAAGGCCCCATGATTGGCAAGAAGTAATCAAGATGAAGTGCAACACTTTAGCTCAACTAAGACAGTTGAGTGACGGAGAAAATACCTTCCCAGTGCGCTGCAGAAGAGCATGTCAGCATCCGGTGCGCTGCGGCACTGCAGAACCTCCTCGACTGCTTCATGCACAACAGTCGCCACTGCAGCGACCTCGGCGCGTGGAATGCGCTGCTTGAAGTCCTCAAAGTACTTCAGCCCAGTCCTCTGCTCCCAACCAAGAGTCCTCAGGCAAACAGACTTGTTGACAACTAGTTGCAATGTCTGGTGCTGACATGTCACATGCGCATGCACGTGTGGACACTAAGTGCGACGACTAAGTTGCCTCAATATTAGGGTTGAGGGTCAAAACAGGTACCCCAAGCCCTAGCCCTGAATAAGTAAAAAGGTCACTGACACTGTGGACTGTGATTCACCTGCTGCATGCCACGGTCAACGAATGAGTTGCCCGATTTGAACAACCCACACCTGTTGGATTTTCTATGTTTTTCTCTAGGGTTACCCAAAACCCATATTTTAGGGTTTTGGGTAAACCAAACCCTATAGATATAGGGTTTACCTGCTGCGTGCTGAGGTCAGAGCGGCCGCGCACATCTTCCAGAGAGCGGCAGCCGTCGCGGTACCAGCGCTCCGCAGTCGCATCGCCGGTCCCCCACACCTCCATGAACTGCAATACACTAAGATTTCAACACAATTATCTATTTTACTTTCGAGGCTTAGCGGGTGATTTGAAGTTAACTGTATATTATACACCCTCAAAACCTAAACCTGGTCCCTGAAACAAATCAGATAGAGCACCCGGCTGATCAAAATCCGACATTCCTGCTGTGCCTTGACAGTGTAGTCCTTGCAAAGCATTCCACACGGGGCCACATGCTTGCAGTGCTAGCTGCTTACAAGCGTGAAAGATGCTGCTGCCACCCTGCAGTCAATGTTTCATGATCTAAGGGGTCACGAGGTTGTCTCACCAGGCTGACAGTGCGATGGTGAGGGTCCTGCGCCATGATCTGGTTACGGCGGTACTCGCCCGTACTGATAATTTCTTGCAGCTTCTCGATGGACTTCTCGCCGATGTCTAGCTTCTCGCAGTCCTCTGCTGTGACCAGCGCAACGCTCAACTCTACCACCGCCTTGATTGCCCGCTGCATGGCCTGCAAAGCGCTGATGGCTTTAAGGGTTTCTAATTAGGGTTTGAGATATATTTAGGGTTAAAATGATAGGGTTTTACAGTACTAATGCCGGGGGGGAAGAGCTGAATCAAGCCTCTTAGCCATGTGAGAACATGAGGAGTGATCATGATGAGCTTTTGAGGGCCATCACCTTTATCTTGAACTGATCTCTCCCTTTCCGGTAGTTGCTCTGGATCTGCTCCAGCTGATCCACAATGCAGAAATTCTGCACAGACACTGGGACAGCGTTACAGTCTGTCTCACATCTGCGATGTCAACCTATGCTTCTCATGATAAGGCAACAGGTAGGAGACATTCACCTTGGCTGAGCAAGCAGTGTGGGTACAGACGCTGTTCAAGGCAGAGGAAGCGGAAACGCCCATCGACTCATCCTCCTGTTTGCTGCTGCTATGGGGCGCCGACTGCCTGCTAGCATGCCCTTTGTTCTCCTGTCTATGCCAGTGATTGGCCAGTATTTTGACAGTCTCCTCTGCAGCAGCTTTATCAAAGGGTACATCCCACACTCTGCAGGATCCGCGCTCGGCCACAGGTTCGGGAACACCATGTGCCAAATCACCCGAGCTGCCTGGATCACTTCCACCTGCATTAGGTGCCAGCCTTGCTCTAGGAAGTTCTAAAGACTTGAGATTTGTCTCATGCTGCAAATACTTGGTTGGGTGACATGACCCTCTGCAGGATGATTCAAGACCTTCTGCCAGAGGTTGTGTGACACAGTGACACACAGACCAGGATTGTTGGACCACACAGTAAGTGCGCCACCTGTGCATGCCATGTCAGCGTTACTCTGCTCGCTGACAGGGACAAAACCAATCTTCTGCCATTGGTCCCATGCACTCTGTGCAGTTCTGGCTGTGAGCGAGGGTCTCAAAAGAGGCTTAACTGTAATACTGCCCTTCTTGGGTGCAACCTGCAGAATACCACTCTGGGAAGTGCGTTTGTGCGCCCTATGTAATAATGTGTAATACTGTGCAGACAGAGTGACTTGTTTGGGGATGCTCGACTCAAAACAAGTGGTTAACTCATGCAAAGCGACAAAGATCATGCAACCAGAGATACATATTAACTTGCCTTGATGACTCCATGCTGATGCATAGACTGCTCAGTTCCCCTCTCTGCTTGCTGTTGACGCCCGCTGATTGTCCTTGTGTCCAGCAGACTTAAGCTGACAAGTCCCTTTCCTGATCCCTGGGATGAATGCATGGCCGTGCCTCCTGGCACGCCCTGGTCAATGAAACAGCTCGTGACCACTCTCTGCAAAACACACTTGTGCCTCTGTACCTCTGTACCCGGCTACAGATGTATCTGTGTACATCTATACATTTACCTATCCCTGTCTGTAATTGCCAGCTTTACATACGGGGAAAAAGATTACGATGTGGAGAGTTTGCAGAAGCCATGGTTGAGATTGCACCTCCAAGCTTCCAGCCAGAGTAGCTATCCGCGCGATGTCTATCAGGAATGCATTTTCGCGCTGCAACCGGTTGTGAGCGAGGCTTTCACTCACGTACTCTGGTGTCACAAAGTGGATGCCTTTCGGCAGTCTGAGCACCTTGTTGCCCTCGTACACGACCTGCAGGGCAGATCACAGCGATACCTTTAGCTCTTTTGAAATATATCAAGGCCAGGCCTCCATCTCGAGATACTGGGCAAATAGTGCAATCTCAGGCACCACACTTGCAAGGAGGTTGCGGAGTTTGCTGGGTTCACCTCGTAGCACTTGAGTGCTGCATGCTCTGGCACCTGCTCCAACCTCCTTGCAATCTCTTCTGCACTCAAGTCTCTGGCAGCAATCACATGTGTAGTGTCTCCAAGTACCAGCCTGTCTGATACTTCTGCCCCGGCCTGTTTTGCCCTGTGAAAGTCACACAAAGCACCTCAAAACCGCAGACTGGCACCCAAAGCAAGTGTGGAGCAGAATACATCTGTGAAATGGCATTTACCTGTTCATGAGAGGCTGCATGAAGGATTTCGTCCAGAAAACAAAGACAAGTCCCTGGAACACGCCCGTGCTGTTTATTGACTGCTGCTTGTCATTCGGTGTGTGAGTCTCAGAAGGAGCGTGAGGACTCTGGCAGTCCTGTCGACGATTTGCACTTGTGCGGAGCCTCTTAGGGGCTTGGAATGGCGACTCGGGGATGGAACCTTTCTGCTCAGCGCCAGCCTAGTCATAGCAGTGCATACTAAACAACAGGGCCTGACAAGAGGAATTCATCTCGCTGTGACAAATGTGCTGTACACCTTCAGGAACCTTGCGAACCTAATTTCTTCACAGTCACGAAATATGTTGGCTACATCAGCACGAGACTGAAGAGGATACTTACCTCTACATAGCTTTGCCGCGTACTTGGAATGTCAACGATAAAGCCGTACTTCCAACATCTTCCTTCCTGACCCAGGTAAAGTATGTCTCCATGCTCAAGCTGCAACATAAGGGTCTCCTGACAGGTGATGGAGCAAGGTTAACTGAGGAATGCTTGAACAGAAAAGAGTGAGTCCCCGATCAGGAGGAACGTGCACCTGTGATGACTGCCCCGCATTCAAAGCCGTGGCACCGCCATGCCGCACTATGTATACTTTTCTGTTTGCAAAGACGACTGCGTTGACACGATGTTCCAAGATGAAGCCAGTCGTCACCGTGCAGTGATCCCTGCCCACGCTCTTTGCTGTGATGTTCAGACAAGGTTTCCTTCCAAGTGACACTTTCTCGGCCGGGCCAAGCTCTATAACAGTGTCGTTGTCTTGTGAGATCAACGTAACTGACATAGTAGCTACTGCGTTGTAGGACAACAGCAAAATCGTTCTGGTGACATGCACCTTTTTCGATACAAATAGTGTGATTTGGGCTGCAACATCACAATTCGCTGAAACGCAACATTTTCTGGACTCAATGTGGTCCCGAGACCTGCCGACCTACCCAAGCGGGGTGTATTCCACCATGGGTGTCGAAGCACAGCACAGCCCGCCTGGTGTCAACAGCTTACAGTCCCCAGGAAACGGACCTGTGTGAGCCCTACGGCCGAGACCTTTCACACATGCCTCACCAGGAGAACAGTTATCGTTCTTGTCACGAAAATTGTATTGCGTCCGTCATTGCATGCTTGTCACTGCTGACCGTACACGATCAGCTGACCACTCAATGACTAAGTACACTAGCAGGCAAGAAGTGCTATATGTGCGTGCCTGGTCGTTGAATAGTCTGTGCAGTGCCATCAATGTACGCCTCAGTGTAACTTGTGCGTCAACAACGCATGTGATGCTAGTTTCCATGCTGCCATTCAAAGCAGATTCACTGTAGATGCGCATGCCGTGCCGACAGTGTAATATATACGCGATAAAGCCTTACGATGGCATCGAGTTTTGCCATCGATCTTACATGGTTTCGGAGTCCGTTCGATCCCAAATGGGTCTACGCCATTCTGGCTATTCTGGCGTTCCGGGTTCAATTCCCGCGAGTCGCACTACTCGATTTCCTCGTAGAAATCGAATATTTCTCCGCTACGGCGACTTAACCCACCTTTCGGGTCGAAAGGCTCCTTGGTGGGGCCGAGTGTAATATATACGCGATAAAGCCTTACGATGGCATCTCGAGTTTTGCCATCGATCTTACAGACATATGTGACTGCCACAATACTACTTGTATAGAATATAGAAAATTCGATTCATTTTGGGCTCCCGAGTAATTCACCCGATCTTTACACCCATGGTCACATCAGATCACATCCCCCAAGTCCTCCCAGTCAATCTCAGGACAATTGTCATCGTCACTTTCATCTGCCATGGGGGCCATAGTCGCCCTTGGCTCCGCGAGACCATCATACCGAACTTCACCTTCACCGTAGGACTCCCTAACACGTTTCACACCTTGCAAAAGTTCATCTAAAGACTGATTCCAATGTGGATCCACAAGCCTAGCATCCACCACATCAGGAGTTTGCATTTCGAAAAAGAGCTGTCGCACTTGGTCGATAGTGCAATTCTCCAGACCGCCAGTCACAAGCTCCCACATGGCTTGCAACTTTGATGGCACCATACCCTTCCCTTGCGGGCTCATGCACCAAATAGCGGTTGGCATGTAGGCACCGGAGCGAAGCATGTACTTGATTACCGGGGCGACGTCCCTGCAGAAACCACGCAAAACCGTAAGGTGCTTGAGCAGAAACGCAGGTTTTCAAGGTACAGACTTTCAGGGTTTCGCAAACATTTGCACCCACCTGGTCCAGAAAGTGTACATGTGCTTGTTGAGGTTCGCCTTGTTGATAGCGATCCTCCCATCCACATAATCCACCCTGACGTCGTCGTACGACTTGCGGCCTTCCGGCAGCTCGTCGTTGGAGACGTTGTGCGCTTCCAGCCTGTAGTGCGGCATGCCGTGGTCCTTTTGAATGTATCCCAGCATGTACGTCAAATTTTGCCCCGCCTCCAATGGCTTGGCATCAACTGTCCCACCTGCAGGGCAACGGGCGAGTCAGAATTCAAGATCACCAAGACTTAAGGGAACGTATCACTTTTCTGAAACATTCCCGGAGATCGCTAAACACCTGAGCCGTGCTGAATAGGAATGAACGTCTTCAGATGCTGCCTGAGCGACTTCCTGCCGACCTCATCCGCCATCATTCGCACGCGGGCGACAGCTTGGACGTGCAGGTACCCATTCCTGCCTCCAGCTTCGATCGAGGCTGCACCCGCGATGGCAAACAACTGAAACCACTCAAATACACGACGCAGCCAGACAGTGGGAATGTGTGTTCCTCTTTTTACAACAGTGATTGACCACTCAGTGACCGGGAGATTGAGTTCGCCTGGTGTGAGGGTCAGTGCGCAATTTCTTGCTGCTGTCGCGTTGCTCCCCGCAATCCTCACCATCTGCCGTTGCCCAGTCTATACACTCTGAACACCAATAGTAAGTCTTGCCTGTGTGATGCAGGAAGGTTGTGTACTCGAGCAGTTTGCGTTTTCTGGCTACAAGACGGCCACAAGTGACACAACGCTTGTCTGACATTTTCATTTGCTTCCGCTTGCTGACACAGCCAATCGTAAACGCCCGCCACGTCACAGGAGAACCTTCCCGAATCCCCATTTTTTTGTTTTTCGCCCAAAGCTAGAATTTTTGCCAATGTTCATATGTGACATGTCCCAAATTCCCACCATATGTCGGTACCCGCTCGCATTCAAAACTTTAAACATGCATCCCAATCGGGCAGCAATGCATTAGCCTGATCCGATCCGACGATCGCATCCCCAGGAAGTCATGACATTGGGACGCCTAGGACATATTGTCCAGAATGAAGTGCAGGATCCTCATCAGCATTTTTTATAGTACAGATGATTGCGTCAATGCATGACAATGCATGAACACCCAACTTGGGTGACCCAAGTGCATCATACTGGCTTGTCAGTCCCTATGTTGTTGAAGTCTGCAATATTCTTGTCACGAGCAGCCCTAGACCTGGTGCAAACAGCGAAGACAAGCGCCGCAATGGCATTTCCAAACCCCCGGCACATGCCGAGAGCTCACCAATAAACGATGGTAGTCTTCTGGTTCATTTACTATCCGCACACTAGAAGTGCTTACATCTGCGCCCATGTCCCACATTGTAGGAATCAGAACAAAGATGTTAGCGCCTCGCAGGGTGCAATATGTGATTCTCAACTCTTGTAGTCGCTTAGCATGCTCTTGGGGATCTAGAAAGGCAATACTCAGCGACTTGGCCTGCACGTGAAGCACTTCCAACGGCAGGTCCTGTGGCAGGGCGACATAAATTTCATCTCCCATGAGATTAAGGTGGGTCAGGTAGCAGAAATGCGCTGCATCAAATAGCATGAGGCTTGACGGATATCCGAGAGACTTGATATCCCGCCAGTGAAGGACGGAGCATTTCGAGTAAAGCAAACTAGGTGGCGTGCTGTCATTAAGAACCAGCCCCTTGGACTGCCTTCTGTTTGACTGCAGCTGCCCGTGCCTGGCAATGTCGGACCATGTCTCCAGCTCCATGATATCATCATTCCCGCTCAAGTGCAAGCGACATTGCCTGGGCAGAGCGATGCGCGGCAGTGGGATGGCATCAATACATACATTTGACAGCTGCGGCAAGCATGTGAGGTCTAATTCTACATAGCCTGGATACAATCCTGCCATGCCCAGCCACAGAGTCTGCAGGTTGCGCAGCTGCTTGATGGATGCAGCAGTTGCCGGAGTGAAGTAGGTGCTGGCCATGAGAAGGTGCCTCAGGTTGCGGATGGGAGGAACAACGAGCGCTATGGGGTGCTGCAGGTACAGCAGTTGCAGCTGAGAAGCCTGGGCCAGCAGCCACATCAGCAACATATGTGTGGTGGGGTTTGTGCCCTGCCACCTCAGCTCAAGGTGCTTTAGGGACGTCATACTGGCTGCATTGTGGGCCATGACCCATGGGATTTCTCTCACCACCCATGTCAGCTTCATTTTTGCTGGCCTGGCCCCAGTGTGTCTGCACCCAGGCCAATGCTGATTCGCTCCCGATACTGATGTCAATCTTCTTTGGTTGCACAGAGTGCATGGCCTTGCAGGTACCGCTCACTTGTGCCCAACATCTGCTGGACATGTGTTTAGCAACCTGTTGCCATATTTCCACAGGGAGCTGCATCTCCACAGGGAGCTGCATTTCCACTGGGGGCTGAGCACTGCCTTCCCCTCTGGAACTCATTGCAAGCCCTGCAATGTGCAAGTCAGCGTCACGCGGCGTGTCTGAGTTGAACACCCGGGCTCAAGAACAACGGAAGTCTTGAAGAGGCACACATCTCAGGCAGAATTGCAATATGTATACAGCGATGAAGAGGTAGCTGGGGGAACTATATTTCTCACCTCTCTCGACGTCGAACTTCTCCGTTAGCCACTTTCAGAACACGCTGGCCTTCGTTGATCACGCCTGCACCCTGTAACGAAACAACGATGCAGAGCTGTGAAATACCTGTTGCAGTACATCACATGCAAATGTGCCACCGATAAAGCACGAGTGCAAGGAACATCTCCTCTAGCTCCAGAGCCAGTGAGAAGAGCAGGGTTTTCACCTTGCACTACAAAAAATGGTGTCGAAGTGGACACAACCTCAATCTAGCACTTCCTTCTCTCAGCAGGGATATCAGATTGTACAGATCGATGCGGTAGTTTTGCTGCGCACTGTCGTTGTCCCGGGATAATTCCAAGGTTTCGGATATCCCGAGGTGATACCTATACCGGTATTTGTAAGCCGCTTGGTGGCTCACCGAATGTCTTCTGTCTGCACGCGTAGCCTGAGATCCACAAGTCACAGCGCTTTCATCGCGAACTCCGCAGAACTAATCCCGATGCAGCGTGCGATAGTCTTCTACTGCCGTCCACGAGTACTCGGTGAGTGTAGCGGTTATATCAACCAACGAACCTGCAAGATCCTGTCCTTATCAATCAGAGTGTGGCCCAGAGCAGGAATATCTTTGAAGAACCAGCTTCGTGGACAAGCCTGCTGTGCCCTGCCAGTTCCTCACTGACTCAGGATCACGTAGGGGTATTTATTACCCCCAGGATCACGTAGGGGTAATTAAATACTATTTAATTACCCCTAGGATCACGGCAGCGCCACGTGCGCAGCCCTGTCAGCACAGAGGAGACAATATCCTCCTCGCTTGGAATTCCACGTGAAAAACCAGTTGAATGTTGACATCAGACATGATCTGAGGTGGAGAATGTTGAAGTATTTAATATCTTGGAAAACTTTCTCCTGGATCTCTAGAGATCTCAGATCTGCCGCATTCCCGTCATTATGATAATATCTTGATGATGATGTAACATCATTCATGTCGTCAAAAAACGGTTGTATGTGCATGCCTGGTTGTACAAGCGGCTGTTTAGTGCCATCACGTATGCATATGTGCACTATGTGGATGCACCAGGCACGTGCACGTGATGCCCATAACCATGTTGCCATTCAAAGCAGATTCACTACAGATGTGCATGCCGTGCCGACACATGTGACTGCCACAATGATTGGCATGTCCCAAAATCCCACTACATGTAGGTATCCAATCAGATTCACCTTTGATCCTCAGTGGACAGCTATGCAAGAGCCTGATTGCATCCCCAAGCAGTCATGACTCATAATGCCCAGGACATAATGTCCAGAGTGAGATACATGAATCACTCATCAGCATTGGCCGTTTGTCTACAATAAACCCAGCTGCAGCTGATTGCGTCACTGCATGAACACACAACTCTCACGGCTGAGACACTGGATATGTTCGCGGGCAGCAATGCTCCAGGCATGCACCGCACGCACCAGATGCCACTGTGCAAGGATGAATGTGGCTCAACTCCCTTGATCCTTTAGTATCCTCTATCTGCCTGGTGCTAGCGGCATGGAATTGGGTCCTGCTTGTTGGGATCTCCAAGAACTCCAGCAGAGATCTCCTTTCGGCAATGAGCTCGAAAGGCTTCCGCAAAAGTCTGCATTGTGCCGGAAAGCTCCATTGAATGAACACAACTCCAAGTCTAGAAGCAGTCGTCTTGAGGTCATCAAAGATCAGCATGCACAAAATATGTGGAAAGACATGACAGCGACAGTCGTATGTAAAGGTTCTCTGCGCTAGATGACACTGAGAGAAAACGCAGCTGACTTGCACTGTGCCTTATATGCATGCCAGAAACACCGGTTTGATCCAAGTTGTGGAGCGAAAGAGCCGATAGCAAGCTCAGATCCACGTTTCCCTCGAGACACCACAGCTGTCGGGGCCCACTCAACCGAAGTCTATGAACCATAATCCTGTAAAGCCAAAACTTACTGACATTGATGTCCAGGGTGAGCTTGGCTGCAGGTGGCAGCAAAACCTTACCAGGAATCATGCCAACTAGGCAAACAGCTCGCAGAGAAACAGATGCACTGAGATCCATATCCACAAAAGATGCACCTTTGTGAATGGGCACGACCAATTCGGCATATAGAGTCTGCAATGCAGGGAGTGCAGCAATGGATCTAACTGCATACCAGAGAGGGTAGGGGTCCAGCGCTGTCCAGCGCTGTCCACTAAGCATGATCATGAGTGTTAGGTGCCTCAGCCGCGGCATGGTTGGGACGGGGAAAAATGGATGCACCTGCCACTCAAGCGATCGCAGCTGGGCCATCCAACCCAGCAGAACAATGCCAAACTGTGTGGTGCTGCTAGCACCATTTACTGGAAGGTTCAGCATGTCTAGAGAGAGCTCCTGGATGCAAGTAAACGACCATTTCTGCGGCAGAACCACCGGGACCTTCTCAAAGACGTAGTTCAGTGAGTCCCTGAAGCCTATCACGGCGCTCAGTACCCTGCTGCCACGCTCGAGGCCCCACAGCACCTCCCCAACCTTTCTACTCTTGAGATCAGTCAAGGTGCGTGTCAGGTTCAGGGCCAGCGGCTACACTCCAATCAGGACCTTGATGACCATTGAAGCCCGTGCAAGATCCTTTGTGCCCAGGTGGCTTGCACTGAGTGCCCATACGTCCATTGGCAGGTCGATCCAGGGTGGTATTTGGCAGTCGCTTCCACTCTCAGCCATCCCCACTGTGCCGGTGCTTTTGAGCAGTTTTCTTGCAAAGAAAAGGGAGGCCCCTTGGACCTGACGTTGTTAACACCTTCCGAAGAGAAGGAATGTGTTACGACACACCCTTGTGAAGGCAACAAGCATGTGCATCTTTGGAGCTTGGTTGATTATTTTTGGCCTACATTCCCCATGATATGACGAAAACAAGTCGTCTCATGCATGCCCTCCGCTTGATGCTAGGTGCAGATAGTGCATCACAACGATCTGCGCAAGAAGGTTTTCCTAAGCCTCGCAGTGGCTCACCATTTGGCTTCTGTATACACGTGTAGCATTCAAACTACTTTTCGCCCGCTTTATCTGCAAATTCCACCTAGGAGAATGGACACGATGCAGCGTGCGATTCTTTTCTACTTCTTTCCACGAGTGCTTCTCAATCAGATGAGTGTAGTTGTCGGATCAACCAAAGAATCTGCGGAAATCATATTGTTTTGAATCAGTACGTGGACCAGACCAAGGACACATAGAAGAACTAGGTTTGATTACGTGGGCACACGCATGTGCCCACAAGCAGCCCCGTTAGCACAACAGCGTTACGTGTGCATCCCCGTTAGCACAAGAGATTGAAGGCCGTGACAGCAAGTCCCCAAGAAACTTTGTATTATTACGTGGGCACACATGCATGTGCCCATAAGTGGGTGTTTACCCTTTTTTTGTAGGATTTTGGCACCCGTGCATGCAGTCATGTTGAGGTATAAGAGAATTCAATGACTTGTAGAAAAACTAGGTATTATTACGTGGGCACACATGCATGTGCCCACCAATGGGTGTTATACTTTTTGCTTTTGTAGAGCAAGGGTTTCGGGGCAACATCAGACCCTCGCTAGGGACGCCAAAGCTCTTGAGTAACTGGCCAATTTAAGCAACTTTGGGCAATTAGGGTTAAACAAGGGTTGTTTGGAACCTTTTTAAGGTTTCCAAGGGTTTCTTATCAATAATTAGGGTTTCAATGGGAGCCGTTATAAACATAGGGTACATATTGTTTGTAAATAAATATAATAGCCTTAGGGCTTTGTAAATTTTAAACCCTAAACCCTTAAAATAGGGCAGGCCATATCAAGACAAATGCTAAACTGAGAATCGTATCTGCATAGGGTTTCTACCCTGGGCGAAATAATCTCCTAGCAAATTGTCCGAGAATTTATTAGGCTATCGACCCTCCCATGGTGGAACGCCTCAAACAACAAAACGTAGTTTTACTTCAAGAAGAAAGTAAACAATGAATTTGTGAAAATTTTTCAGTGAGCCTTGTAGGAAAATTTTCCCAAGGCTTGGTGGTGGTGGGCATAAATGGTGGTGTTGGAAAACACCGGTTTGTGTAATTGCTCGGTAAACTTTAGATTTGTCAAAACCTTAAGGCCAAGTGCACCATATTAAGAGATATGTCGGACTTGAACACCGTGCCTTCCAATGCATCAAGTTGACCAACATTATAGATTTGTTATTTCTTGACAGGCAACGCGCCCTTTCTTGTCAGGCTGTCATAAGGCAAGGTCCTGACATGTGTTAAGTTGAAATCACCGAGTACAACCGTGGGCGTCTCGAATGTGCAATCGCAACTATCAAGTATTTTCCTCAAGCATATCAACAACGCGCGTACGCCCACACTCGGTCGCTTGTACATTGAGATTACCCGGCAAAGAGGGAAGCGCCTTTCTATGATCTCAATGCCGTCCGAAGCTGCAGCCACAACTTTACCACTGACATGGACTGGATAAAGGCCGTCTTTGCATTGCATGATGCTACCACTCACCGGTGCACGACTGGCGCCTGTAGCATTGTTCGCAGAAATGCAACCCAATAGCTAATACCCAGGGAGAACGAAAGAGGGTGCCGAACACACGTGTCTCTTGAAAAATGACGACATCGCTCTCCATTATATTAGGGCAATGCTTCAGGTGCTTCGAATTGCTACATAGAATTGTCCTCCAACAACGCGTGGCACACGCCCATCATGAGCGTGAAAGTGGGCTAGAACATCTCTTCGCCGACACACGCAGCTCGGAGCTTGATGCACGTCAGAAATTTTTTTTTGTCTCGAGTACAGCTTTTCAATTTTTGTACACGCATGATACTTGCAGAGACACAGTTGCTCGTGGCTGTCCACCATAGTTCGTATTCGGCATGGCGGAACGCTGGAAAGTCCGGCGAAATGCTTGTTCGGCGAAACCAACGCACGCAGCTGGGAACGCCGTCGTGATTTGCCGGACAATTCGCTTGGACCAGTGTCTGGCAGCCGCTGCTGAGCCTGCTCTCCTTCTGGGCGAGTCATCTCGCCACCTAGGCACATGGTCTGCCAGCCAGCCTCCTATAAGAGGTATGCGTCTCACATCCCTCCCTCGCAAGTACCGCCCCTTCCTCTGCCATGCCACGACAGAAGCCATGGTGCCTGACACCACAAATGACACTGTTTCACTCTTCGCAATGTTGCTACAGCGGATTTTGTGTCACCGACATAAGTAGTGGTTTGCACTGTATGTCTATGATGAGCTAGCCCGCATTGCTGTACCAACACGACTAGAGTGTCCAGGACTTACCAAGAAGGAGGGCAATCGGAAGCT
Organism: Coccomyxa sp. Obi; assembly: GCA_020887355.1. Taxonomy (NCBI): domain Eukaryota; kingdom Viridiplantae; phylum Chlorophyta; class Trebouxiophyceae; family Coccomyxaceae; genus Coccomyxa; species Coccomyxa sp. Obi. The sequence continues at coordinate 1,593,292 of AP025005.1, read as the reverse complement.
TGCCTGAGTTCCCCTTTATCGCGGCAACTGCATACTTCCCAGCAGCCTTTTCTTTCTTTCTATATGCCTTGATGTCTGATAGGCGACGTGCGTGCACCTCGTCTGACCAGCCCATTCAAGGTAGCTGTACCTGAGCACCACAGCACCCAACAGTTCAGTGGAAGGGGAGTGAATGAAGAAAAAGCACCTTGTGTCAAGTAAGTAGCAAATAGTTTATGCCTAGGCATATTCCGGTAGATTTGTTATCGCGCCCAAATAGTAGCAAAATATGCGGGTGCCCCATGGCAGAGTCCCCAAAAAGGACGTACACTATCCCTGCAAAAGGGGACTGCCATACCCTAGATGCCAATCCCCCGGATCTAGAAACCCCACGCGCATGCTGCAGCCCGGTGCGGCCGGCCACGCCCATACAAAAGCAGAGCATGCCACTGCCCTGTGGTTGGGCACCCACAAACCCAGCCATGCGCAATTTGCTTTCAGGCAGGCCAGCAACATACCTCACAGTAGATGCCAGGAGATGTTGCTGCTTGTCTTGAGCAGTGCTTGGAAGTTGAAGATCGGGCGCTGGTTGTCTTGAGTGGTGCTGAAAGGTTGGGGTTGTGCCTGGCAATTAGGGGGCTGGCAGTATGAAGTCCTCGGTGGTTGCCTGCAAATCAGCACCAAAGTCTTGAAGCAAAAAAGCCAGCATGAAATCCTTGACACACCGTTAAAAGCAGGCCTTCAAAGTTGACACACACAATACAGTGGTGACTCTTGCCATGCACAGATATTTAAAGGAGATTTCCAGCATGGCGACACAACTTAACTCTCAACTCAGGGAACACAGTGCTCATGCAGACGGCATCCACGTACAATTTATCCCCACAGCGGCCGGCCACACTCTTGTCTAAGGCAATTCATGCGGGCACCCCGCGGCAGAGTCCCCAGAAAGGGCCTGCTAGTCCCCAGAAAGGGCCTGCACTTGCCCTGCAAATGGGGGGGCTGCCATACCCTATATCTCACTCCCCCTGATCTAGAAATCCCACACGCATGCGGCAGCCACCAGTTCCAACTCTGGCAACCGGCATCCTTAACTTGGCAACCGGCATTCTCTACTTGGCAACCGGCATTCTTAATTTGGCAACCGGCATTCTTAACTTGGCAACCGGCATCATCTGGCATTGCCAATTTGTCTCGATGCCGCGCTAAAATTTGAACTGCTATTCCCCAGATCACAAAAACCATTATCTGGTAATCTCAGGCGCATGTGGGAGCATGCAGTGGCCGGCTGCGGCCCGGCATTAGCCATGCAAACTGTAAGTCCCAAACCACTACTCCATGAGCAGAAAACCCCAAGCGCTTGTGGGAACCCACAACGGCCGGGTGCAGCTTGACATTAGCCATGCAAAAGTTGAGCTGCTGCTCCCCAGATCACAAAAACCTTAGACTGGTAATTTTGTGAGAGCCCGCAGCGGCCCGACATTTGCCATGCCAAACTTGAGCTGCTGCTCCCCAAACTTCTCATCCTAAAGCAAATTGTGCAGAAGCTATACATGCAGGTGCCCCATGGCAGAGTCCCCAAAAGGACGTACACTATCCCTGCAAAAGCCCCGGATCTAGAAACCCCACGCGCATGCTGCAGCCCGGTGCGGCCGGCCACGCCCATACAAAAGCAGAGCATGCCACTGCCCTGTGGTTGGGCACCCACAAACCCAGCCATGCGCAATTTACTTTCAGGCAGGCCAGCATTATACCTCACAGTAGATGCCAGGAGATGTTGCTGCTTGTCTTGAGTAGTGCTCAGAAGTGAAGATCGGGCGTTGGTTGTCTTGAGTAGTGCTGAGAAGTTGGGGTTGTCCCTGGCAATCAGGGGGCTGGCAGTATGCAGTTTTCAGTGGTTGCCTGCAAATTAGCACCAACATCGAGAATTTACGCCCACACCCATCACCTAGCCTGAAAACGCTGAGAAACACAGCAGCAGCCATGCATGAACGGCCGCCACAGAGCACTCTTCACTGAGGCTAAACGCGCTGAAAAAACAGCAGCAGTTACGCATGAAGGGCCGCCACAGAGCACCTATCACCAAGCCTAAACACGCTGAGAAAAACAGCAGCAGCAATGCATGAAGGGCTTATATATGTTCATCTCCAAACAATGGCATTACAACACAAGTCTGTGCTGCACAGATTCTGCGTTCCAGCACTTTGCATCTACAGCACATCCAATGTGACTTTCAGAGGGAGCTGGGTCATGCCTGGCTGGTAATGGGGGGCAAATGGCACGCGGATGCTGCTTATTATGCTACGCGCCGGTTGCTAGTGGTAATGTGTTGCAGAGGAACGGATGCTGGCTCTTGAGGAAGATGTTGTTGCCTGCAATGCACCACCATGCTCAGCCACACAACAGGCATGAAGAACTCTCCACACCCAGGTGAAACTACAGGATAAGGAGGAGAGAAATTATACATTGAAAAAATCCTGCACATGCATGATCCTGTTGGTAAACATCGGTTTTCATCTCCCAACCATGGCATCGCAACACATGTCTACTCTCCAGGACTCTTCCCTCCACAAATGTGAATGTACAGCATAGCCATTATGATGTCAGAGGGAGCGGGGACATGCCTGGCTGGTGATGGCAGGCAGGTGGCACGCAGATGCTGCTCTGTATGATTTGCTCCGGTTGTTGTGCTGTTGTGTGATGCTGAGGTACGGTTGCTGGCTTTTGAGGAAGGTCCAGAGGAAGGACCTAAGGAAGAAGTTGTCGCCTGCAATGCCCCACACTCATGCTCAGAGACACATCAGATCAGGTAAAAGCTTTGTCAAACCAACAGGAATTACAGCACTCAATAAGAAGAATAGAAAATGCACATTGGAAGAGACCTGCCATGCGCATGCAAGATCTTGTTGGTGTTACTGTACTCATTCCCTATGCATGGCAGCACAGGACATGTCTGCACTCCAGGGATTGCTCCAGCACTTTGCATGAAACAGATCCACTGTAACTTCTGGGCTATTAGCCGTGCAAAAGTTCAGCTGCTGCTCCCCGATCACTAAAGCATATTCACTTGGCACCTCAACACATGCCAGAATCTGACAGGGACGGTTGTACCTTCCTCGTGACATCGACTTGAGCAAAATGCATACCTGACTAGACGCAGGACGACGAACTGGTAGAGAGGGTTGCTCCTTGCAGCAGGGAGACTGTGGTGATGTGGCAGGGGAGGTAGGCACGCTGCCACTTGAAGAATCTGGTGGATGCCTGCAAAGCGGCAACGCACGATATAGCAAGCGTTTGCTCAGGTTGACTCCATTGACGCTTTCCAGTCTGGAGTGAAATACTTGCACCAGCAAGAATCTATGGCGGAGGCAACTTTGCCAGCAAGTTGGAATTAACAGCTGCTTTTCTACACATGGGGACCCGTGTCTCAAGGTGCTTCGACGCACCTTCACACTGTGGAGATGTTTGGTGCTGGTCGATTGCACTAGGGAGAGCTCCTAGTCTGGTGATGTTGCCCAGTCAGGCCCCACCTGCACAACAGCAAAAACGCAACATAAACACACAAGGCGCTCAAACAAGCACTGCAACCTTACACAAGACAAGTTCTGCTTCTCGACTGATCGTTCAAGTAGTACCTCTCCTTGCTGCCCTGCCCCCAACGAAAGCAGCCCGGCCCCCAAAGAAACATATAAAGCAACAAGCAGAGAGAACAAACTAATAGAGTACACCGCTGGACAATTCCGGCTTTGCTACAACAGCCTGTACCAGGTTGCATCTTATCCATATTGTGCCAAACGCGACAACATTGAGCACAGTAGCTGCCTCGCTCCTCCATTCATCACACACAGAACACAAGAGACATATAAGCATACTGTTAACAGTAAAACACAGAACGCTTTCCGCTCAACAGCACTTGCACAGTACCAGGTCATATCGTCACGTCAGTAGGCCGCCTGCAGGGATTTCACCTTGCACAAAAACTAACTCGTGTCAAAATGGACACAACCTCAATCTAGCGCTTCCTTCTCTCAGTAGGGGTTCTAGATCGTACAGAACGATGCGGTAGTTTTGCTGCGCACTGTCGTTGTCCTGGTATAATTCCAAGGTTTCGGATATCCCGAGGTGATCACCTCTACCGGTATTGGTAAGCCGCTTGGTGGCTCACCAAATGTCTTCTTTCCGCACGCGTAGCCTGAGATCGGTGGATTACTCCCTCGCTTTGATCGCAGACGAACTCCGCAGAATTGACCCCGATGCAGCGTGCGATACTCTTCTACTGCCTCCAACGAGCAAGTAGGTGAGTGGTGCCGTTGTATCAGTCAGAATAGCTGCAAGATTCCTGTTCCTTTAAATCAGAGTGTGGCCCAGAGCAGGAACACTTAATTCCGAACCAGCTTCTTAAACAAGCCAGTGTGCTGTTCTAACTGACACTGACTGGATCACGGCAGAGCCACGTGTGCAGCCCTGTCAGCTAGGGGTAATTATTCTCCTAACTAAAGCTAGGGTGTCTCCACTCCTTTTCAAGCTTAGTTTTGCTTGAGCTAGAGAGGGCAATTATGAACAAGGAGTTTTCTTGAATCTATTGCGGAGGCGACGCGCACGCGCACGTCAAAAGAGTCCATTTTGTTCAAACACGAGGCGGAAGAGAGAGGCAGCACAAAACGCGCAGACCAGCTGCTTCAGCTGTGACCATTTCCCGTAGTTTATTTTAATGAGAAGTTTCTTTAATACAAAACACCCCTATTAGCTACGTGCAGACAATGGCGCAAGCTATTATTTCAACCCACAAATCGATTACGTTGAACGTTGAGAGATCCTCAACGCACTTCTCCATCACGACGGCAACAACGGTAGGTCTGAATTCGATTGATTGATGTCACAATCAATTACGTTGTTGCCAGCGAGTGTCTCAAGTGCTGCCGGAATAGAGCTTCACAACCCGAGTGTGCACACAGTCCCTCCGGCACAACTTACGCTGTAAAAAAGGAATCCAATGCGGCATTCTCTGATAAGGCAAGTCACCTTACAAACTATGTGTTGATGATTTACGGCGGTGCGCGTGACATTTCCAGGTTATAAAGTAGAGTGTGAGGTTGACCACCGGTTAGGTCTTGCAAGCGGTGTGCCTTTCGGCAAAGCCATCGGGAACATCATGACGTTGAAAGGTCACAATAATAATTACTTACCCCTCTTCCCTAACAGATGAGGTTCTGTCTGTATCACAATCATCAGTACATGTACCTTTCTATCGAATTGTTTCCATGCTGCAGGGTGACACAGAGTCGGACCTCGACAAGGTCCGACTCTGATTCACGGATACAAATTCACACGGATACAAATTCTACTTCGGATCGGCAGTCTGAGAAAGCAAGACCCCCTCGAACAGGCGATAGGAAAGGTGGTTTGGGGAATGACAATGGTGATATGTCATCTAACCTGGCCATGTGGCTTGCAACCACAACAATAGGTGCTTTGGCTTTTACCTGGGTGAGGCCCACTCTCCTTACTTCCCTTTTTCGAAACGCATGCATGTTGTACAGGTGTAAATGGAACTTTCATGCGCTGGCTACACTGTAATCGACACCCACTTGTGAGAAAAGCATGAGCTCTTTGCAACTTCCAACTCCACCTTTTGGTGCAGGTCAGGGGGTACTTGATACAACTATTTAGTACAACTTTTTAGTACAACAATTTAATGCAACTATTTATAATATACAACAATTTAATACAACTAATAAGTACCCCCTGTGCAGGTCAGCTCAAGGGTGCAGAAGCGGATGTCTCGCCATCCGAGGCGGCATCTTGAAGGGGAACTGGTAACATCACTTTTATGCACAAACACACTGCTGAGACAGAATATTGCTCTAGACTCCCAGTAATTCCTTGTGCTCTGCTGAACATTCTGCATGGTTCTTGCTACAATTGTGGTAAAGCGAGGCTGAAGTTGACCACTGAGCAGAGTATATCACCTGTCAATAATGGCGAAGCCGCAGTCAACTCTTTCATAGGGACAGTGCCTTGTAGTATAGTCTAAACAGGGACTGTGCGGCAGGCACAAGTCTCAAACGACCTGAAGCTTGAGAGCAAGATGTCCGAGTTTGATTCGACACACTGGAAAGAGTACGCAATCGCTGTAAAGAAGCTGAAACAGCTCGAGCTGGCAAAAGGCAAAAGCCGAGCTAAAGGGAAAACCTCCTCTAGCAGCGCAGCTTCCATCTCTGCCTCAAGGCAAGAGTCGAATGCAAGTGCAGTTTTCTCACACTTGGATGGGATCAGATATGCCTTGAAGGCTGAAGCAGCTGCATCAAGTTCCACCCGTTCATCAAATAGCACGGCCGCTTCAGTCAAGGGGGACCTGCAAAAATCATGGAACAAAAGGCGTCCAATCCCACCCAAGACCAAGGAATCTCCCACAGAAGGGCCCATAGGGAGAGATGCCTGCAATAGAGGGCGCAAGCGGTTTACTACTGATGAGGTACTGGTACAGTAATACAACTTGCCAGGTTCATTTGTTTCTTTTGCATGCTGTCACAGCTGGCGTTTGATACCCAACTTGTATACGCAAGAAATCCCGGTCTGACGGCTTATGCGTGCTTGTATAATGATCCTACAAATTTATATGTGCAATACAGGATGTCCAGAAATCAGATTTGGGACCTAACCCATGGAAAATCTCGCCTACGCCTCTGAAACAGCAGCCTGAAAACAAGGTGGGACATGGGAGCCTCACTGTAATATGCTTGTGGATATTTCAGCTGCCAACAGATCCCCCAGAGTGGTCCACTGCTGTTTTCCCTAATGTTCTGATCATGCAAACGCCCACAGCAGAGTTGTAATAAAGGGGCGGCTTGATTGCTTCTCCTGCAGGAACAGTCCACGTCAGGGCGTGCCCAGGAAGCTGACAGACTGCATCGCCATGTTTCTGAGAGCAAAGCGCAGCCGGAAGCCGTGGAGGAGCGATTGGAGTCCATGCGCACCTCCATAGAGTCCATCCAGTCTTCAGGTAGGAACAACATTGTTAGCGCTTTGACCTTGTGTTAGCCTTTAAGTCACTCTCCTTTCTTATGGTCCCGGCTAGCAAGACAGTTGCACTTTGTGGCACCTGCTGGGCTGCTTGGATGGCTCGGACCCACTCCTTCCACCTGACAAAGTTTGTGCTCGATGCAGGAAAAAAGAAGGAGGCCGTCAAAGAGCTTAAAGCAGTGCACCATGCACTGAAATAAGGCATGCCTAACAGCAGCGAGGACCTGCGATTTTTCCACAACTTTGTCCTGGATTTTGACTCGCGCACGCGCAATCCGCGCTGGGTTGTAGCACATCACCCGAGCGCAGACACAGGGCGATGCGGACAGGTGTGCTTGGGTTGCATCAAACTTACTCCTCACTTCCTTGTACACTTTTGAAGTCAATTTATGAGTCATTGGTCAATGGGGCTGCTACAATCACTCCTGTCTCCTGTGACAATATGCAGCGGCCAGGCCATACCCCAAATTGGAATTGCTAATCGCTCCTGACCACGATCAAATGAATTTGGTATGAAAGTTGACTAAGGCGTCTGAACTTCGCTCTTACATGGCCAGAGAAGACACTGGCCAATCAATGTGGTGTGGGTGAAGACTGGCAGTGAGATGTAGCATGCTGTCATTGGCGAGTAGTAAGTGTCTCGGGAACAACTTGTGCATGCATGCGCACATTAGTAGTGTGACAAACACGCCACCTTGTCGGCAGTGACGCTGTCTTTCCCTGACCAGGAAGTGCATAAAGTTCTATGAGGACAAGGAGCTGCACCCCCGCTTTCGCAGCCTCCTCTCAGCCTTCCAGGACTGCGGCTTTGACAGGGGCCACATGGTGCGCGGCGCAGCTGTCCATACTCGTCCTGGCATCTAGAAGCTTGCAGCCTGAGTGCTCAACTGTGTGGATGTAAGCCTGTCTGCATGCCAGCGCTGTGAAGTTGTCCCTCTTCAAGGTCATGTCATGACATAGTCACGAATGCTGCATAGTGTGCAGCGTGTCTTGTGCATGTTATGCGTGTGTGTCATGTGCGTGTCATGTGCTGTCATGTGCATGTCATGTGCAGGCCCCTGCAGCCAACCACAAGGAAACAGCAGAGACCATGTGGGAGACCTTTGTGCTGAGCAACATATCTCCCCAGGTTGGCAAAGACTTCAACAGGTGCATAGATCACCAGACTCAGAGTTTGGAATTGCGCTCTTCACATGCAACTCAAAGCCATTTTTTAAAGGAGGTGCCCGCTTAATAATTCAAGTATTTCAGGCGGACATGCATGCAGGGACTATTGGGCGCATTTTGAGCGGTTTGTCGACCTGTTGACTCATTCTTGCAATGATGTATACGTGATGACTGGCCCGCTGTTCTTGCCAGTCAAGACATCCAACGGCTACAGGATGGAGCACCGCATGATAGGTGCTCCTTCCTTTGTACCCTTAGCTTGGTTCCAGCTTTTTGAAATCCTACCGAGTGATGTAGGTGTAACTTACTTGAAGCTTTCGGGTGGGGATCTCAGATGGTGTCCTTGTCAGCGGATGCTTCTGACAAAGTCTCCTGGACAGGTTGTGACTGCATATGATCCTAGAGCATAAGTGGATGTGCACTTCCCTGGTTCTAGTAAGCTCTATCTAAATGCATGACAGTGATGAAGTTCAGGAGAACCTCCGGGGATGATGGCGGTGCCGACTCACTTCTTCAAGGTGGTACTGGCGGAGATGACAGCTGGTGACAGTGCAGACAGTAGCGCCAGCAGAGAAGCAGTGATCGGCGCATTTGTGCTGCCAAACACTCCTCTACGGGCAGATGTGCCCTTGACCGCATTCATTGTCCCCCTGATGGCGCTGGAAGAAGCTGCAGGTGTTATTTATTGTGCATTGTCCACACTCTTTGCTTCCCCATATCAATGTAAATTAACACGCAGCTGATGCACAACCCCTGAATAAGTAGGTTGAAACTTTATATGGGGAGCAGCACCCTTCGCTTAAGTCTGACTGAGACGACTCATGGGGCTGAGGTCTCTTGGCTCTCCCAATCAGCCCCTAGGATGCCTTTCGCAAAACAGTCCTATACCGTATCGGAGTGAAGTGACTTGTTGCCGTGCACGCGATGTACCATGACCATTGATGGTGGTTGCAGGCCTACAGTTCTTCCCCGGGTTCCTGAATGCAGACCGCCGCGCTAAATTGGACAAAGCCGCATTGGCGTTCCAGAAGTGGGGCCGGCAGCAAATTAAGCTCAAGGGATTCCCCCGCGCATTACTCGATTTCTTCCAGCCGCGGACGCCGCCAGATGCTTTGACAGAGCCAGAGAAGGTCGCCAACTCAGCTGTGGCGCAGCGCCTCGTTGCTGCCAGCAGGGTTCCATCTGGCGCTTCAAGTGATGTGAAAGTGATGCATCTTTGTGATGTTTTCGAGTGCAAGCTTCCAGCAGAGGATTGGTAGATAACCAGCATGAACAAGCCGTCTTGATATGGGTCATACACTTACTACATAGGCCTTCACCACTGTTTCATTACTGTTCTGAGGGGAAGGTGCACCTAGTACATTGTACACCCATCAAGCTACTGGCTTGGTTCGACACAGTCGACAATAGGAACATGCTCGAACTTTCAAAATTGAATACATTTTTCAAGCCTGATGCTTATCTAGCCCGGAAGGGGTTCTGGCAACATCATACGTACTCCTCAATATTTCAGGGTTTATATTTGTATATTTTTCAATTTAGTAGGGTTTAGGGTTCGGGTTTTACAATATGTAGGGTTTAACGTAAGCCCCAAAACCTAAAATATGAAAATGTTTGTCTCATCATCACACAAAGGCACACTCCCCTTTGGGATCCCATACCACGCTCCCCTCTTGCTCCAGCGCCGATTCTTTCCAGGGGCTGACCTTTTTACCAAGACTTTCTGTTTGCACTTGCAGCAAACTCCGGCATTGCCCTCTTCAGTGAAGTCAGTCATCCAGTCAATCGATTACACCTTGACAAGGTGGCGGCCACCTAGGGCTGATCAGATGTCTGTGCCCTGCTCTCCTCCAGCCTTCTGCTCTGTTGCAGCTGCAGGCATCCGATGATCAGCAGCTTCCACCTCCACATTGTTTAGGAGCCGTGCCACAAGCTACAGGCCCTGAAGGTCGTCCACGGCAGTGGAACTTATCGTCTGCACCCTGTCATTGGCATGCACGTGTAATGTAAGTGTCGGTCATTTCTAAATATCATGCGTGGGACTAAGCGAAAATGAGTGCTTTACTTTTCAAAGGCTGCAATTATTCCCAGTGTAAATCATATGCATGTATCCCGGATGTGGGCCAGCCAGGCTCACAGATCACTGATCTGGCAGCTGAGGGGGAAGCGCACCTTGGTGAGGCATATTAGCAAGTGCAACACGAGAACTGTAGTGCACGTGCACAGCATTGGCCACATCCCGGATGCGCCTCCCTATGTAAAAACATTGCCACAGGAGCAGTCCTCCCACAAGCATTGTAACACCTGCAGCGGCCGGCTCCTTCCATGCCTGAAGAGAACATATGGAGACTTCCATTGTTTGATTCAATCATTACTTCACTAATATCAGTATATCCCGATACTCCCTAATAACAATAATAATATCCGTATATCTCGATGCACCCTAGCAAACAGCACATGTCCTCACCGGAAATAACCTTGTCGACGTGTCGACGGGTTGTTCGACTGTCCAAGGTTGCAGTCATACATCTGTTCAACAAGGCTAGGCCTCTACAAGTTGTAGAGGCCTATACCAGAATTTCATCACTGTTCTGACGGGGAAGCGCACCTCATCAGTTTGTCGAGGCATCTCAGCGGGTATATCATGAGAATTGTAGCACAGGGCCACTTTCCGCAACCGCCTCCTTGAGTAGATGTTTACACATTGCCACACGAGCAGTCCACCCACAAGCATTGTGACACCTGCAACGGCCGGCTCCTTCCATGCCTGCATAGAACATCTGGAGACTTCCGATGTTTGCTTACTTCACTAATATCCGTATATCCCGATGCACCCTAGGAAACAGTACATGTCCTCGCCGGAAATAATCTTGACGACGGGTTGCTCGACTGTCGAAGGTTGCACATTCTAAAGATAGATGACCGTTTTAGTCAAAGAACTGTTGCATTGGCTGCCGTGCTGGGATTACGAAACACCTCAAGCATGCAAAGCACGTTTCTCGGGCAGTCTGCACAAGATCGTACCATGTTGTCGTTGTTGACGATACCTCAGAGCAAGCCGTGCACAGCCTCAGCAAAATTTGACCTGGCGCTGTGAAGCTGTATCACTAAACTGGTGATTTCGATGTCAACTGTTGATGAATGACATCGTCGCACATCGATTCCGCCCCAGGCGGAGGTCTTGAGGTAGGGGTATTTAATATGTTAGTTATGATGCAGCTGATGCTGCGATCCCTCATTACGGTGGGAAATAAATAAATTACGGTGGGAAAACAATACTTTATTTTAATATAGCGTTCTGCATCACTTTGTGTAGTTTCAATTCAGATTAGAAAGACACGCAGGCAATGCCTGCTGTAAATACTAGCACTTCAAGTTCAAGTTCAAGTTTTAGTTGCAAAAAGATGTCATGAGTCACTCCGAGTCCCGCCGTATACCTCGTAGGATTAATCGTTGAATATTCAAAGTGATGCATGAATACCCATTAATTGGTACCATGAAGCTTTGGCAAGGTTTTATATGCCACAGTCATGGCTGCATGACCGTCAACATATTCATAATTTGTTGAACTTCTACTAGACTAATTCAAGTGCAGTTAAGGTCAAGCTACTCTGCAGATACGGCTGACATGCACACGCACACAAACAGTATTTGACTCCGCCTTCGCCTTCCTTCTGCAGAAAAATGGCAGCTTGGTCTTCCCATACCAAGGGGAATTCTTACAGACAATTTCACACACTACAACATTCCTCGGTGCCTACATGATTGCCAGTCCTCGGGGACATTTGCTGCTAGGTCCTCGTGCGCCGAATGCATGCTGCCTTCTCAAAACATCCCGACACTTGTCAAGCAGCCGCTTTGCATGCTGCCAAGGCACTTCTGCTGCTTCTCCAATGCTGAATCCAGTGCTTGCCATCTTTCCAGCCACTTGTGACCAAATGCCATCTGTCATGAATGGCAGCAACAGAGCACCTGGTAGTACAGCTCTGCATGCCGTCACTCATGTCACCACACAGGCCACCAATCGCATGAGGGCTTTTCGTAAGGACAACTATAGTGCCCCAAAGCCTTCATCTCGTCACCAGGGCCAGAAGCCGTCTCCATTGCATTCAGTAAGTTACCAGTTCAATGAAACCAGCCTGGCTACCAGCTGAGCTCTCAGTTGCAACTTTCATTTTCCAGCTCGGCACATCCAGCTCGGCATTCGGGTTTCCACGAAAATTTCAGAATGATTTAACTGCATCGCAGAATGGGCTGTGCAATTCCTTCAGCAATTCACAGATCTACAGATCAGAGACGGCCACATACTGTTTTGCCAGGCGTTATAGGAAAAGCCGAGGAAAACCCACAGGGTTTTCCGTGCGGTTTATTATGAAATCCCCAGCAACTATGTTGCAATGAAGCGGCTTCATTGAAGCCCATGTTGCGTTTGCGGTAAGGGACGCGCATTAGCCTTGAAATACCGTGTGTCGGCGTGTTAGATAGGAAGCCTGTTCATGGCTTAACATAGAGACCTTCAGTCCCCTCGATCAGTTGATAACAGTCGATAGAATCACATAGACGACCTTTTCTTAATTAATGAGAGAGACTCTCGGAGCCACATGCAACTTGTGCTCACGTTCAGTACCTGTCAAACTACCAGTTTACCAGCTTAGCTTGTCGATGTGACGAGGGAATTGTTTGTACATGTGTCCGGCTGCCCAACTTTGGCACCGGTGGAGGTTAAGAGATCCATAAATGCAGATTAGTGCATCGAAGGTTCTATTAGCTACATAGCAAGACGAAAACCCTGGAAAATCAGCAATTCTCCTTAGTCCGACGGCTAATATTGTCAGCCAGGACTTCGACGATCCTTCATCTTGCTTTTCGTACAAGGTAGCCCCTCCTGGCGGTGCTCTCTCCTTACATGCAGAACCGCGCATCTAGCTTGAGCCCGTAACACCCAGCTGAAGTGCCCCCCTCCACCGTGTCTCTTGATGTAAAGACTTCTTGGATACTGCTGCAGTGATCTGGGCGTGGCAGCAATGGCACGGCAAGGTCCCAGCTGGTGGAAGCGCCTGCCGCATTCTACCATTCCTACAAGCAGCCTGAGTCTTGTTGGCATGCACGCACATGCGGGCATGCTGCGTGCACCTGCAAACACACTGCATGCCCTGCTGCGCCAGAGCGCCTGGGGCATGTCGTCGCGACTGGCAGCCGCATGTGCCGCAAAGCGCCAGTACATAATACCCTCTGCTGCTGCAGCTGCAGGCGTTGCATCTGCCATGGGCCATATCCCGGTCTCGGAGCAGGCTTCCATGGTTTGTGACTGAAATCCGAGATTCTTTTTGCTCTAGCACCATTCCTTCTATGATCACCATGGGCTGTGGTGTGGAGTTGCACCTGATGTGGCCGTCTCTGCTCAGTAGGATGTTCTCCCTTATCTATGTTACCCATGATCTCCGTTGACAAGCCACAATGGCATACTGGTTCTCATGCTGTACCTACACAAGGTTTTGCAAATGTTGTGATGTTCTTTTCGCCAACTTACTCCCCACACATTAACGCAGGAAACGCAGGCGCACTGGGAGGGTGTATTGAGTGGGGTGGATCGGCCGAGCGCGCGGGAGATGATGGCACAGTTGGATCTCAGGCATCTGCTCGGCCTCGCCTCGCAGAGTACATATGGCCGCGGCAAAAAGGCCCCACTGCTCCCCTTCTTCACCTCCGTGAAAAATGAGCACCCCACCAAAGTGCTCCTTGTGCGGGTAAGTAGCGCTCTATTGGTTCAAACTGCTTACAGAAGGTGTAGTCAGTGTCCATGTGATGGTTTCTGGCTCATAAACTGTGCTTGTATGGAACCTCTGCATAGTCACTTCACACTTCAGACGATGCTGCCTCACCAGGTTGTGCGTCACGTTCAAATCTGCTGCATTTCCACTATTCAATGGTGCAGTGTGAGATGTCTCTTCCTGGTTGTGCTGCCTTGCGACCTCATCATGCTCGTGGTGGCTTTTGTGCACTGCGTGAGTTTCTTTCATGTGTTACCACTTTTTTACAATCGTGTCCATCAGGTGCAGGGGTGCAGTTGTGGGGGGTGTCCTCCCGAGATCACTGACAAGATTCTGTAGCACCATCTCCTTAGGGCATGTCCTTGGTTTTAGGGTTTAGGTTTACGTGCAGGTGGGCGAGTTCTATGAGACCATGGGCACGGACGCGGTGGTGCTGATGCAGTGGGCAGGCCTGAATCCCATGGGTAATGGGAATCCCCCGCGTGCCGGCTGCCCAGCCGCCAACATCCGCCGCACACTCCAGTGCATCGTACAGGAGGCGAACCTGTCTGTTGTGAGCCTCTCCTCACTCTGTGCTCAGCCCTTGCAGTCCAGCTTTGGACAAGACACAACGCCTCATCTTAGAATATGTTCGAGATAAGATAGGGTAGCAAAAGACTGCCAGAAGACCAATGAGCCTCAGGTGGCTCCCAAAGGTCTCTAAAGTGTAATAATAATAATATTTTAGTTGCACACCCCATGGAAATTTTGAGATTATGATGAAGCGGATGAGGCCTCGTCGGATCAGATTATTTGACTGGCTGGCGTGTCCTGAGCTGTACCCTGAACAGGGAGGAAACTGGTATCTCACACGCAGGATGTTTTGTAGATTGGGCTTGATGGACTGCTGTGGTGCTGCGATATGGGAAGTGCCAGAGGGTTTCAGAATTTAGCCCCAAAATATAACTTTTAAACCCTGAAATAACCCCTGAAAACCTACAATACAGGTGGTATGCGAGGAAGCGCCAGAGCCGCGGACGTATGGGGCCCGCATGAAATACAAGCAGCACCAGTGATTCAAGGGTTTAGACCCCCTTAATATGAACCATAAACCCTTATAATAACCCCTGAATTCCTGTGATACAGGTGGTGTGCGAGGAAGCGCCAGAGCCGCGGACGTATGGGACAAAAACGAAGCAGAAGCAGCGCTTTGTGGCCGGCATCGTGACGCCGGCACAGCCGCATTACCTGTACGGCCTCCTGGATGCCAATATGGACCCTTCCCTTGGAGACACTCCCCCAATCCTTGCCATTGCTACATCTACCGGCGGCTACAAGGCATGCTTCCTTCCTTCCCTGCATATCAAGCCTGTCTCTAGATGCCAACATGGACCCCTCTCTTGGGGGCGACGCCCCCCAGTCCTCGCCGTTGCTACATCTAGACCTTTTCCTTGGAGGCACGGCACCAATTCGTGCGATTGCCACATCTGCTGGTGGCTATTAGGTATGCTCTTCCTCTCTTCCCTTATCACAAACCCCTCTGTACCTGGGATTGTACGGCCTTCTAGATGCCAATATGGATCCTTTCCTCGGAGGCAAGCCACCATTCCTTGCCATTGCCACATCTGCCGGCAGCTACAAGGCACGCTGTCCCTCTCTTCCCTGTGTCATATACCCTTCTGTGCTTGATCTCTGTGAAAATGAGTGAATAACTGCCGACTAGTCGGAGAACCTGGATGGGCTTCACTGCTACAATTTAGATGATAGGGGTGGGTAGTGTTTGAGGATGTAGAGCTTTCACTGGGTAGGCCGCTTCACCTGCCAGAGGTTGGAGACTGGCAGCCCGTTTCTTCAAGGAAGGAGCGTTTTCGAAGATCAGACTCCATGTGGAGCCCACAGTGGTGGAGGCATGCTTGGGACTTTCCTGCTTTTTCAGAGGCGCTCCTTCACTGCTTGTTCATCCAACAGAGGACAGGTCTAGTCTGAGAGTGCTAATGGAGCTGGGCATGAGTGGATCTGTGCCAATCACTAAATTGCATATACACAGCGGTTTCCCTGGCAGCAGAATCAAATAGCTCCAGTAATTTGGGACACCCACACTGACCACATAAGAATAAAAAGTGCACTGCCTGCTCTTGAAAAAGTGTCAGCGTGTGGACAGGTGATGGAGGTGCAACCGGAGATGATGACTTGTGCCATCACCGAGGGACTCACCGAGGACGCAGTCTCAGCGCGCCTGCACCAAGGTGACTTCCATGCTTTAGTGTTCACCGTAATCTGATGATCCGGATATATAACAGACAGGGATTTGCTCTTGATATCGTCCTTTGTTGCCCAATGTAAACTCTTCTATGAGGAGGCCCTTTCCATGTTGCCACGTGTGCATGTGAACCTGTATTGCAATGCTGGCTTCTGGTGTTTAGGACATTACTTGGTGGGCCCCTATGAGTCCTGAGTGCTTGTCCTTTGACAGGCCTAATGATGCAAGGGGCTGTTTACCAGTATTGCAAGCTCTTTGCTCACTTCTCAGCAACTGGAAAGTTAGCTATGGCAGCATCTGTCGACTGAGTCTTCAACTAAAGGTGGTTGCTATCGTGTGCAGGGGGCCTGTCGCCGCCGCTGTACATCCACTCCAGCGTGCATGAGACTGATTAGAACAATTTGAAGGCCATGCCAGCATCTGTGCACTGAGTCTTTGTCTGAAGGTGATTGAAACTCTTGTGTGCAGGTGGCTTGTCGCCGCCGCTGTACATCCACTCCAGTGTGCAGGGCAGTATACAGGGGCGCCTTTCAGAAGGCAGTGTGGAATCGGAGTGGGAGCAGCGCGTCGTCCAAATCTTCCGTTCTCAGGTAACTAGTCGAATCAGGGTCTGTGCCTAACAACTTTCTGTGCAGGATGTTTGCATGCTTTGAGCGTGCTGGTCTCACTACACCTGCTTAGAGATGCGCAAGAAGAGTTCAACAAGGCAGGAAGCTTGCGATCCAAAGGCAGATCTTACAGCTGCTCTGGCACCATAGTGCAGGTTCTGGCAGCCATAAACAGCCAAAATGACACCTAGATATAAGGACACTGATCCGCCATCTTTCTTAGCGGCCATCATCAATTCTTCTAGGTCCATAGAATGGTCGAGTAAGGTTCACAGAGAGTTGGCGGCGATTACTCTAGATTCATAGGAATGCTCATTGCTAAATCTCGAGGTGCACTCACCTCTAATTAGCCCTAGTTGGCTGGCAAAAGAATGATGTAATCGCTTTCTTCTTCTTCTTGAATGCAGGCATGACCCCTGGTGATTCATGCTGGCAGGTGGGGGTAGTGAAGCGGTACAATGCAAGGGATGCGGAAGAGGGTTTGCTGGCGCTGCTGCGCCACGAGCTGTGCTTGGATGCGGATGCGCCCTTCGCGCGCATCGCCGCCAAGCCGGGTGAACGGTGCGCGTTCGATCTATATGTTTGTAGGGTCTAGGGATTTAAAATATATCAGAAGAGGCTCGGGTAGCGCTGCTGCATGGATGCTGATGCACCCTTCACACGCATATCCGCTGAGCCGGGCAAAACGGTGCGCGTTCCCTCTGCTTAGTGCAAACCACCCCTAAACCCTAACATAAAAACCCTTGAAACCTCAAATCAGGACAAACAAAAGAGTGCAGTCTGGCCTTGTGGCTGCGCTGCTGGCGTGTGTTGAGATTGTTGGTGAAAGTTCCTGTGCCTTGCTGCACAGCCCGGTTCAGGGTGTCAGTTCCCCTGTCTGCTTTCCCATGGACAGCAGCTTAATTACGCATGATTTCCCATGTTTTGCTTCATATAAGGGTCCGCAAAATGCCATAGGCGAGCTAAAAAAGCAATGTTTCGAATGCTTTCGACTGACACTGAGCACAGTGCAGCTACAGTCAGAAGTTTGAAGGCGTTGAGTACTGAGTTATGTGGTGGTATCGCAGGCCCAAGCCGCTGTATCACAGCACGGCGAGCCAGCTGGGCCTGCACAAAACCAAGGGCATCCCCAATCTGCTTGACTTTGTTCTCCCCCGCAATGCTCCCCAGGTCAGCATGCCTCAACAGTTTCCTTTCATGTGACTCACCACACAAGCAAGCCAGAACACGAGCTTTAGGCTTGATTGCTTGCCCTGATGCATATTGCAACATGGGCTCAGGTCGGCGTAAGTAGTTGACTGCATTCAAAATCGGATGTCAAATACTTTGCTGTGCCCCCTCACCAGGGGATGTTCATGAACTTGAGTCCACAATTACATTCAGGAAAAACTACTGCAGTGCTGTGATGGCCCCCTCACTAACAGGAAAGATTATCCCTGAACTCTAAAACCCCAACTTAAATCCAAGTGGTTTCTATGTGAAACTGTGGTCAATGATGTTTGCATGTTTAGGGGGCGAGGCGATGGATGCAGCGGCTGCTGCTGCTGCCGCCTTCACCCGAAGTGGCCGCAGCCCTGTGGAAGGCATGCAGCTTCTTTTCAGGTAAGTGTCAAACTGTGTCTTTTCTTTGAGCACTCAGCGTTCAGACATGCTGTAGGTGCCCGCGTGTCAAAAGCATTGAGCACGTCAAGCATGGAGACAATGCGAGCTGCTTTCTGGAGGTGCTCAGCACAGCGTGATATGTGGCACAAGTGTCTCCATTTGGTGGTGTCCCATCAACATTTCCGTCCATGAGATGGTGCTCAGGTTGTGCAGAAGTCCCATCAATTGTCTGTCCATGAGAAGGCGCATGGGTGTGCAAAACCTCCATCGGGTGTCTGTCCATGAAAAGGTGTGCGTGGTTGTGCACAGACGGTGCTTCTGCTGCCGCAGTGGACAACATTGGGTGCATCCAGAAAGCTCTCCAGTTGCTGGGTGCCACCATGAGGGGTGCATGATAGTGCAGAGTCCCCATCAGGTGTCTGTTCAGAAGAAGGTGCACCTGATGTTGCAGGGACTGCACTGCCACTGCCGCAGTGGACGATGCTGGACGCATCCAACATCACCCTGAAGCTGAAGAGCCAGCAGGCGACGCGCAACTTCTTCTGCGACCTCGCTCACATGCTGTCCTCTGTGGCAGACGCTGCCGATGATCCAGGTCTGCCTTCCTGTGTCCCTCCCCCTATTGTTTTAGGGTTTATTGTCACCCTTTCTTACTCCCAAACCTTGAAAACCTGACACTAATAGGATTACAATGCTAGCATATCCTTCTGCGTCCTCGCTCACATGCTGTCCTCTGTGGCAGACGCTGCTGCTGACCCAGGTTTGCGCTCCCGTGTACCTCCCTCTATATTTCTAGGGTTTAGGGTTACCCTCTATCCTTCGCGAACCTCGAAAACCTGACAAGAATAAAGGTCACGTTGCTCCCAACTTCTTCTGCAACCTTGCTCCCATGCTGTCCACCACCCTTTCTTACTCCCAAACCTTGAAAACCTGACACTAATAAGGTTACATTGCTAGCAATTCCTTCTGCGTCCTCGCTGCCATGCTGTCCTCCGTGGCAGACGCTGCTGCTGAATCATGTGCCCCCGAATCAGTGTTGCTCCCCGTTGCCAGTTGATAATGCTTCGATTATATTCTCAAGGGCTCAAACCTGAAAACCTAAACCCTAAGGGATAAATATGAATAGTTTCAAAGTGTGCCAATGGCTGATGCGCAGAACTGAGGCGGCTGATGGAGTGGATCCTGGTCGCAGCACAGGCCGAGACACGCTTCGGCTCAGACCTCGACGGCCTTATCCGCGCTTGCAGGTTGCTTTTGGTCACACCACTTCACACTCTCTTCTGGTTGCTTTACCAGGATCAGTGCCGCTCTATTAGAACCCGTGACTCTGCAGCATGCCAGCTGGTCTTATGTCCCCTGTAAAGTATCTTCATCCCACCAAAGACTCCAATTGGCTTTGTGCTTGTCCCCTATCAGGGAATCCTGAACCATGCTCTTGGAGGCTTGTACTATTGTGTCAGATGTCAATCTGCCCTGTTGAGGGGATGCTGCTCCCATGGTGCCTTTCTCGGAGTGGCAATTGTACCAGGGAGGGTGGTGTGACCTGGGTAGGTCCTATGCAGGTCTGCAGTGGAGATGATCGATGCAGTGGTGGATCGGTCATCCTGTGGCAGAGCTGACAGGGGCAATGGCAATGGTGGCCAGGTGAGGCACCTGCGCAATTTTTCTGAGGATAGAAGTATCTGATCAGCGGGATAGCAAGGGAAAACGACCTCAGGTCCATATGGGCTTTGGCAAATGGAGATCCTTGTTAACACTTGCCATTGTGAAAGCTGAGGTTAGCTGAAATTGAGATATTAAAGGAAAGCTGAAGGATGCCAGTGAGTCATGAGGTGGCTCCCAAGGGTCTCAAATGTAATCATGAAATTGCTTGCGGCTTCGGAAATTTGAGTTGGGGTCTTGTTGCTGCAGGTTGACGGAGGCCTAGAGGTGATTAGTCGCCTGTTCACAGCGAACGAGGGCTTTCGTGGCCAGATCCGCGACGACCAGATGACAGAGTGCATCAAAGAGGTGCGCACACCATCGCTGCTTCCCTGTCTGAAGAGTATCTGACTGAGACTCACTGAGTGATTGGCCATGATCGTGCATCGGTGGTTGCGCTTTTTTTGCGGATCCAAATGCCAGGATCCTTGTGGGCAGGACTTATTTTTCGAACACTCTATGCCCCCCCATCAGGGAATTTTTTTATACAAAACCCTAATTCCACCACTGCATTGGGAAAATGTTATACTGTAAAGGCCCCTTCATCCTAATACTAAAGCTTAATCCCTTAAAACCCTACATCCCTAACTAAAGTGTTCAGCATTCCTTTTCTGGGATCACTGCAAGCTCGAGCACTGCCGCAGGTTGAAGCGGCAGGGAGCAGGTTGGAGGCTGAGCTGGCGCGGGTGTTGAAAGCTGCCACGCGCACCTGGGAGGCGTCCAGCAGTCTTGCAGCGCTGCGGCCAGCCACAATCTACGACCCTGTCAACAACTCTGTCTGGCTCAAGGCCATCGCCAGGTCTCCAGTGAGCCTCATCCACGATCTGTCTCAACATCTACACTCTGCAACGCCATTAATCGATTCAATCATGATGTCAGAGGGTGGAAAGCAATCGAGAAACAGATGTCTGTGTGTGGCTCAAGGCAGTTGCCAAGTCTCCCGTGAGCCTCATCCACATCATGTCTTGTGTTTTCATCTTTCTCAGATTATCTGTGCAGTCATCCATTCTCTTGGCTTTGCTCCGTAGACAGCGTGTATCAGTACCAGCACCAACAGAGAGGGCAAACACAGCTCATTCTCAGAGTATTCAGAGCGCCATTCTCAAGGCATCCGCACCTCGCTCTCAGAGTGCTTGAGCATTGCACTCGACGCAGCAGAATTGCGCAAAACCTTCAGGATGTCCCTTGCCCTTCATACAAGCGACCTCTTCGGATGCACGCCAGCGGCCGATGCGTGCAGGTGTTCAAGGAAGCAGGACGGCTGGGACTGATACATCCGCACAACCGCAACGGCGAGCTTGTCAAGGATCGCTTGTCCACGCCTGAGCTGGAGGCTGCAATGGAGGCCTACCGAGCCGCATGCGCCGCTGCGGCCGATCGCGTCCGCGACCAGCTTCGGTCCCTCGCCTCGCGCCTGACGGTGCGCCGCCGGAAGGGAATAAACGTCAAACTTAGGGTTGGAGAGTCCAGGGGTTATGGTTAGGGTCTAAGGTTAGGATATTTGCTGAGCTAGAGGCTCAATGGAGGCCTACCAGGCTGCCTGCGCCGCTGGGGCCGACTGCAAATTCGGTCCCTCGCCTCGCACTTGACGGTGCGGTGCCGGAAGAAAATCAACATTATCCTAGGGTTGGGAATTTTAGGGGTCTTGGTTAGGGTGCTGCTCAGTTGGAGGCTGCATTGGAGGCCTACTGGGCCGCTTGCGCCGCTGCGGCAGATCGTTTCCGCAACCATATTCGATCCCTCGCCTCGCGCCTCACCGTCTGCCGCCGGAAGAAAGTACACAGTACCCTTATGGGTTGGGAACTCCAGGGGTTATGGTTTAGGGTACTGCTGAGCTGGAGGCTGCATTGGAGGCCTACCGGGCCGCTTGCGCCGCTGTGGCCGATCGCATCCGCGACCAGCTTCGATCCCTCGCCTCGCGCCTCCCAGTGTGTACTCTGTTGGAGTAAACCATTTACTTCATCACAGGTTCTCAGGGGTTTAATACTAGGATTTTGAGGTTTCTAGGATTGCACATAACGGTGCGCCGCCCAGATTACTCATGTCATACCCCAGACATGAGCTCATCTCCTTGTCCCGATCCCATCAATCACAGTCAGCGCCGCCTGTGTCCACTATCGGAGCAGCTTCCTGCACTCACCTGGGAGCCCTTGAGTGACAGTTCCAATGGCCTTGCTGACAATCAAAATTGGCGCAGGAAGCGCTGCCAGAGTTGGTGTGTGCGTCTGTGGTGTCCACTATTGGAGCAGCACTGGATGCACATGTTCGCCAGGCGCACGAGCGCGGATGGGCGCAGCCGCGGCAGCTGCTGCGCGCTCAACTCAACGAACCTCGCCCGGCCCTTCAGGTGTGGTTTAATTGTTTTTCATGTTTTTTTGGGATATTCAGTTTTGTAGCTTTTCAGATTTAGTTTTCGGGAGTCATACCCTAAGCCGTTCAAATTCCCTCGAGCGCGGATGGGCGCAGCAGCGGCCGCCAGCCTGGCCGTCCAGGGGCAAATTTTATATTTTTGGGTCTAAATTTAGTGTAAGGGTTTTCACCCTACACCCCAAAACTCCGCCAGAGCGCGGATGGGCGCAGCCGCGGCAGCTGCCGCGCGCTCAACCCAATAAATCTCGCCCGGCCCTTCATGTGTATATTGTATTCTTCCTCTGGTTTTTAGTTTAAGTGTATGGGGTCAACCCTAAATTTTTAGACTTGCATGAACTGGGATTGTATGCATCTACGGCTGCTGCTGTTCACCCAGGGCAATGAATCTAGCTCGTTAAATGTTGTTAGGGTGTGAGCCTGAACTGTGAAACTTTGAAGATGGTTATTACACTCGAGACCGAGGTACACTGTCTGCTTATCTGTTTAATGGGGTCCTGACTGCACCACTGGCAACTGCTGAGTTGCAAGACTGCTAAAACAACATCAGAATTAGTTTGAGAAGGGGAAGAAACAGATGCAAGCATCATCCCTTGGGCTCTCATCGTGCCAACGAACATGTAGGCGGCAACGAGGGCTGGGTGAGAAATCTGATAGGCCATAGAAAACATGGGACCGAGGAGCCGGTTATAGCTCAAGAGGGAAAAGGATGGTCCCAACCAAAATGTTATTTTTTATCCCAATCCTAAATATGAAAATAAAAATATAAAATATATAAGCTGTGGACAGGTGCAAGGAATGTGGCCGTACTGGCTGGATGGCAGAGCGCCCAGCACAGTCCCGAACACCTTCGACATCGACTCCATGCTGCTACTGACAGGTGACACCTTCTTTCAATGGTGAGGAGTAATCTGCTTGGGAAGGCTTCGTAAGGCCTGTCAGGTCTGCCGCGGGAAGCCGCGAATGATGCAAAATCCGTATGAATGATACTACTGGGAAGGCTTCTAGGCGCGCAGTGCAGCTGGTGTGGATGTTCCTGGCACAGGAGTTTAAAGCGTGTCTCACATTGCATGTCAAAGTGACTGAGTGCGGCCCCACGGCCAAGCAAGGAAAGCTATACACATAACGCAGTCGTGCACACATTTGTACAGGACGCACATGTGTCCCAGGGAAGAGGGATGTCACAACCTTTGTTCTGCTCGCAGGCTCCAGCACAGGGTGTGTTAGTTGTCTAGAGGGTCGTCTGTATTGTCCCTAGTGATATAGGTGCTGGGGTGCATTCTGGGTTGGAGGCCCCGATGTGGCTGCAGACACACTGGGTTGTATGCCTTGTGGCCATTTGGTTTTGGTTTGCCGAACCTATAGTAATAACAACTGTAAAATAAGTAATAACAATGCAGGCCCCAACATGGCGGGGAAGAGCACTGTGATGAGGGGAACGATGTCAGTGGCGCTGCTGGGCACATGCGGCTTGTTTGCGCCGTGTGAAGCGGCCGCTGTGCCCTTCATCGACGCATTCATGCTGCGCACGTTCTCCGCGGATTCCCCCATCGAGGGGCTGTCCTCGTTCGCCATCGAGATGACTGAAATGCGGTGCGCACATCAACCCTCAACCCTAATCTTAGACCCCCGACCCTGAATAATAAATTAATGAAGTAGTGTAAGCTGATGCGCACGTTCTCTGCGGATTCACCCATCAAGGGGCTTTCCTCGTCGCGATCGAGATGACTGAAATGTGGTGCACTATAAACCCTTAACCCCAAACCCTTGAAAACCCGGAATGCGCTGCGCTTAACGACTCCCCAGCTGTGGATACTCCATGCCTGGGCTGCATCATTTTTTGTGGCACAATCCTTGTCGCAATCTTGTTACTGGATACATTTTGGAGACCTGTGGGAGCGTCTTGAGGCTGGTTGGCTTTCTGGCGGTCATCTGCAGCCTTTCACTATCTGATCATTTGCTCATGTTGTTGCATCCACTCGAAAAGCCGGCAACTAATACCATTCTGCTGGGGAAACGCTTGCAAGCCCGAAACTATCATACCACACACGTCAGCACGTTTTCTCCTCATGGAAATATTGCCACCTTTTTTATGGTGAGGTTGCTTTGCTCTCAGGTATGTGCTGGAGGATGCTGGGCCAGATGCTTTGATTTTGCTGGACGAGCTGGGAAAGGGGACTGAGGTTCGCGCGGGCGCTGCGCTGGCCGCAGCATTCCTGGAACGCCTGTGCTCCCTGCGCTGCAAGGGCATCTTTGCCACGTGAGCCACGAGACAAAATGGCTCACAGAGGGACAGAATAATAATTATTATTACATTTTAGAGACCCATAGGAGCCACCTGAGGCTCATCGGTCTTTTGGCAGCCTTTTGCTACCCTATCTTATCTCAGTGTTTTCTCAGATCCTTGCATTCAGTCAAAAACTTTGCAATCCTAATATCATATGATAGTATCATTCTGCTGGATAAACGGTGTGCACTACCTCAACCGTAAACCCTAAATAATAATATTGTTCTGTCTATCTCTGTCTCTGTCTTCCTGTCGAGAGACTGTCTGTGTAGTCTCTCTTTCTCTACACTCTGCCTTTCCTTACTTTCTCTCACTCTGCAGACTCCTGAACAGGTGACTTTAACACTCACCCAGTCTGTCAGTTCTAGAGAGAAGTGAAAGACAACACCCTGCCTCTGTGGCATGGCGTGCGAGTAAACACACCGTGGCCGCCGCAAGGGGCGGCTACCTCGCTCTAGTTTGGGACATGTCTTGTGTTGAGCATGCCCCTATAAGAAGCGAGGACTCTGAGAAGCTGAGATGCTTAGCTGGCACATTGGCTGCCTGCACCTGTTGAGACGGCGGATGCTTTTCGAGCGAATGCAATTGAGGCGACCGAACACTCCTATATATTTTTTTGTTTTTTATTCAAGTATATATTCCAGGGTTTTTATGGTTTAGGGGTTTCTATTTTCTTTTTAATTTAAATGATATAACTCTAAGCCCTGAAATATAAGAGGATGGGAACTTGTGGGCAGGCACTTGCACCCGCTGCTGGATATGCCAATGGAAGCACCCGGGCTGCGGCGCATGAAGATGGGCACCCGTTGGGAGGAGTTCTCTTCAGATTCTAGCGCCAGCAGCGGCTTTGACTCGTGCATCCAGGCGCAGACACACTCCTCGGCCGCGCCCTGTAGCGCAGGCCCAGGTGTGCACTACCTAAACCCTAAACCCCAAATATATGACCCTTGCTTTTGGTTTTAAAATCCTGAATGACCGAGGAAGGAGTTGTTAGAGGTTGCCGGCCCATGCCTGTTCAGAATTTGCTCCCACAAGGAGGTCCCTAGCTTAGTGTATGGCAAGAGCAGTGGTCAGCCATCTAAAGCAGAAATGGCAATTGCTCATTTCATCTTGTTTACACGCAGCCTCAACTAACCCTCAAATGGATATGAAAATTTCAATATGCTGTCCGGGAGGGCGGCTCGTGCCAACATGGCGCACAGAGGACAGGGAGTGCCGCGACAGCCTGGCGATGCAGTATTATTGAACCCTCAAAACGCTACTCAAACCCCTTAAACCCTTATCCCTGCATGTAATGCTGTCCAGGAGGTCGGCTTGTGCCGACGTGGCGCATAGAGGATGGGGAGTGCCGCGACAGCCTGGCAATAGAGGTGGCCGCGCAGTGCAAGCTGCCGCCTGATGTTGTGGCACGCGCGTCCCAATTCTATCAGGCGTGTGCTGTATTTTTTTAGGATTTTGCATTTCATTATATGTAAATTAGGGTTAAGGTTTTAGAAATAAGCCCTTAACCCTAAATCCTAAAAATGTAGAGAAAATTCCACGTTGCTTTGCAGAATATGTGAAATAATGCATTCCGATAGGCCCAGAATGATCGCTACCCCTTGATTCAACAAAGCTTGACTTGGGGATTGCCCCCTGTGGCAAAGATGTGGCGCACACGTCCCTTTCTGCTGCGCCTGTTTCCCTTTTTTTCCTCTAATTTTTAGGATTAAGGGTTTACCCAGCTTCATAATGAGGGTGTTGAGCGTATTTAAGGTTTACCCAGCTTCGTATTGAGCACCACTGTGTTTTATTTCGAGTGCCAACACACATCTTGTGAGTTTCTAGCTTGGAAGCTTGGCATTACCAACCAACTCTGTTCAGGTCTGTGCTGGTGCGGTGCAGACACTGGAGGCGCCAACAGTGGTGAAGGCTTCAAACGGTGCACTCGTGAAAGTGGACCCTGTAACAAACACCGCTCCATCTGATGATTCCAGCTCATCTGACGAAGATACCTCTTTGGTTGTGGTGGAATCTGCTGCGGCAAACAACAGGTGTGCAACGTGCGATGACTGACGCATCGGCAATTCAATTAGAGATTGATGCGCCAAGTTGCTTGGCGTACAAGTGGTAGCACTTTTCCTGCTGCAGTCCAATCACACGCTAACAGTCCTGCTGTGTGTGGTGAATGGACAGGAGCCCAGACATACTGCAGGCTGCCGCTGTGCTTCACACATGTGCTGTGTCGCTGCTGGCAGATCAGCAACCCTTGTGCCGCTCGGCTTCTGAAGCCTCTGAAGCTGAACTGGTGAGAAGCTGGCCTCTTAGCTGGCAACTTGGGGAGAGAAATACTTGTTGTCATTCGGAGTGGCATGGCCTGCCAGAAGTATGTCACTGTCTCTGTCACTGAGTTCCTGGGATTGTGGCAGGAACTTGAGAGGTCTGCGGAGGAGGACCAGAGGAGCATGTGTGCAAACGGCTCCAGCAATTGGCATGGCACCTCTGTAGAAGACCTCAAAGTGCAGGCAAGCCTTGTGTGCCTGAACACGTCTATGTAAATATTGTCAAACAGTTCGAACTTCCTTACAAAGTGGCTCAGACAAAACTCCGCAACAAAAGATTACGCGTCTCAGATTGCATGGATGTCCGGGTGTCTCTATATAGGCTCCTTTCATCTGATGAGTGCTTGGCAGCTTCCGTCTGCCTTATTTTGCATGACCCTAAATCCTATATATATAAAACCCTAGACCTTACACACCCTTTGAAAATTGAGGCAGCTGCTGTGCAGGTGCTGGGAGCCGGAAAGGTGCCGCCACCGAGCACGACCGGCTGCAGCTGCGTCTGATTAGGGTTCAAACCCTGTATATGAAGGGTTAACCATAAATATAGTTTCTCTTCCAAGAAGTGTTTGCAGCTGACGTGCAGGTACTGGGAGCCGGAAAGGTCCCCCCACCGAGCACAGCTGGCTGCAGCTGCGTCTATGTGGTCCGCCGCGCCGACGGGTACTTCTACTGCGGCGAGTCTGACGACATCAAAGGTTTGTTGGCCCTGTTTGAGCACGTCTGTGACCTCTGTTTCCATACGATCAAGAGATAAAGGACAATCAAGGGTGTGCGAGCGTCAGTAAGAAGAAGGGCTGCCTTTCCATGTAACCTTGCTGGATGTTTTTGCATCGATGGTTGATGGTCGATACCATGACATCAAGCAGCGCCACATGGAGAAAGTCTATCATCTGCCTTGCGTCTGTGTGTTTAAGCGCATAGCAGAACCTTGATCATAGCCCTGCTTGTCGGGGGTCCCTGTGAGTTCTGTGTCAGCGGATCTGGCAGTCATGTGGTGTCAATGGCTTTGCCGGATGATGCGCAAGATCTGACTGGTGTGGTGGACTGTGTGCAGCGCGGCTGCAGAGGCACAGGCGGGCAGCACCTGTGAAGGGAGGAAGGACCATGGAAGCCGTCTACATGAGCATCCCAGCTGGTAATCGTCTGAGCTTTTCTTGCTGTATCCGCTCGCTTTTTCTGGTTTCCTAGTTAAGGCTGGGCTTTCAACACTGGTATGGTTCAAACTTTCCTGTGTACAGAAGCTGCAGATGCTCATGCATGGTTTCCCATTTGGTGCTGTGCAGGTCTGGCAGGTAAGAGCTCAGCGGTGGCGATAGAGGCGCGGGTGATCAGGGAGATGCACAGCGCCGGTTTCCCGCTGCTGTCTGTGCACGATGCCAGAACCAAGCGCACCCCAGCACCCGCAGAGAGACAGGCCACGGGCTGAATGCAGGTGTCCATAATAGCATTGTCCTTTCCAGTCTGAATGATGTATTGAACAAAGGGAAAACCCTGTTTCATACATGCCAGTACAGTGCTTCCAAACACCAGGCGTGAAGAGAACATGGATGAACACTAGGTGAGTCGATGCATGCAGGGCAACCCCCACACGAGGATAGTGTGAACCCTTGAGTACTTATAACACTGCAGTTATAACACGCAGCTGCGGCAGCGCAGCAAAAGGAATGGATTGTCGGTCATTGCGGTGCACTCATTACAGTCAAACGTCTATATAATGGAACAAAAAGTATATCGTAAATCAAAATACCATGCCCAGACATGTGTCGAGGGGTGATCATGATCAGACTGCAGGGCGCCTATCAGTACCACATGTGCTCGCTACGAGCCAAAAATGCTGACTAATCGCAGGTAGTGGGTCCTAAATTTAAGAAGCTTTCAAGTAAGAAAAGGGAAGGCGGCAATGCCCATGCGTGCATTAAGTTGAAGACCCGTGATCATCAAGTATTCTCTACCGTCAGGTCCTCTTGGCTCCTCTTGTGCTGACGTCAATGGGGTTGCACATAGTTTGCGCTGCCGCGATCTTGAGTCATTGCCACCTGAGTCACTCATTGGCATAGCACAGCAGGCTTGTCCAAGGAGCTCGTAACCAGCTGCTGGGTCTTCAATGTGTTCTCGATCTGGGCCCACACGCTGTTTCGGAGGAACAGGAGTCCTGCAGATCAACTGGGTGATCCAATCGTTACAGTCATCTGATCGAGAAGTACTCGTAGAAAGAAGTAGAACCTATCGCACGCTGCATCGGAGTCATCCTCCAGGGTCAAATCTGCAGATAAAGCGGGCGAACAGTTGTTACAGGCTACGAGTGTATACAGAAGACGTTGCTGAGCCACTGCGCGGCTTAGCAATACCTTCTTGCGCAGATCACTGTGATGCACTATCTGTACCTAGCTTCAAGCGGAGGCATGCCTGAGAAGACTTGTTTTCTTCATGCCATGGGGCATCTAAGCCAAAAAAATCAATCAAGCTCCAAAGATGCACATGCTTGTTGCTTTCACAGGTGTGTGTTGTAAGACATTCCTTCTCTCTGGCAGGTGTTAACAACGTCAGGTCCAAGGGGCCTCCCTTCTCTTTGCAATAAAACTGCTCATGAGCACCCGCACAGGGGCATTGGCTGAGCGTGCAAGCGAGTCCCAAAGACCACCCTGGATCGAGCTACCATCCGAGATATGGGCGCTCATCTGGACACAAGGGGCCTTGCACGGGCTTCAACGGTCATCAAGGTGTTAGCTGGACTGCAGCCCCCAAAACTATTCTGGCATGATTTGCCATCCGGGATATGGACACTCGTTGGAAGGCGCCTTGGCACAAGAGACTTTGCATGGGCTTCGACAGCCATCAAAGTGTTAACTGGAGTAGAGCCTGTGGCCCTGAATCTGGTCACACCTTGACAGAGAGCAACAAGATAGGGCAGCTCTTGTGGGGCCTCACGCATGGCAGCAGGGTGCTGAGCGCAGTAATAGGATATAGGACCTCGCTAAATACGCATTTTGACAAGATTCCAGATGTGCTGCCGCAGACGTGGTCATTCTCCTGCATTCATGAGCTCTGTCTAGACATGGTGCACCTCCCAGTATATGGTGCCACCAGTGCACGTGCCACAGCTTTGGGCATAACTCTGCTGGAGCAGATGGCTCAGCTGCAATCGCTTGAGTGGAAGGCGCATAAAGTCTCCCCCCACCCAAACATGCCTGCTGAGGCACCTAGCAATCGTGCTCAGCGGAAAGCACCCCTACCCGCTGGAGAGTGTGGTCTATTCCATTGCTGCACTACCTTCTCTGCAGACTCTATATGCTGAGATGGTCATGCCCATCCATGATCATGCGCAGATTGTGGATATGGATTTCAGTGCATGTGTCTCACTGCAAGCTGTTTGCCTTGTTGGCATGATCCCTTGTAAGGTTTTGCTGACACCTGTTGCCAAGCTCACCCTGGACATCAATGTCAGTAAGTTTTGGACTCACAGAGTTATGGTTCATAGGCTGCAGTTGAGTGGGCCCGCACAGCTGTGGTTTCTAACAAAAAGAGTGGATCTCAGCATGCTTTCAGCACTTTCTCTCCATGATGTGGATAGAAGTGTTGCCATCCGTTTAGGGGACAATGCAAGTCAGTTGCGTTTTCTGTCGGTGACTTCTAGTGCAGAGAACCTTTGCTTAAGGCTATCGCTGTCATTTCTTTCCACATCCGTTGTGCATGCTGCTGGACACCTAGAGCTAGAGATTGATGACCTCAAGACAGCTGCAGCCAGATTCGATGTTGTGTCCATTCAATGGAAGGTTTCTGGAAACCTGTGTTCTGGATTTAGCACAATGCACACTTTTGAGAAGGCCCTTCGTGCTCATTGCCAAAAGGAGTTATTTGCTGGAGTGCTTGGGTATGTCGCTTTGCCAGGACTGGTTCTCCTCTGCTTTGTCAGCACCAGGCGAGTAAAAGGGGTTGGAACATTTGGAACTTTGGAGCACATACACCCCTGCACAGTGGCATCTGGTGCGTGCGGTGCATGCCTGGAGCATTGCTGCCCGCGGATACATCCAGTGCCTCAGCCGTGACACTTGGGTGTTCATGCATTGATGCAATCAGCTGCAGTTGGCTGTAGAGTAGACAAACGGCCAATGACGATGAGTGAATGATTCACTGTGAATCATTATCTCACTCTGGACATAATGCCATAGACAGTGTCCTGGATCATGACTGCTTGGGGATGCGATCAGGCTCTTGCATAGCTGTACACTGAGGATCCAAGGTGAACCTGGTTGGGTGCCTACATGTAAAATGGGATTTAGGGACATGTCAGTCATTGTGGCGGTCACATGTGCCGGCACGGCATGCGCATCTGTAGTAAATCTGCCTTGAATGGCAACATGGATGTGGGCCTGACGTGCCTCGTGCACTTACTAAATGCACCTATGCATACGTGATGGCACCGCACAGCCGCTTGAACAACCAGGCACGCATATAACAATTCAATGATGCCACATCATCAGCAAATGACTATCATATGACGGGAATGCGGCAGAGACCCAGGAGAAAGTTTTCCAGGATGTTTAACAATTCAAAAAATCCATCCCAGATCATGCCTGACATTCAATCGGGTTTCCATCCTATACCTCTTATCGGTAAACGGCTCCTCTATGCTGACAGGGCTGCACACGTGGCTCTGCCAACAGCACACTGGCTTGTCCAAGAAGCTGGTTCTAATCACGTATTCCTGCACTGGGCCACACTCTGATTGAAACAAACAGGATTCTTGCAGCTTTTCTGGCTGATACAACGGCTACACTGGCCTAGTTCCTCGTAGAAGGCTGTAGAAGAGTATCGCACGCTGCATCGGGATCAATTCTGTGGAGTTCGTCTGCGGTTGAAGCGAGCGACTGGCGGATCTCAGGCTACGCGTGCGGATTGAAGACATTCGGTGAGCCACCAAGCGCTTACCAATACCGGTATATCGGGATAGGTGATCACCTCGGATATCCGAAACCTTGGAATTATCCCAGGATAGTGCGCAGCAAAACTACCGCATCGATCTGTACGATCTGGTATCCCTGCTGAGAGAAGGCAGTGTGAGATTGAGGTTGTGTCCACTTTGACACGAGTTAGTCGTTGTGCAAGTTGAAATCCCTGCGCACCTCAGGGGCTCCTGGAGCTAGAGGAGAGGTTCCTTGTACTCGTGCTTGATGGGTGGCACACTTGCATGTGATATACTGCAGCAAGTGACTCACAGCTGTGCATCTTTGTTTCGTTTCAGGTGTGATCAGCGAAGGCTAGCGTGTTCTGAAAGCGGCTTACGGAAAAGTTCGACGTCGAAAGAGGTGTGGAATATAGTTCCCCCAGCTACCTCTACGTAGCTGTATACACATTGTAACCCTGCCTGAGAAATCTTTCTTTGCCTCTTATGACTTTCGTTGTCCTTGAATTAGGACGGTGCGTTCAAGGCAAAAGCGCTGAAGTGCACATCATTGCAGGGCTTGCAATGACTTCCAGAGGGGGAGGCAGCGCTCAGCCCCCAGTGGAAATGCAGCTCCCTGTGGAAGGACACCTCCCTGTGGAAATATGGCAATGGGTTGCTAAGCACATGTCTAGCAGATGTTGGGCAAAAGTGAGCAGGACCTGCAAGGCCATGCATTTTGTACAGCCAAAGGAGATTGACATCAGTGTCAGGAGCGAGTCTGCATTGGCCTGGGTGCAGACACATTGGGGCCAGGCCAGCAAAATGAGACTCACATGGTGGGAGAGAGACATCCCATGGGTCACGGCGCGCAATGCAGCCAGTATGACATCCTTGGAGCACCTTGAGCTCAGGCATTTGCAGGAGGAGAGCCCCACCACAGCCATGCTGCTGATGTGGCTGCTGGCCCAGGCACCTTGGCTGCAGCTGCTATACCTCAAGTACCCCAGAGCGGTCGTGGTGCCTCCCATCCGCAACCTGAGACACCTTATGATGGGCAGCAGCACCGAGTTCACTCCGGCAACTGCTGCTTCCATCGGGGAGCTGTGCAACCTGCAGACTCTGTGGCTGGGCATGGCACAATCGGATCCGGGCAACGCCTGTGCAGAATTAGACCTCACATCCTTGCCGCAGCTGTCAGATGTATGTATTGATGACATCCCACTGCCGCTCATCGCTTTGCCCAGGCACTGTCGCTTGCATTTGGTCAAAACGATTAACAATATGATGGAGCTGGACACATGGTGTGACATTGCTAGGCATGGGCAGCTGCACTCAATCAAACGGCGGTTCGAGGGGATGGTGCTCTCTGACGACATGCCAGCTAGTGTGCTGGAATTGGATTGCTCCGTCCTCAACTGGTGGAACATCAAGGCGCTCGGACACCAGTTGCGCCCCGCAGTATTCCATGCACAAAGCTATCGTTGCCTGACCCACCTTAGACTTGCGGGCAGGGAAATCCACATTGTGCTGCCACCGGAGCTGCCGTTGCAAGTAATCCATGTGGAGGCAGAGTCGCTGAGTATTGTCTGTGGTAACCCACAAGAACAGGCTAAGAGGCTACAGCAACTGAAGGTCAGGTACTGCACTCTGCAAGGCGCTGGCATCTTTGTTCTGGTTTCTTTGATGTGCGGCATGGGCGCAGTATTGCGCCAGGCGGATGTGAGG
Organism: Coccomyxa sp. Obi; assembly: GCA_020887355.1. Classification (NCBI taxonomy): domain Eukaryota; kingdom Viridiplantae; phylum Chlorophyta; class Trebouxiophyceae; family Coccomyxaceae; genus Coccomyxa; species Coccomyxa sp. Obi. Next base: position 1,559,617 of record AP025005.1, on the reverse strand, counting down.
GAGCCGGAAGACTACGATGGGTTTTTGGTGAGCTACAGGCGTGAGCCTGGGGTTTGGAAATGCCCCTGCGGCGCTTGCCTTCACTGTTTGCACCAGGTCTAGGGGCGCTCATGACAAGAATATAGCAGACCTCAGCAACGCACATAGGGACTGGCATGCCAGTATGATGGTGACAATATTTTACTTGTGCACGACGTGTGAGAGAATTGCCAATTGCCAAGGCACTGCCCCAGGTCTGCGCAGTTGAGTCAGTGATAAGTACAGCTCTTACAAATCTATCTCAATTTGTGGTATCCAGTGCGTGCGGTGCATGCCTGGAGCATGACTGCCTGCTGGTGCATCCGATGCCTCCAATGTGAGGCTTGGGTGTCCATGCATTGAGGCAATCAGCTGCAGCTGGCTGAATTGTGGACAAACGGCCAATGCTGATGAAACTCTTATTTCTCAAATTTATGTCCTGGGCATGATGTCATGACTTCCTGGGATGCAATCAGGCTCATTCATAGCTGCCCGCTGATGATCAAGTTGTGAACTTCAAGTGTGAGCTGGTACTTACATGGAGTGGGAATCGGGGCATCATGTCAATGATTGTGGCAGTCACACATGTCGGCACGGCATGCACATCTATAGTACCGCAAATATGCTTTGACTAGTAGCGTGGAAGTGGGCGTCACATGCCGCATGTGCGAAGGCGGCCTTGTGTACTCACAAACTACACCAATGCATAGATGATGGCACTGCACAGACGCTTGCACAGATTGCATTTTCTGACAACATTACTAAAATTTACTAATAATACGGTAGATGTCGGTCCGACATCTAATAGAATTTCATCATGTGTGGTCAGTCACAAGCATGGCATGCAATGACGGACACAATGAATATTTGACAACAACGATAATTGAACTCCTGGTGGGGCGAACCTGAAAGGTCACGGCCGTAGGGCATACACAGGTCCGTTTCCTGGGGACTGTAAGCTGTTGAAATCAGTGCATGCTGTACTGTGCTGTGCTGTGCTTAAGGCCCAAGGTGGGATAGTGCGGCTTAGTGGTGCCACAACTTTGAATGCGGGCCAGTCATCACAGGTGCACGTTCTTCCTGATCGAAACTTACTCTTGTTGTTCACGCAGTTCCTCAGTCAACTTTGCTCCATCAGACCCTGGTGTTGCAGCTTGAGCATGGAGATATACTCTACCTGGGTCAGGAAGGAAGAACTTGGAAATACGGCTTTATCGTTGACATTCGAAGTACGCGGCAAAGCATAGCAGAGGTAAGTGTTCTCTTTAATCTCGTGCCAATATTTTTCGTGACTATAGAAAAAATCAAACGAGAAGTTGAAGATTTGCCAAGATTCCTGAAGGTGTACAGCAAAATTGTATCTCAGCGAGAAAGCTTCCTCTTGCCAGGCCCTGTTGCTTAAAATGCACTGCTATGATGGCGTTGAGCAGAAATGTTCCATTCCGGAGTCGCCAGTCCAAGCCCCTAAGATGCTCCGCATAATCGCAAATTGTCGACCGGACTGCTAGAGTCCTCACGCTTCCTTCTGAGGCTCCGACACCGAATGACAAGCAACAGTCAATAAATAGCACGGGCATCTTTCAGGGACTCACCTCTGTCTTCTGGACGAAAACCTTCATGCAGCCTCTCATGAACAGGTGAATGCCATTTTATTGATATCTTCGGGTGCCAGTCTGCGGTTTTGAGGAGCTATCTTTGACTTTCACAGGGCGAAACAGGCCGGGGCAGAAGTATCAAACAGGCTGGTACTTGGAGCCCATACACACGTGATTGCTGCAAGAGACTTGAGAGCAGAAGAGATTGCAAGGAGGTCGGAGCAGGTGCCAGAGCATGAAGTGATACAAGGTGAACTCAGCAATTTTCTGCGCCGTCCTTTCAAGCAGGGCGCTTGTCACTGCACTTGTTTCCCATATAATTCGAGGTGGAAGCCTAGCTTGATAAATCCAGAAGCTCAGAGTGTTGCAATGGTCACCAGTGCAGGTCATGTACGTGGGCAACAAGGTTCTCCGACTGCCCAAGGACATCCACTTCGTGACTCCTGAGTATGTGAGTGAAAGCCTCGCTCACAACCGGTTGCAGCCCAAAAATGTATTCTTGATAGACATTGCACGCATGGTTGCTCTGGTCAGTGACTTGGAGGTACACTGCAAAAGCCAACCATGGTTTTCTGTGTTTTTCCGAATCTTTTCTTTGCAAAGCTAGCAATCACAAACAAAAACAGGTAATCCATCGTTAAGTACAGATACATTTGTAGGCGCGTACAGATACACACTTGTGTATCTGTTGCAGAAAGTGATCACAATGCTGGGTGATGTGCCAGGGCATGCCAGAAGGGCAGTAGTACAGTTCAGCCTGTCTTGAGACCCTCGCTCACAGCCAGAACTGCACACAATGCATGGGAGCAATGGCAGGAGATTGGCTTTGTCCCTGTCGACGAGCAGAGGAATGCTGACATGGCATGTACAGGTGGCGCACTTACTGTGTGGTCCAACTATCCTGGTCTGTGTGTCACCGTGTCACACAACTCTGGCAGAAGGTCTTGTATCACCCTGCAAAGGTCATGTCACCCTTCCAATTATTCGCACCATGAGACAATTTTCAATTGTTTAAAACTTCATTTATCAGTCTAAATGAGCCAGGCTGGCACCTAATGCAGGTGGATGTGCTCCAGAGAGCTCTGGTGACTTGTCTGAGAATGTGACCGGACCTGTGGCCGAGCGCGGATCCTGAGGGGTATGGGATGTACCCTTTGATGGAGTCGCTGCAGAGGAGACTGTCAGAAAGCTGGCCAATCACTGGCACAAGCAGGAGAAGAAAGGGCATGCTAGCAGGCAGTCGGCACCTCACAGCAGCAAACAGGAGGATGCTTCTATGGGCGTTTCGGCTTCCTCTGCCTTGAGCAGCGTTTGTGCCCACACTGCTTGCTCAGCCAAGGTGAACGCCCCCTAGCCATGTGCTCTCGCTGCCTTGTCATAATAGTACAGGTTTGCATTGCAGACAGTTGAGACTGGCTCAAACGCTCCACCAGTTTAAACGCAGGATTTCTGCATCGTGGATCAGCTGGAGCAGATTTAGGCAAACTACAGGAAAGGGAGAGATCAGTTCAAGATAAAGGTGATGCCCCTCAAATGCTCATCATGAACAATCCTCATATTCGCAAATGGCTGAGAGGCCTGACCCAGGTCCACTCCCCCGGCTAATGTTAAACCCTCACTTTAACCCTAAATTAATCTCAAACCCTAATTATAAGCCCTTAAAGCCATCAGCACTTTGCAGGCCATGCAGCGGGCAATCAAGGCGGTGACAGAGGTGGGCGTTGCGCTGGTCACAGCAGAGAACTGCGAGAAGCTAGACATCGGCGAGAAGTCCATCGAGAAGCTGCAGGAAATCATCAGCACAGGGGAGTACCGCCGCAACCAGATCATGGCGCAGGACCCTCACCATCGCACTGTCAGCCTGGTGAGACAACCTCGTGACCTAGCACATGCTAGAACATCAACTGCAGGGTGACAGGAGCATTTCTGAAGCCTGTAAACATGGCACTACATGCATGTAGCCCCTGTGAGATACGATGCAAGGATGACACTGTCAAAGCAGACCAGCAATGCCGATTTTGATGAGTCAGGTATCCTGTCTATACTTCAGGATGAAGAAATTAGGATTATATAAACCAAACCGTAAAGTACCCCTGATCCCTTGAAAAATAATTCATAAGGATGAAGCATGCAGTTCATGGAGGTGTGGGGCACCGGCGATGCCACCGCGGAGCGGTGGTACCGCGACGGCTGCCGCTCTCTTGAAGATGTGCGCGGCCGCTCTGACCTCAGCATGCAGCAGGTGAACCCTAAATCTCTAGGGTTTAGGCTTTAGTGAGAATTTGTGCGCTTACACCTAGCTCCCAACAACAGAGGCCCTCGGGCTCTCAACAACAAGACAAAAGAGAGCGCAATTACCCAAAACCCTAAATTATACTTCCAACCCTAAGGAAAAACATAGAATATCCAACAGGTGTGGGTTGTTCGAATCGGGCAACTCATTCATCCACCGCTGCATGCAGTGACTGTCCACATGCATGCGCATGTCACATGTCCGCGCCTTTTCTGCCGGGGATCTTGAAAGGTTGCAGGGCATGTTATATTCCAAGTTGGTGCCATCACTCTGTTCGTTTGAGGACTCTTGGTTTGGCGCACAGGACTGGTTTGAATCACTTTTGAGAATTTGAAACAGCGCGCGAATTCCATGATCTGGAAGGGTTGCATGGCATGTAACATAGCAACTTGGTGTCATCATTCTGTCCGCCTGAGGACTTCTGGTTGGGCGCAGAGGACTGGGCTGAAGTACTTTGAGGACTTCAAGCAGCGCATTCCCCGCGCCGAGGTCGCTGCAGTGGCGGCTGTCGTGCAAGGGGCAGTCGAGGAGGTTCCGCAGTGCTGCAGCGCACCGGATGCCGATATTCTCTTCTGCAGCGCACTGGGAAGGTATGTCCCTGCCACTGCCCTAATTGATCTAGGCTTTTGCACTCCATCTTGGTTGCTTCTTGCTGATCATGGGGCCTTTGTTTGCATCACCACGTACCATGGCTATTCAGGGTGAAGCATTTATATCGATCCTTTAAGTATTTAGGCAATAATTCTAAACAAAATCGGCTGCTGGTGTTAAGCAGCTACAGGCGCGGCAAGCCGATGACAGGAGATGTGGACATGCTCATCGCACCACCTCCAAGCTGCGGCGATGTGGATGCCAGGCATGCGCTGCATACTTTCTGTGATTGCCTACGGAACAAGGTACGGTCCCCGTTCAGCAGTGAGGCATTTAATGGCATCACACCTGATTGGGCAGAGCGGGCTTTGCCCTGCAGATTCATAGCGTTGTCCTGCCTGCCACAAATGTGTGGAGTCGCGTTGATGTGCGCATTCACACAGCACTGCATATGAGACGATAGAATGAGGTTCTTTCCTTGTGACAGTACTTCAACGAACAGATTCATTAATTGCTGCATTATCTTGTGGGCGATCAGGGCCTCCTTCTGTAATTTAAATTTTCTGTTTTGTTTTAGGATTTTGGATTTAGGGTTGGGGTTTATATTGAGGGACCCTGAATCCTTATGAACTGTGTTTAGGGCCTCCTGCTGGATGACATGGCAGCTGCAGCGCCGCCCAGCACAGGCGACGGCACGGCCACCTTCCTCAATTTTCTTTATTTTTTCCTTTCTTGTTATCCTTTAACCCTGAAAGATTCTTAAAAAATCTAGGGCTTCCTGCTGGATGACATGGCGGCTGGTGCACCGGCGAGCAGAGGTTAGGGCGCGGCCACGTTCATGGGTGTGGCCCGCCACGCCACTTCCCCTTGTGTGTGCCGCATCGACATCAAATTCTATCCCCGCAGGTGATGTGTCGCCCTCTTGTGGCGCTCTGCTGAGATGTGCCGTCAGTCACCCTCCTGAATTGACCGCGCACCAGGCTGCCTTCAATGGAACCACAGACTTGCTTGAGTTTTGACCAGAGAAAAGAGTATTACAGTACTTCTGAGACATGTACCGGCGCTGACATGTAGGCGCCCCTGCAATACTGGCCTGTACTGTAGATTCGGTGGTTGCAATGGGGTCGCTGATTCTTCTACATTACTGTTGCGTTGCAACTGCAAAATGCTATCGACGCCATGTTGCAGTGCACTGACTGTGCTGTGCTTTTACTGCAGATTTCTGCCCTTTGCCGTTCTGCACTTCGTGGGGAGCGGGGCATTCTCGAGAGCGCTGCGGTACTGGGCGCGATTTGCCGCCATCGAAGCCAGGAAACACCACCCGAGCGCCCTTCAAGCTGAGCAACTATGGTTTGGTGCCCATCCTGCGCAAGGAGCCCGCGCGGCGAGAGTCAATCTCTTATGAAACAGAGGTGGGCAAAGTACATCCGCTCAAATCGCACACGCTTGGAGATACCGTAGTGGTCACACTAAATCCCGCAGTAAATAATTATTTTAAGGCTTGCGGGATCTTTCCATAATTAGTCAGCAGGGTTCGCGGATCGGCCTGCGCGGGTGTGTTTATTAATTATTTCCTGCCCTGCGCGGAAGGAAGTGGGGGTCTGTTTTTGGTCCCACTTGCAGTGCCGAGTGCCCAAATGGATAAGTGGGTTCAATTTGGGTTCAAAAGAAATGTCAGCAGCAAAGAAAACGCAGCTCAAGAGCAGCGGATTGCAGAGCAGTGTGCAGAGGCAGATGCCCGTGATCAGCAAGAGAAAGCTGAAGCCAGGGCAGCCGCTCCCCCGAAGAGGGGTCCAGGAAGGCCCAGAGTATGGAGAGCTTCACTGTTTCAGCCTAAAAAGCGCGTGCAGAGAGCAGCAGATCAGCCTAAGTCAAAGACAAATTGGTGGGTGCCCGGAGTGATCGAACAGATCTTCGAGGAGGTCGATCGGTGGGACAGTTTGCGAGAAGCAGTCAGAGCTTTGCGCAGAAGACCATCGCGCAGAAGACCAGGCGGCTTCTTCAACAGATTGTGCGAGAGCACCATCAGGGGGTGGTTTGAAAAGCAGGACAAGGACAAGATGCATGGGCCCAGGAAGCTGACTCCAGCAGCGCTGGAAATGTTGAAGGCTGGCTTCCCAACTCGAGGTGGCAGGACCGGCAAGCCAACTTTCAAGTCGGTACGGCATCTGCTTTCTAGCAAGGTCGATCAACTGCTTTGGCCACTGAAGACATAACCCTAGACTGGACACTTTCTCTGGCGATAAACAACTCCTCTGTTGCAATGCAGGTGCCTGAAGTCGAGAATGAAATTGTGGCGGCCTTGCAAGCCCAAAGGGAAGCTAGCCTTCCTATCAACTTGGTCCTTGCCACGAACTTCATCCTTGGGGTGCTGGACAACCGCTGCCCTGAGATCTTGAAGTAGAATGGCGGGCACTTCATGATCAGCCGCTCCACTGTGCAGAGATTTGTGCGGCGCCGACTTGGTTGGGCTCGTCGCAGGAGCTTGAAGAAGTGCACCTCTTCTGGGTTGACTACGGTCCCAGAAGATCTAGCTACCTGGAGGGGCTTGATAGCCCTTCCCTTGGGAAGGGTATGGAGCAAGTCTCGGAAAGCTTCATCTCCGGAGAACAGTAGTTTGCGTTCCCCACATAGGGAGGCCCAATCGGATGGGGATGTTAATTTCTTTGGATAATGTATCTCAGAGTCTAACAGGTACCAGCAGTCCTGTCGGGTGCTCCGCTTTAAGCAGACGGTGTGCCTTGGGGTGCAAAGTAAAAATCCATTGTATTGTTCTGATATGTTCTGCAGTATGTCGGCCTTGCTAGATCCGATAGGTAGCGCTTTAGGTGCCCGCTCTTTGCAGCGTGCGGGTTTGCGTGCAAAGTGCACTTGGGGGCTAGAGTGTGTCCAAAGCCAATGATTAATAACCATGTCGCTAAAATTGCCGGTGTCATCGTACATTCTGTTGAAATCGGGATGCCAGGTCCCATTGATCGTGTGATTTTGGGCGTACTGTAGCATCTGTTCTGGTGTGGTCACGACGCGGCCAAAAAATGCATTGAGTGCATGGACCTGGCAGAAATTTTGGCGTTGCCTTTCCATGTAAAAATGAAGGGCATCTGGGTATGGCATAGTCATTGGCAGTTTCTGTGGGGTAGCCCCCCCTCGGCACGTAACATCTGCATGGGCAAGACGTCCTGATTTTGCGTGGGTTTGTGAACTCTGGGGCATATAAGATGTCGCTTCTTCGGCATGATTAATTGAATCGTAACCAAGCCGGGCATATAGCGAGAGGGAATTAAGGATTGTATGTGCCCATGCGATAAGTGGCGGAGGAGGTCGTTTTTGTCTATGATATCTCACGCGGAGGATTTGTCTATATATTTGCCGGGTGTGGGCTTCAGAGGCTTGGTGACCAGGTGTTTGTGAGATATTTGTCGCCGTGTAGATCTTTAGAAGAGTCAGCGCCTGGAGTGTCATTTGCACGGCTAGCATACATGAATTGGAGGTGCTACATAGCAAGAGCAGATTGACGATACATATTAGGGGTACAATGATGGAAATCACATTACAGATGAGGCAAAGAGAGTAGGCATGAGCTACATCAAAGTCCGCTCGCGTCATAACATAAAGCGCACTGATGCCAGCCAGTAATTGCAACAAATGGTGGGACACTGTACGAGGCATGCTGGGGCATGCACATGCGAGATCTGCATAGTGTGCCACATGGGAATTTGCCCGAGGCATGTGCCAAGAGAGCATGTGTTCCCTCATGTAGATCAAATATTGAAGCCATGTTGTTGATAGAGCGTAACCGCTTGCACAAGATTCAAGGAGAAGATGGCAGCTAAAGTTGCACAGCATGCCCAACTTATCCAGCATCTTAAAGCCGAGGGATGGAGCGTACAACAGCCATATGTCTTCTTATTCGGAGTAGCTGGCACCATTTACAAACAGGACATGGACATGCTCCTGAAATTGGGAGTACTCACTACTAGTCTCAAATTTGAAAAAATATGCAGTGAAAACTCTAACCAACATACATATTAATACGGTCCAATGGGTAAACAAACTTGTCAAGACCAGACGAAATTTCTCCATGAACCAAGCAATAAATACTCAACATAAACTTTATTGAATGTAGGCGTCACGTGACGCTTGAGAATGTGATTTAGGGGGCATGGATTTACTCATTTCCTCACGGTGGCGAGACTGAGCATGCCAAGGCTTGCTCAGCCTCTGTCTCCTTAATCACGCCCCATGCATCATCAGGGCGTCTATATTTTATTTTATTTTATTTTATTTTATTTTATTTTATTTTATTTTATTTTATGCGATACCCGCTGGCAACGATTGAACATCCCTGTTACACCTAAAGTTTGACCCTAACGTACTGTAATGAATAATGGTTAAAACCCCAATTTGTCACCAATGGTTGTAATCGTTACACATGGTTTCGAAATCGGCTTAATTGGTTAGGGCCTCTTTACATTGGCCGCGAATCACGGTCCCCCCGCTGGGCGAATCACGAAACGAATTTACATTGCGCAGTTTTACAGCGTTATTCGTTATCAAAACTCAAACCTGCCCCAGACTACAATTGAGCAGTCCATGTGCGCAAGTAAGGGTTCACGTGTACCCGGGCTCTGACCAATTGGAAGCAACCTCGTTTCTTAAAGCATCAAAGCACCGATGGGCGATCCGACTGCACCGTGGGATTATGGTAAGGGAGGTTTGCCTCCTGGCGGCTCAAGGCAGACATTCCCTGCGTTTAATATTGGCACGGCCAGCACGTCGCCAGACCTCCGCGCAATACAGGCTCTCAATCGAGGCTTTCCACTGGGCGACTAGCAGCTCTATGGTTGGCAGCAATTTTTGCAGACAGGCGGCTTATTTGCCACAGCCCTTGGCTCTGGTCCTCGTATTTACCCCAGAAAGTTGAATCAACCCCGAAGCATCAACCCCGAAGCATTCGTCATCATTTGCAGCGACTATGGTGGCAAACTGGCAATGTAAACGGCGGAACGTTGTTTTTACCGCGTTACCCCCCCCCCCCCCCCCAAAGGCAATTCGATGGTGTTCTCAATGTAAAGAGGCCCTTAAAACGTGCTTCCTTTGTGACGAGAGGTGCGCGTTCGATTCCCTCTGTGGTCAGTAGCCGACTTTTCGGGTGTTTCCGCCTGTGGGGCCTCCCTTGGAGGTTTGGGCCTACTTCCCCTTTTCGGGGCTATCCTCTAGGGAATAGTGGGCTCTTACGAGCCTGGACGCCGCTATATCCGACGCTCAAATGTGGGTCCCGGGGTCGGGTTCCCAGACCGAGTGGGGGAGAGTGTAATGAATAATGGTTAAAATCCCAATTCGTCACCAATGGTTTTCATCGTTACACGTACCGTTTTCGTGGTCGTGATCGAGAATGCGCCAGGGTTCTCTTAAAGTGTCCGTGAGATCAAATGGTTTGTGGGTTGAAACAACACCCTGCGCCATTAGTGCTCGCAGATGAAAGGATTGTAGTATTGAATAAGTTTTACTGAAACAGAGATTACGGATTGTGGTCATAGATGTAGCAGCTGATCCGCCGTGTTTCCGTGCTACCACTCTATCATAGAGTGATTGATTCGGCCTCTTAGAGAAAAAAGCGACTCTTTCGGTGACGTGCGCGTCGCAATGGATCGGAGCAACACAAGAAAATTCCTCGTCCACAGTTGCCCTCTGTACCTCAAGCAAGAGTTGAGCTTAAAAAAGGAGTGGAACACCCTAGTTTAAGTGGTATTTGACGTGTTGGAACCAGTCTGAGCGTATCCTTGCTCGAGAGTCCCCGTCGCGCCAGGGTTCAGAGCTTGCGATGGTACCCGATGATATTGCATCATCTTGAAAGGGCAAAGTACAATCAGTACAATATAATTTGCAGATAAAACTTGCGTCAGACCGGGGCCGGATGAGGGTGGCTTCCCTCTTCACGGGAGCCGGTGGTTTGGACATTGGACTGGAAGAGGTACGGTTGTTTGATGAAACCGGGCATCTGTTGCCGTCAGTCCAGCATAAATTGCCCAGCAACAGAGATTTTGATACCTTCATTTACCAAAGTAGAGACCCCAGCTCATGAGGGCCTCTTTGGGTAGAATGTCGACAGCAATCAGCATGTGTCCGCGCAGGCTGGGCACACAATCATCTTCCAATGTGAATCTGACCCAGGAGCCCAGCAGGTAAGCTTTTCTCAATTCATACCTGCTCAAAAAGACAAGACACAAAAGTACTTGCTGCCCACGCACACTGGAGACCTCGACGTTGATCTTGTCAGTGCATGTCCCATAGTTCTGCCTTGTTCGATGCAGCTTCTCTCCCCAAAATCTTCAACAAGACACCTATTCTCACACAAGAGCGCATTGAGGGACAGGTTCTCAAAAAGAGGTTTCCCGGAACACTTCTAGTTCCGGACGTGTGCTCCGTCGTCACTCTTCCTCAGGAAAGCTCACGAACCAGCTCATTGAGTGCCTTGGGCAATGGTTGGTTGCTTCGTCCAAATCATACATCCTCACTGAATGTTGTCGTAGTGCAGGAAACAGAGATATTAGCAGCTGGTTTTCCCTGCATAGACGTGAGCAGAGCAGGCCTGAGAAGGGGTCTGGATGGACAGGTATCCCCCACGTGCTCCGAATCAGAGATTGTGAATGAAGGGTTAAGCTTGGACAACCCAAACCTATAGTTTTAATTGTACTCTGCAATGCATGCGCAGAGCACCAGCCTTGTGCGCCACGTGTTCCGGCTGCTGAAGGCAGCCCTAAAGGACAATAGAGGCATCCCCTGGGTCCTGCTGGAGAATGTGCACCTCCCACCGGCCCCAAGAATGGCTGCAAAAAATCCCTGTCATATGATCTGTGTGAACCTCTGAAGACAGGGCAGAATCACTGGTCAAAAAATGACTTCATGTCATCTTCAGACCTTTGGAAACTGGCATTTCTGCATGAACTTAGCTGGGCGCTACACGAGTCAGTGCTGCACTCAATCGCACAAGCAGGATGCATAATCTCTTGAAGTGCATGCAGGTGGAGGGCTTGCTGGATCGCAGTGCTGGGCAGCCGCCAGTGATCCACTATATTGTGGAGCAGTTCGAGCAGCTCAGATATGCAAGCTGGGCACACCGCATCATCAACACAGCAGGTGGAGACAGAGACCTCATCTCCTTGGAACATCAAATATAAGAAGAGTTCAAGGAGGGATTTCCTTTCCCTTCTGCTTTATTGGTCAGTGCCCCATTCAAAGGCCTGCCATGGCTGCACTACATCCAATCAAAACATCAATAGTTCATATATTTTATGTTGTGTGATTATTTTTATTATTATTACCACACGTTTTCCAGTCCTTCTAGGTACGTCCAGCAACATTCTTATTGTGTGATGGGCCTGCATCATAGCGCTGAAGGCGGTCCAGTAAGCATGCTTGCTATGACTTGATAAGTTCAGCGCCTCTGTGAGGTGTACAATATTCACCTCGTGTTGATCCCTCAGGTTTCGGAGCGCCAAACCGCCGCAAGCGAGTGTTTGTGGTTGCCTCCCTGCACGGGGACGCTCGTGATGTGCTGCTTTCCCAGGTGTGACGCGCATATTTTCCATATTATGGGCTATTTCTTAAAGGAATGCTACGAGAGTGTCGGGTTTGGCACCTCAGCTTTGACATGTGTGGCCCATCTCATGTCCTTTGGTCACCAAACGATATCATCACCTGCTTGCAATGTACTCACCAGGGGATCAGGTGCTGATTCACCTGGTGTTGCGCTCAAGTGACTCATTTTTCTTTGTTTTCAAGACAGCCACATTTAAGATTCTGGTCAGGGTTCAATATCCATGAATTCAAAAAGCTCTGAACTAATATGCTCTTGTTTTGGGCAGGGGGTGGTTTGCAAAGGGGCCTGCTACCAACTGTTTGATGGGAAGCCGTGCTACCTGTGCCATCAGATGCGCGGCCCTGACGGCAATGGCGCGGCCACCGAGTGCTCATATGCATTGGACCTCGGCAATGCTCAGTGCGTTGCAAACGTCCTCTGTTGTCATTAACGGATCGATGATACTCCAATGCTGTTGTGTTCACCTAAAAACACAGACATTTAAATAACAATTGGATGGGAGCTTGTTTCTAGAACTGCAGCGTGAGCGCCTGTCTCGCACCTGTATCGGGCTCTTACAGGGGCACTGTGTAGGACCACCTCTCCAAATTTGATTTAAACCTTGGGAAGGAATTGGGACTGCCTCTGCTCTCACAACTTCCAACAGCAACTCTTTGTCTGCAATCTCCTGCAAAAGTCAATCATCATCAGGAGTAACATGAGCCACTTCATACAGGTTCTCATCCTGACCACTACTGTGAAAGTGCAGGAGCGGGCCTGCGGTCGATATGGTGCCTACGTTCAAGACCGGCAACATGCGCATTTGCCTCCTCCTCAAGTCTGGCCAGCTGGGTGTTCTGCGCACCGAAGATGCCGAGCGGCTGCAGGTCAATTTCTGTGGCCCCTGTGTTGTTACCTGATTAAAACACCAGTCTGGTCAATGTCAACCCAACGTACATGCAAGAAATGTGTTGCCCATCCTGTCCAAGTCAGACCATATTGTGTTGTTATGATGGAACAGCCCTTCCTCATATCCTCTTCCTTGTGGCCACAAGAAACATTTTCTGGGTGTACATCTAGGTTTAGGGAATTGGTGACAAGGGACATGAATGAGTGCTAAACACAACACTTTGAACATTACAAATATCACTCAATCCCTGCGATGGGATTGCAGGGGCTTGAGGAAGGGCACACACTGCCCTGCTACCCAATCCGCGGCCCGGGAGTATGCCTGCATGGGGCACCAAGTCTGAAGGACACAGATGTCGATCGCAGGGAGGTCAGCACGAAAGCTTCATCCCTCTGGAGATTACAATGTCATTCATGACACCCAAGCAAGCCAGACTGTCAATCCCATCATTTTTATGTTGCCCTGTAAGGCTGCTTCTGTCATAGCTCTGCCATTGCCGATCAGTCTCCACACTACTGGGGTGGGCACATTTAGTTGCTCTCAGATTTCTGCAGGAATGTCGATTACATTTTAGAATGGACAAGTCCGAAGCCAAGAGCAATATTTCGTTTAGGAAGGACGTTTGCGGCTCTCGATGAGGCCTCGCGTCATCATGAATTGCTAGCTGACTGTTTGTTTGACTGTGGCCAGTAGCCATGGCATGCACCCATGCAAGAGCCGGCTCTTGGGGCCAATCACCTCAAACTACACTTACTGATGCAACATGCAGACAGGCTGAAGATGCGCAGTGTCAAGCTACACACTATTCGATGACAATATCTTTGGCGTGCAGTCATACCGCTGGTCTCTTCTGGGGAATGCTGTGTCAGTGCCGGTGGCTGCCTGGCTGGGAGAACGGCTGGCCAGCCCACACACCCACAAGTACGTCCTGGGGCCGAGAGACCGCAGATTTGCCACATCAAATGCTGCCGATCATCAAGGTGCGCTCATGTTGCATTGCGGGCATTTATACAATTTGCAACATTTAGCCTTGCATGGCATACCCATCGCAGCTTTGGGTCTAAAACGAATGGACAGAGGTCTGCATGGACAGATCTCGCTTGTTTCATGTGCAACTGCGCATGCATGCTGCGATGTATCATGGGTAAACCGTGCTGTTCTCTGGAAGGTCCTCTGATGTCCTGAAGATGCATCTATAAGAACATGGGTGTTCACCAGGGGCTGAGAGGGCTCTGCTTTCCACGTTTTCGGGCCTTTGATGCCCTCATTTTCAGGGCAGTTCAGACCCTGCATATTGTACATGATATGAGATATCTGTGTCCAGGCTTGGCATTTGGGTGTGGAGAAGGGGATGATAAGCTGGTACCTGGTGAAGAGCTGTACGAGTTTGTTGATCATCCAGAGGCTGATGCAATTGAACCTCAAGCAGCGGTAGATCAACAGTTCGGCCCATCCAGTGATACCTGTATGGAAGAAGACGCAGCAAGGGCCAACAAGAAGCGGAGGATCCAAGCGTTCCAGTGTGAAATCATGCGCAAGGTGCGCACCTGACACAGCAACAACTGCCAATATCATTGCTGATTTCAAGTACTGTCAGGGAATGAAACAAAGGAACGAATTACCGTACTCATCTCACTGCATAATACTATTAAGAGGCCCATGGGAGCAATCTTGGGCCGATCAATGATGGGGCCCTTCATCTCTGCCCCAGATCATTCCCGTCGCTTTCTTGTGTTCTGGCTTTTACTCAAACATTTAGCGACCAGTATTTTGTAATCTAGTATGCGTTTGCTTTGCAGACCAGCAACAAGCCACTGCCAGCAGCGCGTCAAGGCGGCCTGCAAAGGGGCCACATGACAGCCTGGCCACGAGCAGCTTGGTACATAAAAGGTCTTGGACGGTGCACTTCCGCTTATCTGGCTCTTGTGCATGCCCTGATTACCAAAAACAATATTTGAGACATTGTGTCAAAGCACTGTTCCAACCAACGAAATCTCAAGAGCGTGAGCAGTGCAAGCACAGCAGCACAACAATCAATCAATAATGCATCTTAACTTTCATGAACATTTTGAGGATGGTTAAGGCCTTTTATTTGCAGCAGAAGCTCAAGTGGCTGAATGACCTGTGCAGATATGCGGCTGAGGACATGAGCGAGGCACCGGTGCTGAGGCCGCTGACGCTGTTGGGGGACTTTGTGACCAAGGTGGGCAGGGCGCCCGACAAGGAGGCCCTCACAACCTATTTTGCCCGCCTGCGCGAGCAGGTGTTGTATCTCCCCTGCTGAGGATTGGGATAAAGGATAAGGGGTCACACATGAAGGTTTCGTGAGAGCACAGCGCATTGCTTACTTCCGTTTGAATACGATGTGTGTTGCAACAAGGCAAATTGGGAAGGATAGGATGAGATCGATGGGCCTTAGGTGGGTTCTGACTTGTCATCAATGCATCTCACCTGAGTCATGAACTCGTTCTAGAAGAGGTGCAGTAGATGTTTAAATCCTGCTCGGGGATGATTGCAGCCTTGAATCAATCTTCCAAGGCTTGAGCTCAGTGCCCTCCTGGTTGCCACCTCGATAAATAAGTCAACCAACAGTGCACTGAAAAGAAACGCCGATTGAGTGTGCCAAAACGTACTGCAGGGCTTCAACATGGAAGATGTGCTGCGGAGGGCCCAGCAGTGTGGCGCGTCCCTCAATCAGGAGGTCCGAATATTTTCCATATTTTTTATTTTATAATTCTTACTTCTAGGTTCTGAGGATTTGAACCATAAACCCAACAAAAAAAATCAAATAATATTTTATGAATAGAATATGTACCCAAAAACCCAACAAAATAAAAAAATCTAATAATGTTTTATGAAAAGAAAATGTATGCACTGCTTGAGCCTGTACCAGACTCTCACATGCTGTGCCAGGAACGCTTTGACCAATCACTACCTTCAGAGTGTCTCTGAGGCAGATTGTCTCTGGTGGCAAAAATATGCCAAGCGATTGGTGCCCATTTCAGTTGCGACAAGACATGCAGAGAAAGAGCCACTGCATACAGGAGTGACGTCCCAGTGCATCCATCTTCATGATGTTACTTGTGCCACAAACACCTTGCTTGTGCCACAAACACCTGCCATTATGATGTGACTAATCATTGCTCTGACCAACTCAGTACAAGCATGCTGCGAGCAGGCGGTGCGCATAACGCGGCTGCAGGGGTACACAACGGATGTGGAGACGTTGGGAACACTGGTGTGGTTGCGCAACACTAACGGCACTTGGTGGCCGGGCGAGGCTCTGGACCCCCACCACCTGCCACCCACCCGAGTCATCCACCCACAGGCCGGAGCAGGTAAGACTGCCTCTTTTGGTGTGGTTGTTCAAGCACCTAATTGCCTTCCGGATAGCAGTTGGCGGGTGCAAGAAAATCACTCCATGTTTTGAAGGCAGTAGACGGGATTTTGGGTCTTGAGGCTGCATTGTGCATGTCTGCACACACGGCTGGGCAATTCGCCAACGCCATCTGTCTTATTTTTTATTTCGCCTCGTGATAGCTACAGACTGCTTGAGTGCTTGCTGCATTGTGCAGACATGTCTGCAAGTTCTAAAGTTCCAATATTGGACCGTTACAATGCAGAACTACTGGGAAGAGAATTGATTACACAATTAGGGTTTATGGTAAACATAAAGTTTGGAACAACAGTTTTTGCATACATGCACCAACATGGTGGCCAACAGTGCGACCAACGTGTACCTGCAGCGCTGTCGAGGGCGGACTACATGGCCAGCGTCCATAAGTTCAGCAACCAGGCACCACCACCTCCAATGTGCATCGGCAGTGACAGTGATGCAGGCGGAGCAGTGCAACCAGGGATCGGGGAGGCAGCCTTTGGCAATAAAGCAGGAGAGGGAACACCAAGCGTGCCTGCCCTTCTCGCAACAAGCACACATGTCAACCGCAAGGTGCGCCTTGGATGATGTACTGAAGTTTCGCATGTTAGATCTCTGGAATGCAGGTCTATGGTGTTAATTTGTTTGTTTTATGCAGAGATTTAAGAACGTCTTCTCACACATTCTGAGGGCTGCAGGGTATGTGTAAGTTGGAAAGTATATTGTGTGCTGGAACATGTGTTGTGAATGTCGTCAAGACAGCTAGCCGAGGTGCTAACTACGGTAGGCCCCTGTTGAACTACACCGTAGCCTTCATGGGCACACTCTGTTGGCATGCAGGTGCTAGTGATCATCTTTGGCGAGCGCGCGTGCATGTGGCAGCTGCCAACGCAGCTGCTGCCCTTCAAGCATCACCTGCCTGAGAAGCTGGCAGAAGGCAAAGCGCTCATTGACGCCAAGAAGATGGCGCGGCCCGAAATCTTCCTGAGAGCTGTTCAGGTGAATCAAGTTTAGTCAAACACGGAGACCCATTTGCAAAGGCCCACACGGCCATTCCAATGTTTCAATCACCTGTGCCCATATTCTGTAGAATGACAGGACATCATTCATTGTGACCTACGGCATAACGTGCACAGGCCTCTGTCCCAGGTGTGTGTCAAAATGTAATGGCATCAAATGTGCAATTGTGAGAGACAAGGCAAACGGGGATTATGCACTGGCCATGTGTCTTGCATAACCTTTTAGTTTGCCGGAGATGCTTGCGATTAGCCTTTGCGACCCGGAGTTAATCTAAAATCGTACCAAGACTGATCGGTTGATATTGCGCTGTTGATTCCCTTGTGCGCAGGAGGCCACGGATCTGTCGGACCTGAAGGCCAGTATGGGCAAGGAGGCTGCGCGGCCTGAAAAGGGCCCCCACCAGGAGGCGCTTGCGGCTCTGGCGGCCACGCGCGCATGCGCTGCCAACACGCGCAAGCGGTGCGGCTATTGTGAGGCGTGCCTGGCGACAGGGGGTGCCGCGCGGCGCTGCCTGGTGAACCGCACGGCCGCAGCCGCGGCTGGCGGCCACTCCGGGGCACAGGTATTTAAACCCTCAGAATAAACTACATATTAAAATAAAACATCATTTTATGGTTTCGCATGGGCGGCCATGGCCTGCCTGAAGATGTTGGTCGGCGCTCTGGCACGCCTCATATGCAAAGGTGTGCCAGAGTTGTGAACTGAATGAGACTGACGATGAGAAAAATTTCGTCTTTGCATGCACTGCTGTTCAATATGTCAGGGAGCACCATTTTGGATTGTTTTCTGCCTCTATTTTCACCATGTTGGATATGTTGTGGCAAGGAGATCTTGTGGGGGTTGCCAAATTTGTCATGGATTGTTTGGATGTCTTGTAGGTAGATTTGGGGGATGATAGGACATCTGATCAGCCCTAGATGGCTTTAATAGATGTAATCGCTTCTTCTTCCGTCGCCACAAACCATTTCTTCATTGAGAAACATATTTATTTCATAGTCCCTGGATTGTGTATATGTAACAAACATGAGATAACGCACAGCGTCTGAGATGTAGGCCAGTCACAGGATGTACATTGAAACTTATTTATTCTCTTGGCTAGGTTTCTGCATGCTGGCACTACGTTCAGGGGGCCATTCTGTTGTTTGAGGCCTCAATATTGCATCAGCGAGATCCCTTCTCCAACTGCATTTTATGGTGATGGCTCAAAGGTGGCTGTCCGTGGAGAGGACGCGATTGGTGCACGCATCTCTGTGTGGTGGCCGCTGGATGAAGACTGGTACTCAGGCTGTGTGACCGCGTTTGATGCGGTTCGTCAGCGTCACACTGTCAGCTACGACGATGGAGATGTGGAGATCATCCGCCTGTGGGCGCCCAATCAACTGGTATGCACCCTCACTTATAAGGTTGACCCTGAAACCCAAGACCCCCTGAACACACACTGTTGTATTGCATTTTCCCAAGATACTCTGCTGACTTTTGCGGACTCACGTGTAGCTAGGGGGTCTGAGTTGCATGCGTTTGTCATTGATTTGTCTGTTGACATATCATGCCACCAGGATCCTGGCCTGCTGTTTCATGGTGCCACATGTCATGAAGCTCCAGGTGTGAATGTTGTATGCGTCTATCAATGTCTTTGCAGTTTCTATGCAGTTCCAAAATACATTGGCGGGTGCTATCAGGTGCGAGTTGATAGCAGTACTTGCGAGTGGCCAAGGCAAGCAGAGCACATCGCGGTGAAGCGGGAGCTGCCCACTGACATGATACCAAAAGAGGCAAGCAATTGCTGCTACTCTGCAATTTATTGCCCGTCATAGTGTGCAGCAAGTGTCAACTGAGCACCGTGCCTGATGCACACAGAAATGATCCTTGAAAGAAGCACTACTTCCCGAGAAGACTGGGCCACTCAGCTGACTGATTAATACACAAAGGATACACTGGGCAGTGTTTGATTCCAGAAGTGCTACCTGTCAATCCTGAAGAGAGAGCATCCTGACATGTGTTTGCATGCTCCAGAAGGAGACCAGCATGACAGCTGCCAATGATGCTCCCCTGTGAATGACCCCTGTGAAAGTCGCTCAGTCTATACAAGCGGCAGCACGTGAAGCACAGCACACACAACAGCTATTTGCTCGCAAGCCCGGACAATCCACCAGTTGCAGATAGTGCTCCTGGCAAGGGGCACACTGTCTGATAGTGCCTAAGAGCTTGCCCAAATGTTGCAGGACAATATATGGCAATATGATTAAGTGACTTTCGCTCCCATGTTTTCACACAATGAGCGTCGGCACCACATGCTTTGTTTTTGCACATGACGAAATTGTACTTATTTGCCTGTGATTGGCACTGTTTTGCATGTCGTTGCCTGTGAGTGACTGATTTGCATGTCTTTGCATGTGATGCCTGTCTACCCAAGCCTGGGGTTTTAAGGTTTGGGTTTTAGGATTTATTGGGCAGCAGACTAGGTTAGAGACCCCACGATGCGGCTGCAGACAAGCTGTGGGCATGCCCTATTTGGCTTTGAGTTTGGATTTGCCGGCCGGCAAGATGACGCCAGCAAGATTGGCGGGTCACCAACCACCTTGTTATCAAAATTTAGCACGAGGGCACGTATGAACCAACAACCTGACAACACCACAAAAGCAAAGCACCACCAGCAAGTGCCGCGCGCGTCTGGCGGAAAGGATTGAGCACTAAGCAGGCACCAGCAACTGTCGCCAGACTTTTTTTATTGTATGGGATACAGATTTCTTTAAAATCTTTTTTTTTATTTTTTAGGGAAACCTCTCTATTACAGGCATGAGGGTAGCGAACTGCCCAGCACACAAATAATAGGATATGTAGGAAACCTAGCTGAGGCGGGTACGCAAAACACTCCCGCAGGAGGATAGGGCGATACCCAAGGACATGTAAGGCAATGGTCAGATATGGTGAAACAACGGCAAGCATAATACGCAGGCAAGCATGAACAAACAAGTAGTCCGGCAATGGCAATCATGTCCCGACAAGCAGACAATGTCCGTGGTGTGCACTCAAGCAGAGCACAGCACGTCCTAACGCAACAACTAAGGCGGGCAGGTAGCAAAGCCCAGTATGTCCAAACGCTAACCGAAACATGGTGATCTCAGGAGACCATGGCAAACTCATAGAACACACCAACCTGGCAGTGGATTGGGAAAAGCAGGAGGTACAATATCATCAAGTCTGGACACATCCGTCGAAGGACACTCAGGACCACGGGCAATCACGAAGACGGGCAGGTAGTGATGTCCATATGTTGCAGAGCTAATCTGATGAGCAAGGAACAGGGCAAGTCCCATACAACACACCAACCCAGCATAGGGTTGGGATAGGCAAGAGGTACCATGTCCTAAGTCCTAGACACCCGCTCAATGGGATCACATGGAGGTGATCATTTCAACTAAAGCTAATGCACAGGATGACACTTTACGATGGTAGGATGAAGGCATGGTGGAACAACTGCAGGGTGAAAGCAGTGCATGAGGAAAAGCGACTGGTGGAACAGATACTGATATCGATAGAGGTGGAGACATGGGAGCACAGGCATACATTCTACTAGGACCCTGGGGGAATGGTCTTCCCGGACTGGTGGCTGCGGCACAACCCTCCCTCGCTCCGGGGTAGACCTCCAAGGTTGCGGGGCGCACGACTGAGCCGCCCGGCCGGGGGTACCCAAGAGATGAGAGCCGGCGGAGCATGTCTGTGGGGGGCGAGGCCACAAGAACTGGGTGGCGAGGCCAGTGCCCCACAGGGAAAGGAAATCCCCAGGGGCCATGCTCGGCGGTGCTCTCCGGGACTCCTGACCGGTGGTACCGCGTGACTGGGGCCCCATTCCGCGCTGGCAAAGGAGGGAGACAGGGAGGGGGTGCTCATGAATATAAGGCTGTACATCCCCAGGGTCCTATACGTGAACTAACATGAACATGTGGAAGGCCAGGCCGGTCTGAGCCGGGGTGGGGTGTGTGTCATCCGTGCCTAGAACCCACTGGAGATGTGTAAGGGTGCCAAGGACCCGAATGTTGCCAAAGGCCTACAGAGCAGTGCAGTGAGGTGAGACACGAGCGGGTGTCATGGCAAAAGGCCATCAGCAGAGCATGGTGACACAGAGGGTTGCCTGTTTAAAGGCCCAGGCAGGCCTTGTGATGGTTGTTTTACGAGGACCGCTCCTCGGGGCTGAGTACGAGTGCCCTCCCTCGGGACGTGATTAACGAGGGCCCATCCTCGGGGCTGAGTACGAGTGCCCTCCCTCGGGACTTGATCAACGAGGGCCCATCCTCGGGGCTGAGTACGAGTGCCCTCCCTCGGGACTTGATTAACGAGGGCCCATCCTCGGGGCTGAGTACGAGTGCCCTCCCTCGGGACTTGATTAACGAGGGCCCATCCTCGGGGGTTTGGTCAAGCGAGGTCCCCAACCCCGAGTGGTCATGGGTAAGGGTCATGCAGGCAGCGGCACCGGATGTTGCGCGCTCCAAGGAATGGACAGCTGCGCATCCAGCCCCTCACCCACTGCGCAGAGGACATTCCGGTGGCACCAGCGCGCCGTGAACTCCTCGCGCGTAAGCTTTGGGTCACGCCCGCGCAGCCAGTCGCTGAGCACGCCCGATGTGGTCCTGACGTTGACGGTGGCAAGTCGCCAGTCCCCCAGGATGGCCTTCCTGCAGGAGGACAGGAGCCTAGCTGCTACCACACCCGCCGACTCTGCACCTGTCTGGTGCCGCGCTCGCTGGTAACTGGCCCACAGTTGGCAGATGGTGGCCAGCCGCAGGCGGTGCCAGAGAGGCGTTAGCTGGGAGGCTGGCTGCCACTGCCTCTGATCGTCTGCAAGGAGGAGGTCTGCGCTGAGTGGTGGTGGATCCTCCCCTGTGACAGCTGCCCATGTAGCCGCAAACCAGCCCCAGATGCTGGCTGCCAGGGGGCAAGTGATGAAGACGTGGGTCAGCGTGGCCTCCTCCTGTGTGCACAGCGGATGTGAGAAAGTGTAGCCTGTTGGCTCTGAACGATGGATGTGCCGTGTGAAGGCCCAAACAAAGAGCTTCCCGTGAAGAAGCCTCCACACTGTCATGCGCTGGCCACGGTCGAGAAAGGAAGTGGCGATCACTCGCCAGACGTGAGCCCAGGGAGGCTGGGGTCCTCGTGCCACGGCGGCAGCATCGACTGTGTCTGGCGAGCATTGCTGTCGCTGCAAGCGAGGAGCCGGTGCTGAAGGCTGTGGATGGGGGCGATCGCGCCAAGGCGGTGGCCGCTTCGGTGGAGGGCTCATCCATGCTGCATGGGAGGATGGATCTGGCTCTCCGCGACGCCGTTTGCCCAAGCTCCGCTGAGAAGCGCCTGTTCCTGCTGCTGTGGAGGCCCAGTGTGCCTCGATAGCCCGGAGGCCGCTGCGCTGATCATCTGTGCTGTCTGCCCAAATGGCTGATCTGACCGGGCTCTGTGGGTGGCCGTGCTTGAGCCTGTGAAGCACTTGGCGCCGCTGGGTGGCCTCCTTCACCACGTACTGGTGTGCTGGGCGCTTACCCAGTCCCCATAAGGTGGGGTTCACCATGTGTGTGCCCCAGAAGCCAAAGAGATAAGGCGGTGCGGGCTGATGCTGAGCTGGCTGGTCGTCCTGATGCTGCTGGTCCTTCTGACTCTGAGCTGGGGGTTCGCCCTGATCCTGCTACTCCTCCTGGGTGCGCGGCGTGCTATGTCTGGGGTGCCAGGGCCGGGTGATGTTCCAACCCAGCACGAGAACCGGCTGCGCGGTAGCGGGCAAGGGTTGCTGCGACCCAGCTGGCACTGGAACAAGCGCACCGGAGCTGCTGGCTGTGTGAGTGCAGGTGTAAGAGCCGTCAGCTGACCGTGACCATACCCGGCAATCGGCAATCGGCAATCTATCGATATCAGTATCTGTTCCACCAGTCGCTTTTCCTCATGCAGTGCTTTCACCCTGCAGTTGTTCCTCCATGTGTTCGCATCGAGCGGGTTTCTAGGACTTAGGACATGGTACCTCTTGCCTATCCCAACCCTATGCTGGGTTGGTGTGTTGTATGGGACTTGCCCTGTTCCTTGCTCATCAGGTTCGCTATGAAACATATGGGCATCACTACCTGCCCGTCTTCGTGATTGCCCGTGGTCCTAAGCGACCTTCGACGGATGTGTCTAGACTTGATGATATTGTACCTCCTGCCTTTCCCAACCCACTGCACGGTTGGTGTGTTCTACGAGTGCCATGATCTTCTGACATCACCATGTTTCGGTTAGCGTTTGGACATACTGGGCTTCACTACTTGCCCGGCTTAGTTGTTGCGTTAGGTCGTGCTGTGCTCTGCTTCAGTGCACACCACAGACATTGTCTGCTTGCCGGGACATGATTGCCATTTCCGTACTACTTGTTTGTCCTGCTTGCCTGCGTATTATGCTTGCCGTTGTCTCGCCATATATGACCATTGCCTTACATGTCCTTGGGTATCGCCCTAACCTCCTGCGGGAGTGTTTTGCGTGCCCACCTCAGCTAGGTTTCCTACATATCCTATTATTTGTGTGCTGGGCAGCTCGCTAACCTCATGCCTGTAATAGAGAGGTTTCCCTTTAAAAAAAAAAAAAAAATCGGCTGTACCCGGAGAGGCGAGCCACTGTGCAGCAGATGGTGGGCCGTGGACAAACATTCGCCACTGTTCGGGCAGTGCGGCAAGCAGCAGCTGAATATGTGACTGAAGTGCAGCGACAGTAGGTGGTGGGCTGTGCACAAGGGTGCGAAGATCACTGACCCTGACCAGGCCCTGTCTGGCCCAAGCCTCCAAAGCGATGGGCTGTCCGGTGGCATCCCTGACTTGCCTGTTGAAGAACAGGGGCTCGCACATGACCTCGTGGTATTCGAGGCTGTCCGGCTGGCTGAGGCGATGCGGCTGCAGCTTCTGGTAGGCATACACGTACTGGCGCACGCGTAAAGGGGCCTGCATCCTCTGGGCGTCAAAAGCCGAGAAGGGAAGGAATCTCCCGAGCTGCCAAATGTGCTGGTGATGAGCTGCTGGCCTGGGTTCCTGTGCTGTCTGCCATGCTGTGGTCCTGTAGAGCCAGAAGTCGAAGAACGCCTTCCACGCCAGCTGCTCCGGCTCCAGAAGGCGGCTCACCACTTTGGCCTGTAGGGCCAGGATCTGGGCTCTGAGGTCCACCAGGGCGATGCCGCCGTCCTTCACGGCGTGGAAGCAGGTGTCCTTCCCAGGATACAGCCGCGCCGAAGTGCCACCAAGGACTGGCCTGTTCGCGGCGACGAAGGTGTGCAGTGCTGTGCACAGGCGCTTCTCCAGCTGACTGGGCACTGGGATGAAGGTGGCATGGTAGGTGACCATGGAGGCGAGCAGCTGTTTGGCCACATAGGCCCTTCCCAGCAAGCTGAGGCTGAAGCCCGACCAGCGCGCGATCCTGATCTCCACCTTCCGAAGGATTACTGAGTAGAGGGCTGTGGCGGCGGCTTCTGGCTGCCTGGACAGAGGAACGCCCAAGTGCTTCACGCTGGCGTCCTGTGCTACGAAGGTGACTCCCGTGGCCGCATCTGGACCCTCGAGGTGGCTGAAGCAGCCCAGGCCGAGTCCCTGGGATTTGCTGCGCTGGAGCTTCGATCCTGTGGCTGCACAGTGGAGATCCACTGTGGTGTCCAGGATGACCTGTGCGTCGCTGGGGCTCTGTGCGTGAATGCTGGTGTCGTCTGCGTGCTGATGCATGATGGGGGCTGGGTCCCCTGAAGGCAGCTTGATGGGCTGGAAGGCTTGCTGCTGAGCGCGACGCCGGGCGTGCGCTGCCATCGGCTGTGTGGCGAGCACAAAGAGCAGCGGCGAGAGGGGACTGCCCTGGAAAACCCCTGAGCTGACCGGGAAGGCGTCCGTATGCCAGCCGTTAAAGGCCACACGCGCGGTGGTGCCGGTGTGCAGAATGCGCACCCAGCGCTGTGCACCGGCTCCAAAGCCCATTACCGCCATGCACTGCTCGATCCATGCTCTGTCGAGGCGGTCAAAGGTCTTCTCAAAATCGAGGAAGACAATGACACCTGGCTGCTGAGTGTCCTGGAGGTAGCTGATCTCCTCCAGGTGAACGAGCACGTTGTCCCCCACCCAGCGCTTGGGCAGGAAGCCTGTCTGCGTCGGGTCCACCACCTGGTTGAGGACATGTCCAAGTCTGCTGGCCACCGTCCGTGCCGCCAGCTTGTAGTCCGTGTTCAGCAGCGTGATGGGTCTGTAGCTGGCTGGGGAGGCTCTGTCGGCCCCCTTCCCCTTGTACAGGAGAATGATGCGGCCCTGTAGCATCGATGGAGGCAGAGCTGGGCTGGCTGGGCTGGTGAAGGCATCCTGGAGCACCGCTGTGAGCTCCCCACCGACAAGTGGCCAGAAGCGCTGGTAGAACTCGTAAGGTATGCCATCCAGGCCTGGTGCCTTGCCGCGTGGCATGCTCCTGAGGGCTGCTTCCAGCTCTGTGATGGGAATGCTGCCGTCGCCGCTGCTACCTTCAGCGGTAGCAGCCGCCTCCGGGGTAAGCGACTTGTCGAGCGCCTCCAGCAGCTCTGCCTGTGCCGGAAGTGAGACAGAGCGCGCCGCAAAGAGGCCTGTCGCGGAGTCTCCGCTGTAGAAGTCGCGCAGCAAGGTGCTGCCCTGGTTTCGCCCGGCTGGGGTGTCGAGGAGCACTGGAGGGCTGTCTGGGGCACCGCCTGTCCGGAGGGCCTTGATCTCCGTGCGGCTCTGACGCTCCTTGGCGCGGTGGTGGAACCAGAAGGTGGACTGCTCTCCATAGTACTGCCAGACAATGCCTGCCTGTAGTGCTGCCCCCTTAGCAGCCTCAGCATTGAGTGCCTGCAGGAGGTGATGAGCATCCAGCCATTCCAAGGGCGTGGCGGCACTAGGTGAGCTGGTGTACTGTGTGAGGGCGGAGCGGCTGTCAGTCTCCAGAGCTGTCTGAGAGGCCCGACGCTGTGCCGCTAAGGCCCAGGACCTCTGGAGAGCGATGTCCTTGATGTGGCGCTTGAGATCCTCCCAACGGCGGCCTCGAGAGAGCCCAAGTCCGAGGGGATGCGCAGTGAGGTACGCGGGGATCTTTTCTGTGAGGCGATCACAGAATGGCTGGTCGTCGAGGAGGTGCAAAGGCATCCTCCAGGCCGCCGCTCCATAGCACGTGGAACGTGGTGCCGTGAGGCAGAGGCTGACGCCTAAGTGATCTCCTGGGTAACCAATGACCTGTCCTGTCGCCTGCGAGTCCGCGCTGACTCTGGCTCGCAGGTGCTCGGAGATGAGCCAACGATCCAGGCGGGCTGCGGACTGCCCTGAGGTAGTGACTGACTTGGGCCCTGTTGTGGCCTACCAGCAGGAAGTGTTTCAGACTTCATGATATTGTACCCAATGCCTGTCCCAACCATTGCCTGGTTGGTGTGCTGTTTGATGATTCCTTCTCACCATGTTGCAGTTAGCGTTTGAACACATGGGCCCCACTATTTGCCCTCCTTAGTTGTGCGTTAGGTCGTGCTGTGCTCCACTGGAGAGCTCCCCACGAACATTGCCTGTTTGCCTGGGACATGATTGCCACTGATTGCCTACTTGATTGCCTTTGCCTCTAAGCGTATGTTTGCCACTGTTCTACCATATATTCTGCCTTTCATGTCCTTGGGTATCGCCATATCCTCCTTCGGGAGTGTTTTGCGTGCTCCATCTCAGATAGATTTCCTGACTATCCTATTGTTGTTTGTTGGGGAGTTACTACCCTCATGCTGTAATAGAGAGGTTTCCCTTAAATTAAAAAAAAAAAAAAGGTGGCGATGTGAGTGAACGCCCGACCGTCAGCGTTGAGGTCGCGCCACACGTCATAGAGCTGATAATTTGTCTCCACATGGCGCAGGCCAGTCCAATACCCCTGTGCTCCTGCGGTGGCAGCATCGGTGCCTGTTGTGGCATCCACCAGGCGGTGCGCTGCTGTCGTGGGCGACTAGAACGACGGCGCGGCGTGATGCCAGCGAGGGCGTTCTGTGCTACCTGCTGGGCGGCTTGGATCGCCTCAGCGCGCTCCTCGAAGCCTGGGGGAATGGCGGGCCTGAGCTGCTGCCGCTGAAAAGGGGCGGCTTCAGGCTCCTCGGCCGTAAAGATCTCTGTCAGCTCAGTGTCCGTGAGGGGAGGTGAGTCGTAAGTGTCCTGTGGCAAGCTGTCTGCTCCGTACAGGCTGCGAAGGATATGGCACAGCCCCTCGTGCGTGAGGTTTCGCACCATGGCCGAGTCTGCTGTCTGCAGCAGGAGGGGAGCGCGGGCGTACAATGCGCATATGGCTGCTCTGGCCTGCGCAGTGCTGAAGTCCGTGTGGCCTGCGAACTTCTTTTTTTTTAATAAGGGAAACCTCTCGATTACAGGCATGAGGGTAGCGAACTGCCCAGCACACAAATAATAGGATATGTAGGAAATCTAGCTGAGGTGGGCACGCAAAACACTCCCGCAGGAGGATAGGGCGATACCCAAGGACATGTAAGGCAATGGTCATATATGGTGAGACAACGGCAAGCATAATACGCAGGCAAGCAGGACAAACAAGAAGTACGGAAATGGCAATCATGTCCCGGCAAGCAGACAATGTCTGTGGTGTGCACTGAAGCAGAGCACAGCACGACCTAACGCAACAACTAAGCCGGGCAAGTAGTGAAGCCCAGTATGTCCAAACGCTAACCTGCGAAATAGCTGAAGCACTCCTCGATCCGTGTGCTGGCAACGCCGGAGAGCTCGAGCGGAGGAGGGCTCGAGGAGCCATGCTGGGCGACGTCTGGCTCTGGGGCGTCTGTGTGTGTCAAGGGTGGGCAATCACAGTCCATGGCGACGTCTGCCGGTGGGTGGGCGGCGGTCTGCACCCTGCAGCCGGGCGGCATCAAGCCGGCATCTGCGGCTGCGGTGTCACACTCCATCGGGCTGTCTCGAGCAGGCGCAGGAGGCGGGACATCTACATCCATGTCCCCTGGTCTGTGGGCAAGCGGGCTGAGGACCTGTGCTCCTGGCGGTGGACAGCAGTCCATAGGAGTAGCGGGCTGCGTGACTCGCGCTGCGTGGAAGGAAGGGCCCTGCGGGCGTGTCCGAGTGGCTGCTGTGCAGCCAAGTCCTGTGCGATCAGTGCCTGGGGTGCGACTGGAGCGCACACGGGCCTCTAGCTCCTGCAGCTGTGTGCTGGCCGGAGGGCTCGACGAGGGAGCCGCGTCGCATGCACCTCGGGAGAGGGCCTCAGCGGCGCGCTGCCTCTGACGAATGGGGCGCGGACCTGAGCGAGGTACCGACTGCGGAGTGGATAGTTCCGCCTGGAAAGAGGCTGGCAGGCTCGGCTGCCGCATGCTGCCCGGCCGCGTGATGTTAATCCTGATATCTTCGTCGATGTAGAAGTACTTTGGCAGGCGGCTGAGGTGGCGGTCATCATCTGGCGTCTGGATATAGGCATGCCTTGCCGTTGCCCACGAGAGGGCTGCCGGCGGCCAGATCCGAGGACAGATCGCCTGGGAACTCGCCGCGGAGCACATACGTGTCTCTCTCGCAGCCGGCACAATCAAGGAGCGTCTGTGTGAGCCCCACCGTGCTGTACTCATAGGGCAGCCCATGTATGATGACGCACGTATGCTGGCAGTGCAGGCGGCCAGCTGTGAGCTGGACTGGGACCACGACATCGCCCATGCCGGGAATGTCCTCCAAGTGTACCAGCTGATCTTCGGCTGCGGCGTGCCGGGCCGCAACGGCCGCGGGGATGGTGTCGTGAACCACACAGCTGGAGCCGCCTGTCTGCTGCACCGGGTGTGCCTCTGTCTAGAATTCCCAACACATGCGGCGCGAAACGCGCGAGCATGGCTCTGGTGGCCTGGGTCTCTAGATCTCTGCGCTGCGGGCTGCCAAAGGGGACGTCCTCTGGCAGCTCCATGTGACCAAGAGTAGAATATATGCCTGTGCTCCCATGTCTCCAGCTCTATCGATATCAGTATCTGTTCCACCAGTCGCTTTTCCTCATGCACTGCTTTCACCCTGCAGTTGTTCCACCATGCCTCCATCCTACCATCGTAAAGTGTCATCCTGTGCATTAGCTTTAGTTGAAATGATCACCTCCATGTGATCCCATTGAGCGGGTGTCTAGGACTTAGGACATGGTACCTCTTGCCTATCCCAACCCTATGCTGGGTTGGTGTGTTGTATGGGACTTGCCCTGTTCCTTGCTCATCAGATTAGCTCTGCAACATATGGACATCACTACCTGCCCGTCTTCGTGATTGCCCGTGGTCCTGAGTGTCCTTCGACGGATGTGTCCAGACTTGATGATATTGTACCTCCTGCTTTTCCCAATCCACTGCCAGGTTGGTGTGTTCTATGAGTTTGCCATGGTCTCCTGAGATCACCATGTTTCGGTTAGCGTTTGGACATACTGGGCTTCACTACTTGCCCGGCTTAGTTGTTGCGTTAGGTCGTGCTGTGCTCTGCTTCAGTGCACACCACAGACATTGTCTGCTTGCCGGGACATGATTGCCATTTCCGTACTACTTGTTTGTCCTGCTTGCCTGCGTATTATGCTTGCCGTTGTCTCGCCATATATGACCATTGCCTTACATGCCCTTGGGTATCGCCCTATCCTCCTGCGGGAGTATTTTGCGTGCCCACCTCAGCTAGGTTTCCTACATATCCTATTATTTGTGTGCTGGGCAGCTCGCTACCCTCATGCCTGTAATAGAGAGGTTTCCCTTTAAAAAAAAAAAAAAAGAAAGAGCGGCGACCAACAATGGCTCGCTGTCCCCCCACCGGCTCGGCCTAGCCCGAAGAGGTCGGGGACAAGGGGACTGCATCGCAAGGTCGTCTAGAGCGCGCTGGGGCTGTGTCTGCCATGCTGGTCGGACAGCGTGCATGACGGCGGTCGGATCCGTCGACGTGAGCGCGATCCGTAAAAATGACCGCGGCCCGTAGCGCGGCCCATAGCGGGAACCTCGATCCGTAAAGTGGACCTCGGTCCGTAGGGAGAGGGTCTGGCCCGGCCCGTAGGGTATGGACCCCTACTACGGAGAAACCCAGAAGGTCACAGAGAGTAATACACCCCGGTGCAGCAGGTAGTCTTCTGCTCCCCTGTGCTCCCCTGTGCTCCTGCTGTGTGCTGTTCATGACTGTGCTGCCTCTGCTACGGCTGCCGAGGGGCGAGAGGCTCCCTCCTTGTGGCTGGGCAGAGGGAGAGAGGGAGGAAAGTGACACACGGCTAACCTCTGAGCTGTGCTGGGGCACCAATCACAAACATGACCCTAAGAGTGTATCGTGACTGGATCCCTAGAGAAGAAGGAAGGAGCAGGTGTCTCAGGGTCGGTGGGAAAGGATCCTGGGAACTCTCTACCCTGAGCCTCACTCCCCGTCTCTTGAGGTGCTATCCTGGCTGTCCCTGTGCTCCTGCTGAGTCTGAGAGCTGAGAGCTATGGGGAGAGAGACTCGGGTATCCTAGCTGGCATCTGTCCCAGTACCTGCACTCACCTGGAGAGCCTACTAAACACCCATCATGATCCCCTCCCAGTGTGCTGACCACCTAATTCCCCTGATACGTTTTTATGTGGAGAGTGGGGGTGGAAGGAGGGTGAGAGGAGTGTAAGGGGATCCAGTCACAGAGGTATATCACTAGTGAACTCGGTGGTGGTGGGTGGAGTCAAGAACAACAGGAAAGGACTATAGTCAAAGCACTCTGTCTGCAGCCAGTGTGATCAGCACCACTTTTTTTTTGTATAAGGGAAACCTCTCGATTACAGGCATGAGGGTAGCGAACTGCCCAGCACACAAATAATAGGATATGTAGGAAATCTAGCTGAGGTGGGCACGCAAAACACTCCCGCAGGAGGATAGGGCGATACTCAAGGACATGTAAGGCAATGGTCATATATGGCGAGACAACGGCAAGCATAATACGCAAGCAAGCAGGACAAACAAGAAGTACGGAAATGGCAATCATGTCCCGGCAAGAACATAGGGTTCTCAGCCGCAGGCTGTAGAAACACGGTTCAGATATGTCCCTGTTAATTTGTGGTTGAAATTGGAGAGTTTTACAGGTAGTTTTGCTTGTTTTATTTATATGTTCGTTCGTCATTTTATTCCGTTCGGTTTTGCCAGTATTGGCTTGAGTACCAGGGACGCTGTTGCAGACAGGCGCCGTTAGGACTTAAGCAGTTTGTGGTGCAGCAGAGCTTTCAACTGTGCAGCGCTCTTCTCGAGCACAGACCGAAGCTTTACTTTTCAACTTCACTTGTATTTGTTATTGTCAAAGACATTGCTGTGTATGGTATGCAAAAATATGATCTGGCATGCATATTGTTTGTTTGCTTTTTGGTTCCTGTAAGAACGTCCATACTTACTGCTTCCTGCTGCCTGATGGCAGATCATCATGCTTTTCATACAAGTGGACTAACCAGCTTGTGTCGTAGCCCCTGCCTTCAGTTGCAATGCTTCGGCGTTGCCCCGTGGATCCTCCCACTTCACCTCCCCCCGTGGGGGTGTTGAGTGGCCGGCGGGCTGGAGTGCATCGGAGGGAATGAGGTCCTCCTCTGGTGCATGGGGCGTTCTGTATAGCTGGTGATTTGGTCCTGTTTATCCTGCTGGAATTGATCGAGTACGTCGTTGCGATGGTATTTGTAAGGTGCTTAAGTAGTGATTTGCTGGGAGATTCAGCTGGGAAGATGTGGCCAAGATAAGGTGTTTGTGATGGAGAATGCAGTGTGCCTTGAAATGATACTTATTTTCTAGTTTTTAGTTTATGCTGATAGGGTGTTGGTTGGTGTGTCTCTGGCCGTACGGCTCTGTGCCGCATGTTACCACTCTATCCTTGTAACGCGACGGCCGGAGGCGCCCCTGTGCGCTGCCCGGAATCCTTTTGTTGACAGTTGGTGGATTCGATTGGCATCGTATCGCACGCAAATGCATAAGGGACATTGAACCACTAAACGCCCCAGCACAGCATAAATCTAAAGAGAAGATGAGAGGTAAGCCTGTCTGATGGGCCTGGTCTTGGTCTCCTTGGGGCAAAGGCCTCTGGGGCCTGGAGGCAGAGTCCTGAGGTTGGGTCTCTTTTTTTCGTTGGGTCTCCTTGTGGCCTCTGGGGCCTGGTCTTGAGCTCCTTGAAGGCCTCTGGGGCCTATGTTTGAGTCGAGATGGTGGAAGAAGCCCCTTAGGGCCTGGTCGTGGTTGTCTGGCTGGAAGGCCACAGGGGCCTGAAGGTGGGGCGGAAGTTGCTGGAGGGCCACTGGGGCCTAGGCTTGGGCTTCTGCGAAGGCCTTTAGGGCCTGAAAGGGTCTTCAGGTGGTCGTGAGGGCCTCTGGGGCCAGGTCTGGGTCTTCGTGAAGGTGTTTGTGTCCTGTGTCCTGGTACTACTATCTGCTCAAATCTGCTGAGGGCAACAAACTAGGAAAAACTGTGGTCAAACATCGTAAATATGTAGTGTCAAGTAAAATATGAAGTGACGAAGAGGGCAGGAGCGCTTAAGGAGGCGTTGTTATTTTCCGCTGGGATCCCCATCTGTAAAAGGTGGACTGGCGCGACCGAAAACGAAAGTGGGCAATATGGGTAGCAAATTAAAGCTAAGAATCTCAGCTTTCCAATGGTACAAACGGCACGGCGAACAAGTGAGTATATACGCTGCAATGGCAAGAAATCAAAAACAAAACAACCATCACAAGGCCTGCCTGGGCCTTTAAACAGGCAACCCTCTGTGTCACCATGCTCTGCTGATGGCCTTTTGCCATGACACCCGCTCGTGTCTTACCTCATTCACTGCACTGCTCAGTAGGCCTTTGGCAACATTCGGGTCCTTGGCACCCTTACACATCTCCTGTGGGTTCTAGGCACGGATGACACACACCCCACCCCGGCTCAGACCGGCCTGCCCTTCCACATGTTCATGTTAGATCACGTATAGGACCCTGGGGATGTACAGCCTTATCTTCATGAGCACCCCCTCCCCGTCTCCCTCCTTTGCCAGCGCGGAATGGGGCCCCAGTCACGCGGTACCACCGGTCGGGAGTCACGGAGAGCACCGCCGAGCATGGCCCCTGGGGAGTTCCTTTCCCTGTGGGGCACTGGCCTCGCCACCCAGTTCTTGTGGCCTTGCCCCCCACAGACATGCTGCGCCGGCTCTCATCTCTTGGGTACCCCCGGCCGGGCGGCTCAGTCGTGCGCCCCGCAACCTTGGACCAGCACAGGAACCCAGACCAGCAGCTCATCACCAGCACATTTGGCAGCTCGGGAAATTCATTCCCTTCTCGTCTTTTGACGCCACACGGCCGATGGCAGCGCACGCCCGGCGTCGCGCTCAGCAGCAAGCACTAGGAGAACAGAGGCTTTGTCCCACCTTAGTGCCACCGTTAGTACGGAATTGCCCACTCATGTAGCAAGGTGGAAACAAGGTGGCTTAGTTCGGGGCATATACCATAGTTGCACTCTTGCCGCTTAGTTTCCAACACCTTAGTGCGCCCATAGCAGCCTACTACTAGCAAACCTTGTTAGGAACTTAGTGGCGCGAAGCAAAACCTCAATATAAGCTTAAGCCTTCCAGCCCATCAGGCTCCCTTCAACGGACCCAGCCCCCATCATGCATCAGCACGCAGACGACACCAGCATTCACGCAAAGAGCCCCAGCGACGCACAGGTCATCCTGGACACCACAGTGGATCTCCACTGCGCAGCCACAGGATCGAAGCTTCAGCGCAGCAAGTCCCAGGGACTCGACCTGGGCAGCTTCAGCCACCTCGAGGCTCCAGATGTGGCCACGGGAGTCACCTTCGTAGCACAGGACGCCAGCGTGAAGCACTTGGGCGTTCCTCTGTCCAGGCAGCCAGAAGCCGCCGCCACAGCCCTCTACTCAGTAATCCTTCGGAAGGTGGAGGTCAGGATCGCCCGCTGGTCGGGCTTCAGGCTCACCTTGCTGGGAAGGTCCTATGTTTTTTTTTTTGGCTATGTGGCTAAACAGCTGCTCGCCTCCATGGTCACCTACCATGCCACCTTCATCCCAGTGCCCAGTCAGCTGGAGAAGCGCCTGTGCACAGCACTGCACAATTTCGTCGCCGCGAACAGGCTAGTCC
Organism: Coccomyxa sp. Obi; assembly: GCA_020887355.1. NCBI lineage: Eukaryota > Viridiplantae > Chlorophyta > Trebouxiophyceae > Coccomyxaceae > Coccomyxa > Coccomyxa sp. Obi. Next base: position 1,525,158 of record AP025005.1, on the reverse strand, counting down.
TTGGTGGCACTTCGGCGCGGTTGTATCCTGGGAAGGACTCCTGCTTCCACGCCGTGAAGGACGGCGGCATCGCCCTGGTCGAGGTCAGAGCCCAGATCCTGGCCGTACAGGCCAAAGTGGTGAGCCGCCTTCTGGAGCCGGAGCAGCTGGCGTGGAAGGCGTTCTTCGACTTCTGGCTCTACAGGAGCACAGCATGGCAGACAGCACAAGAATCCAGACCAGCTCATCACCAGCACATTTGGCAGCTCGAGAGATTCCTTCCCTTCTCGGCTTTTGACGCCCAGAGGATGCAGGCCCCTTTACGCGTGCGCCAGTACGTGTATGCCTACCAGAAGCTGCAGCCGCATCGCCTTAGCCAGCCGGACAGCCTTGACTACCACGAGGTCATAAGCGAGCCCCTGTTCTTCAACAGGCAAGTCAGGGATGCCACCGGACAGCCCATCGCTTTGGGTGCTTGGGCCACACAGGGCCTGGTCAGGGCTAGCGATCTTTGCACCCTTGTGCACAGCCCACCACCTTCGTGGACAGATTAGCTATGAAACATGTGGGCATCACTACCTGCCCGTCTTCGTGATTGCCCGTGGTCATGAGTGACCTTCGACGGATGTATCTAGACTTGATGATATTGTACCTCCTGCCTTTCCCAACCCACTGCAAGTTTGGTGTGTTCTTTTTTTTTTTGCAAAGAAGTTTGGAAGATACAGCATCTTTTGCATTTAGGTTTTCAACCCTTTTAGGTTTTTCCCTCTCCACACTTCAAAGTGTACACTTACTAAGGTAAGTGTACACAAAAAGGAAGGAATAAATGGCAAGGCAAAGGTCCTCAATGCGCTAATGACAGCATGTACGATAACATGGTTGCCGGCATGTAAAGCTGTAGGTGCACTGCTGCTGCCATTAAGCCGAGCTGCTGCCCTCCATGACAGATGGTTTTTAAGGGAATAGAGAGCTCTCTATTACAGGCATGAGGGTATACCGTAGCGAACTTCCCAACACACAAATAATAGGAAAGGTAGGAAACCTAGCTGAGGTGGGCACGCAAAACACTCCCGCAGGAGGATAGGGCGGTACCCAACGACATGAAGGGCAATAGATATGGTGAAACAATGGCAATCATACGAAAGCAAGGACAAGCAAGGAGTCCGGCAATGGCAATCATGTCCAGGCAAGCAGACAATGTCCGTGGTGTGCACTCAAGCAGAGCACAGCACGACCTAACGCAACAACAAAGCCGGGCAAGTAGTAAAGTCCAGTATGTCCAAACGCTAACCGAAACATGGGGATCTCAGGAGGATCATGGAAAAACCCATTGAACACACCCACCTTGTAAGTGGATTGGGGAAGGCAGGAGGTTTCAATATCATCAAGTCTTTTTTTGGGAAACCTCTCTATTACAGGCATGAGGGTAGCGAACTGCCCAGCACACAAATATTGAGTTGGGGTTCACCATGTTTGTGCCCCAGAAGCCGAAGAGATAAAACGGTGCGGGCTGGTGCTGAGCTGGCTGGTCCTCCTGACCCTGAGCTGGGGGTTCACCCTGATTATGCTGCTCCTTCTGGGTGCTCGGCGTGCTAAATCTAGGGTGCCAGGGCCGGGTAATGTCCCAACCCTACACGAGAACCGGCTGCGCGGTAGCGGGCAAGGGTTGCTGCGGCCCTGCCGACCCTGCTGGCACTGGAACAAGCGCACCGGAGCTGCTGGCTGTGTGAGTGCAGGTGTAAGAGCCGTGACCATACCCGGCAATCGGCAGTACCCGGAGATGGTGGGCCGTGGACAAACATTCGCCACTGTTCGGGCAGTGCGGCGAGCAGCAGCTGAATAGGCTGAAGTGCAGCGGCAGAAGGTTTTTTTTTAAGGGAAACCTCTCTATTACAGGCATGAGGGTAGCGAACTGCCCAGCACACAAATAATAGGATATGTAGGAAACCTAGCTGAGGTGGGCACGCAAAACACTCCCGCAGGAGGATAGGGCGATACCCAAGGACATGTAAGGCAATGGTCATATATGGTGAGACAACGGCAAGCATAATACGCAGGCAAGCAGGACAAACAAGAAGTACGGAAATGGCAATCATGTTCTACGAGTTTTGCCATGATCTCCTGACATCACCATGTTTCGGTTAGCGTTTGGACATACTGGGCTTCACTACTTGCCCGGCTTAGTTGTTGCGTTAGGTCGTGCTGTGCTCTGCTTCGGTGCACACCACAGACATTGTCTGCTTGCCGGGACATGATTGCCATTTCCGTACTTCTTGTTTGTCCTGCTTGCCTGCGTATTATGCTTGCAGTTGTCTTACCATTTATGACCATTGCCTTACATGTCTTTGGGTATCGCCCTATTCTCCTGCGGGAGTGTTTTGCGTGCCCACCTCAGCTAGGTTTCCTACATATCCTATTATTTGTGTGCTGGGCAGTTCGCTACCCTCATGCCTGTAATAGAGAGGTTTCCCTTAAAAAAAAACCTTCTGCCGCTGCACTTCAGCCTATTCAGCTGCTGCTCGCCGCACTGCCCGAACAGTGGCGAATGTTTGTCCACGGCCCACCATCTCCGGGTACTGCCGATTGCCGGGTATGGTCACGGCTCTTACACCTGCACTCACACAGCCAGCAGCTCCGGTGCGCTTGTTCCAGTGCCAGCAGGGTCGGCAGGGCCGCAGCAACCCTTGCCCGCTACCGCGCAGCCGGTTCTCGTGTAGGGTTGGGACATTACCCGGCCCTGGCACCCTAGATTTAGCACGCCGAGCACCCAGAAGGAGCAGCATAATCAGGGTGAACCCCCAGCTCAGGGTCAGGAGGACCAGCCAGCTCAGCACCAGCCCGCACCGTTTTATCTCTTCGGCTTCTGGGGCACACACATGGTGAACCCCAACTCAATATTTGTGTGCTGGGCAGTTCGCTACCCTCATGCCTGTGATAGAGAGGTTTCCCAAAAAAAGACTTGATGATATTGAAACCTCCTGCCTTCCCCAATCCACTTACAAGGTGGGTGTGTTCTATGGGTTTTTCCATGATCCTCCTGAGATCACCATGTTTCGGTTAGCGTTTGGACATACTGGACTTTACTACTTGCCCGGCTTTGTTGTTGCGTTAGGTCGTGCTGTGCTCTGCTTGAGTGCACACCACGGACATTGTCTGCTTGCCTGGACATGATTGCCATTGCCGGACTCCTTGCTTGTCCTTGCTTTCGTATGATTGCCATTGTTTCACCATATCTATTGCCCTTCATGTCGTTGGGTACCGCCCTATCCTCCTGCGGGAGTGTTTTGCGTGCCCACCTCAGCTAGGTTTCCTACCTTTCCTATTATTTGTGTGTTGGGAAGTTCGCTACGGTATACCCTCATGCCTGTAATAGAGAGCTCTCTATTCCCTTAAAAACCATCTGTCATGGAGGGCAGCAGCTCGGCTTAATGGCAGCAGCAGTGCACCTACAGCTTTACATGCCGGCAACCATGTTATCGTACATGCTGTCATTAGCGCATTGAGGACCTTTGCCTTGCCATTTATTCCTTCCTTTTTGTGTACACTTACCTTAGTAAGTGTACACTTTGAAGTGTGGAGTGGGAAAAACCTAAAAGGGTTGAAAACCTAAATGCAAAAGATGCTGTATCTTCCAAACTTCTTTGCAAAAGTTCGATTTGCTTGCATGGGATGACAAGTATATTTTAGGGGACACCTTTGGAGCCATTTTGCATACCAAGAAAGCTACCCCCAATGAGCTACATCCTATGAAAGGTGCAAAGGGGCCCCCCGGGCCAACAAAGTACTATTTCTAACCCCACATTTTTAATGATGGATTTTGGTAGGTCGGGTATGCGGATCGCAATTATGGACTTGAAATTTTCAAATGTTACCTCCTTGGCCCTCCACAAGGCTTAAAAGTCCATTTTTGGCTAGGGCTTGAATAGGGTGAGCTCTAGCACTTAGGAGCTTACAAGCATGCTATGCCTAAGGGCCCCAAAATTGTCTAATCATGTACACATGTCATCCCGTGCGAAAAAACCCAACTTTGCATGAGTGCATTGGGAGATACAACCACTTTTACATGATTTCTAGCCGCTTGCACCATTGCTAGGCTCTAGCTCTTTAGAATGTAGCATTGTTGGTTGGTAAAAGGGCTCCAAAGTTGTCTTCTCATGTACACATGTCCTCCCATGCAAAAAAAACCAACTTTGCATGAGTGGATTGGGAGGTACAACAACTTTTACCCGATTTTATTGACCCTTAGCTTCCTAGCACCTTCCCGGATTTTGGCAAACTACTATATTAGGTTCTACCCTACCATACCCTATTCATATACATTTTATCCCATTTTTACCCTTAATATTATATTTGATCCTACTATTAAACCCTAAAATTATTTCCCTTGAAACCCTATTATAATATGAGAATTCCCCCGAAAACTTCATATCACCTGATAGTGAAGAAACGAGTACTCGACGCTATTAGAGGTTGTTGGGCACATGGGAACCTCTATCCAAATGGCCAGCTGGCCGTTCAATCTGTCTCGTTAAGTGTACACCCCACATGGGCCCATCCATGGGCGCGCCTCTCATCTCGTTTTAAGGGTATTCCCCCTTTTGCTACGGATTGGGGATTACTTGATAGAGGACCGGTAATGTGAACGAGCTCGCGCCGGGGAATGGATAAATTGTGCATCGAGCGCCAGGGGATTAATCGGGCTGAATTTGATGCGTGATTTACTATCAACCCCGGCGCGTCACCAAGTCGGGAGCTCGTTCAATGTCCCTTATGCATTTGCGTGCGATACGATGCCAATCGAATCCACCAACTGTCAACAAAAGGATTCCGGGCAGCGCACATGGGCGCCTCCGGCCGTCGCGTTACAAGGATACAGTGGTAACATGCGGCACAGAGCCGTACGGCCAGAGGCACACCCACCAACACCCTATCAGCATAACCTAAAACTAGAAAATAAGTATCATTTCAAGGCACACTGCATTCTCCATCACAAACACCTCAACTTGGCCACATCTTCCCAGCTGAATCTCCCAGCAAATCACTACTTAAGCACCTGACAAATACCATCGCAATGACGTACTCGATCAATTCCAGCAGGATAAACAGGACCAATCACCAGCTATACAGAACACCCCATGCACCAGAGAAGCACCTCATTCCCTCCGATGCACTCCAGCCCGCCGGCCACTCAACACCCCCACGGGGGGAGGTGAAGTGGGAGGATCCACGGGGCAACGCCGAAGCATTGCAACTGAAGGCAGGGGCTGCGACACAAGCTGGTTAGTCTACTTGTATGAAAAGCATGATGATCTGCCATCATGTAGCAGGAAGCAGTAAGTATGGGCGTTCTTACAGGAGCCAAAGCATACAAACAATATGCATGCCAGATCATATTTTTGCATACCATACACAGCAATGTCTTTGACAATAACAAATTCAAGTGAAGTTGATAGTTAAGCTTCGGTCTGTGCTCGAGAAGAGCGCTGCACAGTTGAAAGCTCTGCTGCACCACAAACTGCTTAAGTCCTAACGGCGCCTGTCTGCAACAGCGTCCCTGGTACTCAAGCCAATACTGGCAAAACCGAACGGAATAAAATGACGAACGAACATATAAATAAAACAAGCAAAACTACCTGTAAAACTCTCCAATTTCAACCACAAATTAACAGGGACATATCTGAACCGTGTTTCTACAGCCTGCGGCTGAGAACCCTATGTTCAATGTCCCTTATGCATTTGCGTGCGATACGATGCCAATCGAATCCACCAACTGTCAACAAAAGGATTCCGGGCAGCGCACAGTCCGTCCAAAGATCACGGCTGGAGGGAAGGGAACATGGCTTGCGTAACGCCAGCCTTGACCTCAGAAGATGTCTTGACATAACCAAAGGCAGACCGCTGCGATTTCCAGCCACCATGCTCCATCCAAAGCCTGTCGGGAATGCCCTGATTGGCAGCCTGAGTGGCACCACCGGCCCGCAAAGAATGCAGGCCAAACTGCTTGGCAGGCAGACCCACTGCCTGGAACGCCTCTAGAATGCCACGACGCAAGTACTGGTAAGAAGCAGGCGTGTTGCCGTACACCTCAACCCCGTCACATACCGATACTGCAGAAAAGAGAGGCCGGGACGAGCCTTCGAGGCCGGCACGCTGCAAGAGCAGAACGACCGACTTGACTGGGCATGAGTACGACTCGATCGCGGACAAAACAATGAGACTGCCCTCCCTGTACTGATCATTCTTCCTGGAATCTAAGCGGATTTCCAGCAACGACTCACCGACCAGCTTCAGATTGTTCACACGAATATGGGACAGGTCGTCATATCGAAAGAAACCGCAGAAACCTAGGCTGATGGCCGTTGCCAGCGACAGGTTGCGCAGGCTCTGCGCCTGGCCTGCCAGCCACAAATTGGCCTGCTCAACCTTCTCCCAAGTGATTGGCTCTTTCCTATTCTCTCCAGCAGGCAGCACCCTTCTGGCATAATTGCGAACAGCACACACTAGTGGATGCTCTGTGACCTTGCCGGAGCTGCTGAACTCATGAAAAGCTGCGATGGCAGCTGAATTGCACTTGATCGACGAGTGAGACTTTCCCGTCTGCGCAATGGCAAGCAGATACAAAGCAACGACAGTTCCTGTCGATGGCAGGAACGGAAGCTCACGTTCCTTGCACCACTGCACGAATCGCTGCCACAAAGGGGCGTAACGCTTCATCGTGCTGTCAGCCTTTGAAGACGCCAATGCTGCTGGCAAAGCACCAAGAAGCCTCTGTACGTCAGGATGCTGACTGCCAGGCCCCAAGCTCTTCTTCAGAAGCGGGGCAGCATCTGTAAATGCAATGGAGTACTGTCAGATGCCTCATTACATGTCTGAAAAATCCACCCTTAACGCATACACAGCCCAATTTGGTGCACCAACAATCACACTGTTGGCTGAGCCAGGACCTGGCAGGAACAAGTCTCTGGGCCTCGTGACATTTATCTCGCGCGCATCGCGCACCGCGGCAGCCCAGCGGCTGCCGTCGGCGCTGCGCACAAGATGCCACCACTGCTGCTTGGGCCACCATGGCACTATCACTGTGCCTACAGCCTTGCAGGCTCTCATATGCAGCATCACTCTGCCTAACAATGCAAAGGGCGCATTCACCCAGTTGTTCTCTCCTTGCCAATTGTATGAGAAGGCATCTACCCCTGCAGAGCCAGGGCACCAGAATCTGCTACAAAACTTGCTGCACTGGTTGTTTGTGCCTGAAGCAAATCTGTCAAAAGTGTGTGGGCCCCACAGCTGGTCTAGTATTCTGAAATACTTTTCGTTCAGCATCCAATCATCCGCATCGTGCAGCTTAGACAGCTGATCTGCTAACATATTGTTCTCTCTGGGGGTCCACTCTATTCTCAACTGGATGTTACGCTTATGACAGAACTCAAAAATCCTCACTACAACATCCTGAATCAATTTCTTCTTGCTGCCTTTCAGCCATATGTAGCACACAGCCAGGCTGTCAGTGATAAGCCTCACAATCTTTCCTGATACAGCGCTGAATAGAGACAGCAATGTCCTCTCAATTGCAATCAGCTCACGCCAGGTAGATGATTCAACCTGCTCTTCCAGGGTCAGATACCCCTGAGCCACTCTGGAACCCCCAGCAGCATGAAAATCAGCAAAACTGGCAGGGAAGGCCAGCTGCTGCCCTCGAGTGTGCTGCAGTTCAAAACCTCCCCAACCTTGGGCACCAGCATCCGTGAACAACACTGTGTCTACATGTGGATCAAACCAAAGAGGGGCGCCATGCAATCTGTCAAAGTTTTTCTGCCAAAACTGCAGCTCTGCAAAGGCTGCACCGTCAATGCGGACGTGCCAATTCCAGACAAGGGCCGGCTTGCTATTTATAAGATCATACAAAGCCCTGCTGTATATCCTGGCAGCTGGACCTAGGGCCAAAGCCATGGATTGAAGCTGTCCTGTAATCCTGGCTAGCAAACGAACGTGCACTTTGCGAGAACCTGATAACAACCGCTGAAGAGTTTTGAGAAACTCCTGGACTCTGTCATTGCTGGCGGTCAAACTGTTCTTTGCCAGGTCAATAAGCCAGCCTAGGAACACAAGGGCTTGTTCGGGATCGAGCTGTAGCTTTGGCACTGACACCGAGAACCCTGCTGATCGAATGTCCTGCAACACCTGGGCCTGAACGAGCTTAAAAGCAGAGCTGCCACCATCAGCATCTTCTGCAACAGCAAATAGGAAATCATCCAGATAGTGTATCAAGCGGATACCACGGGCTCGCCAGCGCCCAACCAGCTCATGCGTCAGTTTCGAGAAGACATAGCAGGCAGGACTAAGGCCGAAAGGCAAAACAGTGAAGACGTACGTCTTTCCCTGCCAGCGAAAACCGAGATACGTCCAGGCTGACTCATGCATATCTACATGGTGATAAGCTGCTTCCAGGTCGACAGAAAACATGTAATCATCTGGGTTGAAATATAGAGAAGCACTCCTGATATTCTCGTACTTGAACTTCAAGCCGGTCTGGTCGATAAATTTGTTGACGTAGACCAGATCTAAAATCAGCCTGAGTTTCCCTCTGCGTTCCACAACATTCAAAGGACTGATCACTGCTGGTGGAAGGTGGGTTTGCATGATGGAACCTCTAGCCAGGAGGTCTGCAATTTCAGCCGAGACAAACGCTTCGCGCTGCAGCGCGCCGGCCGCATTCGGGAACGAAAGCGGTGGGGGCGTCACCCCCAGTGCCCATGGGATTTCATAGCCAGAACTGATCCAGGAAAGCAGGACTGCTGACTTGCAGAACAGCTGCCAGAATGCCAGTTTTGCCTTGAGGCGACCCTTGACATACTTGGGTGCCGGCTTGGTTGCCGGCGAGTCAGCCGGTTTAGCACTGGTTGCACTACAGGCCGAGTCAACATCCCAGGAATCATCTTCGATATCATCAGTGCGTACTTCTGCGATATCGGTACCTGGGCAAGAAGCGCCATCTGATTCAAGGCAGGGTTCTTCACGTGGCATGATGATGTAAGCGATTACATGACCGATTACAGTTTGAGATTATGCTGCCGCCGTGGCAAGCCTCACGTGCTCAGCACTTACGTCATCTGTGACGTCATAGTTCAGTCGTACCACCAAGGCAAGCCTCACGTGTCAGCGATTAGGTAACTGATTACAATATTGCATCATGCTGCCACCATTGGCAGAGTACTTTACACTGCACACAGATTGCAAGACAGACTGTCTCTCTGCAGTGTTCTACATCTGGAATCCAGGCCTGGCACCCATGGGGCAATCCTTGGCAAAGTGCCCAAATTCACCGCAGTTGAAGCACTTCCCTTTTGGGGCGCTAGACTGAATGCCTGCGCTGTGATTCAGGGCTTTCACAACTTGAGCAGGTGAGTGCATTGCAGGTGACCCAAAATACTGTGGCGTATAGCCGTAAGGCATGGCACTCACAGGCTGCTGCACAGGCATTTGCATTGGCATCTGGGCAGGCATTTGCATAGCAGCTTGGCTCCAATTGAATCTACTCATGCCATACTGGCCCCTGCCACCACGACCACGACCACCGGTAGTGGGCCTGTCGCTCCGAGAGCGTTTGAACTGGGACTTTCCATTGCGCAGCTCGACACTCTTGATTGCACTCTCCAGGAGAGAGGCATCCTGGTCACCACCGTTGTGTTTCTTCTTGAGATACTCCTCAGCAACCTCGTAGCTGTGCTCGTCAGCTACCTTCTCGAATTCGAGTTGCTTGTAACACATGCCAACCCCTGCGGTTTTGAATGGCACTTATCAATATCAATGTCCCTTCCGAGGGCATCAGGCAATCCGAGCCTATTTCTGCAGACTCAGGGCTGCTAAGAGACATTGGCCACTGTAGACCGTCAAAGCACGTCCGAGTGCTCATCAACCATCGAAGTAATTGCATCAGGCTACTTCGCATCAAGTGCACTTCACTGTATGCACGATATCAAGTCAAGGCTCCAGCAGCCTGCAAGCGAGGCTGCCCGTCGCCTCACTAATTCAAATCAAGCTTCTCGAACCAACAACCTTCCCGCCTACCTTAAAACGAAACTCAAAGAGAATACAGGAGACAGCGAGCTAGCCACTCACCCGTGTCGATGAGCTCAAGCAGTTTTGGAAAAGCATCGGCACCGTCCTCCTCATCGAGGAGGTAAGCTTGGCGTTGGATAGCCTCCACGCTTTCTGTGGTCTCCAGAACGCGGCCGTAGGCCTTCTCGACGCCAGGCTTCCTGAAACGATGCCCTGAAAAAACAGTGATAAGAGTGTCAGTAATAATACACTTATAAGCCAGTGGTTAACGAGGCCGCTAGCGGCAGCTATCTGTGGCGTCAGCGCGGGATCACAACCTGGCTCAAGCAGAAAGAAGCAGAACGACGCTGAGGTTATCCGTAGAACGACTGTTCGCGTCCAACTAAAATAATGTACAACCGTGGCACCATATTTCAGGTCAACAAGTACCCAAAAGGCCTAGCAGACAAGAAGTTTTGGGCGGGATCCCACCAGGCGCAAACAGGAAAAACACAACTCTGGGCCACCAACTGCAGTTCATTCGCCTTCATACTATCAAATCTATGATAAAGGAAGTACTTTGCTCATTGATCGCTCTTCTGAAGCTGACAATTTTGAACAACAAGGGCGGAAGAATAACACGTTCCTGGTGGGACTCTCGCCAACTTCCCCGCCTCAGTGAGCGTATTGCGGGACTGAAGTGCGGCGCACATGCGCTTTTCTCTCTCTCTGCTCTCCATTTGCGAGTCCATAAACATCCTCTTGAGTTCTGCGAGCTCAGAGTTGGTTTCAGAAGGCGGTTGTTCAGGGTTATCGATACCTGGTTCGACGGGGGCACCTTCGGCTGGTGCCATATTGTAAACTGTTGTCAGACAAAGCTTACAGAAGTTGAAAAGTAAAGCTTCGGTCTGTGCTCGAGAAGAGCGCTGCACAGTTGAAAGCTCTGTCACGTTTATGTCAAGACATCTTCTGAGGTCAAGGCTGGCGTTACGCAAGCCATGTTCCCTTCCCTCCAGCCGTGATCTTTGGACGGACTGTGCGCTGCCCGGAATCCTTTTGTTGACAGTTGGTGGATTCGATTGGCATCGTATCGCACGCAAATGCATAAGGGACATTGAACATAGGGTTCTCAGCCGCAGGCTGTAGAAACACGGTTCAGATATGTCCCTGTTAATTTGTGGTTGAAATTGGAGAGTTTTACAGGTAGTTTTGCTTGTTTTATTTATATGTTCGTTCGTCATTTTATTCCGTTCGGTTTTGCCAGTATTGGCTTGAGTACCAGGGACGCTGTTGCAGACAGGCGCCGTTAGGACTTAAGCAGTTTGTGGTGCAGCAGAGCTTTCAACTGTGCAGCGCTCTTCTCGAGCACAGACCGAAGCTTTACTTTTCAACTTCACTTGAATTTGTTATTGTCAAAGACATTGCTGTGTATGGTATGCAAAAATATGATCTGGCATGCATATTGTTTGTATGCTTTTTGGCTCCTGTAAGAACGCCCATACTTACTGCTTCCTGCTGCCTGATGGCAGATCATCATGCTTTTCATACAAGTGGACTAACCAGCTTGTGTCGTAGCCCCTGCCTTCAGTTGCAATGCTTCGGCGTTGCCCCGTGGATCCTCCCACTTCACCTCCCCCCGTGGGGGTGTTGAGTGGCCGGCGGGCTGGAGTGCATCGGAGGGAATGAGGTCCTCCTCTGGTGCATGGGGCGTTCTGTATAGCTGGTGATTTGGTCCTGTTTATCCTGCTGCAATTGATCGAGTACGTCATTGCGATGGTATTTGTAAGGTGCTTAAGTAGTGATTTGCTGGGAGATTCAGCTGGTAAGATGTGGCCAAGATTAGGTGTTTGTGATGGAGAATGCAGTGTGCCTTTAAATGATACTTATTTTCTAGTTTTAGGTTATGCTGATAGGGTGTTGGTGGGTGTGCCTCTGGCCGTACGGCTCTGTGCCGCATGTTACCACTCTATTCTTGTAACGCGACGGCCGGAGGCGCCCCTGTGCGCTGCCCGGAATCCTTTTGTTGACAGTTGGTGGATTCGATTGGCATCGTATCGCACGCAAATGCATAAGGGACATTGAACCGTGTTTCTACAGCCTGCGGCTGAGAACCCTATGTCCTCACACCTGTAAGAGACGGGTATTCCAACGAATTACTACCAAATCTATTGCCTGTCATGTCCTATTCTCCTGTGGGAGTGTTTTGCGTGCCCCACCTCAGCTAGGTTTCCTACATATCCTATTATTTGTGTGCTGGGCAGTTCGCTACCCTCATGCCTGTAATAGGGAGGCTTCCCTTACAAAAAAGAACTACCTACATCAAACAGTTTGCAAATGAGGCCATTATGCTGGTGTACTGCTAAGCCTGATGTCTTTTTTTTTTAGGGAAACCTCTCTATTACAGGCATGAGGGTAGCGAGCTGCCCAGCACACAAATAATAGGATATGTAGGAAACCTAGCTGAGGTGGGCACGCAAAACACTCCCGCAGGAGGATAGGGCGATACCCAAGGACATGTAAGGCAACGGTCATATATGGCGAGACAACGGCAAGCATAATACGCAGGCAAGCAGGACAAACAAGTAGTACGGAAATGGCAATCATGTCCCGGCAAGCAGACAATGTCTGTGGTGTGCACTGAAGCAGAGCACAGCACGACCTAACGCAACAACTAAGCCGGGCAAGTAGTGAAGCCCAGTATGTCCAAACGCTAACCGAAACATGGTGATGTCAGGAGATCATGGCAAAACTCGTAGAACACACCAACCTTGCAGTGGGTTGGGAAAGGCAGGAGGTACAATATCATCAAGTCGAGACACATCCGTCGAAGGTCACTTAGGACCACGGGCAATCACGAAGACGGGCAGGTAGTGATGCCCATATGTTTCATAGCGAACCTGATGAGCAAGGAAACAGGGCAAGTCCCATACAACACACCAACCCAGCATAGGGTTGGGATAGGCAAGAGGTACCATGTCCTAAGTCCTAGACACCCGCTCGATGGGATCACATGGAGGTTATCATTTCAACTAAAGCTAATGCACAGGATGACACTATACGCTGGTAGGATGGAGGCATGGTGGAACAACTGCGGGGTGTAAGCACTGCATGAGGAAAAGCGGCTGGTGGAACAGATACTGATATCGATAGGGCTGCAGACATTGGAGCACAGGCATATATTCTACTAGGACCCTGGGGGAATGGTCTTCACGGACTGGTGGCTGCGGCACAACCCTCCCTCGCTCCGGGGTAGACCTCCAAGGTTGCGGGGCGCACGACTGAGCCGCCCGGCCGGGGTAACCCAAGAGATGAGAGCCAGCGGAGCATGTCTGTGGGGGGCGAGGCCACAAGAGCTGGGTGGCGAGGCCAGTGCCCCACAGGGAAAGGAAATCCCCAGGGGCCATGCTCGGCGGTGCTCTCCGGGACTCCCGACCGGTGGTACCGCGTGACTGGGGTCCCATTCCGCGCTGGCAAAGGAGGGAGACGGGGAGGGGGTGCTCATGAATACAAGGCTGTGCATCCCCAGGGTCCTATACGTGATCTAACATGAACATGTGGAAGGGCAGGCCGGTCTGAGCCGGGGTGGGGTGTGTGTCATCCGTGCCTAGAACCCACTGGAGATGTGTAAGGGTGCCAAGGACCCGAATGTTGCCAAAGGCCTACAGAGCAGTGCAGTGAGGTGAGACACGAGCGGGTGTCATGGCAAAAGGCCATCAGCAGAGCATGGTGACACAGAGGGTTGCCTGTTTAAAGGCCCAGGCAGGCCTTGTGATGGTTGTTTTACGAGGACCGCTCCTCGGGGCTGAGTACGAGTGCCCTCCCTCGGGACGTGATTAACGAGGGCCCATCCTCGGGGCTGAGTACGAGTGCCCTCCCTCGGGACTTGATCAACGAGGGCCCATCCTCGGGGCTGAGTACGAGTGCCCTCCCTCGGGACTTGATTAACGAGGGCCCATCCTCGGGGTGAGTACGAGTGCCCTCCCTCGGGACTTGATTAACGAGGGCCCATCCTCGGGGCTGAGTACGAGTGCCCTCCCTCGGGACTTGATTAACGAGGGCCCATCCTCGGGGGTTTGGTCAAGCGAGGTCCCCAACCCCGAGTGGTCATGGGTAAGGGTCATGCAGGCAGCGGCACCGGATGTTGCGCGCTCCAAGGAATGGACAGCTGCGCATCCAGCCCCACTGCGCAGAGGACGTTCCGGTGGCACCACCGCGCCGTGAACTCCTCGCGCGTCAGCTTTGGGTCACGCCCGCGCAGCCAGTCGCTGAGCACGCCCGATGTGGTCCTGACGTTGACGGTGGCAAGTCGCCAGTCGCCAAGGATGGCCTTCCTGCAGGAGGACAGGAGCCTAGCTGCTACCACGCCCGCTGACTCTGCTGCACCTGTCTGGTGCCGCGTTCGCTGGTAACTGGCCCAGAGCTGGCAGATGATGGCCAGCCGCAGACGGTGCCAGAGAGGCGTTAGCTGGGAGGCTGGCTGCCACTGCCTCTGATCGTCTGCAAGGAGGAGGTCTGCGCTGAGTGGTGGTGGATCCTCCCCTGTGACAGCTGCCCATGTAGCCGCAAATCAGCCCCAGATGCTGGCTGCCAGGGGGCAGGTGATGAAGACGTGGGTGAGCGTGGCCTCCTCCTGTGTGCACAGCGGATGTGGGCAAGTGTAGCCTGCTGGCTCTGAACGATGGATGTGCCGTGTGAAGGCCCCAACAAAGAGCTTCCCGTGAAGAAGCCTCCACACTGTCATGCGCTGGCCACGGTCGAGATGGGAAGTGGCGATCACTCGCCAGACGTGAGCCCAGGGAGGCTGGGGCCCTCGTGCCACGGCGGCAGCATCGACTGTGTCTGGCGAGCAGTGCTGTCGCTGCAAGCGAGGAGCCGGTGCTGAAGGCTGTGGATGGGGGCGATCGCGCCAAGGCGGTGGCCGCTTCGGTGGAGGGGTCATCCATGCTGCATGGGAGGATGGATCTGGCTCTCCGCGACGCCGTTTGCCCAAGCTCCGCTGAGAAGCGCCTGTTCCTGCTGCTGTGGAGGCCCAGTGTGCCTCGATAGCCCGGAGGCCGCTGCGCTGATCATCTGTTGCTGTCTGCCCAAATGGCTGGTCTGACCGGGCTCTGTGGGTGGCCATGCTTGAGCCTGTGAAGCACTTGGCGCCGCTGGGTGGCCTCCTTCACCACGTACTGGTGTGCTGGGCGCTTACCCAGTCCCCATGAGGTGGGGTTCACCATGTGTGTGCCCCAGAAGCCGAAGAGATAAGGCGGCGCGGGCTGATGCTGAGCTGGCTGGTCCTCCTGACTCTGAGCTGGGGGTTCGCCCTGATCCTGCTGCTCCTCCTGGGTGCGCGGCGTGCTATGTCTGGGGTGCCAGGGCCGGGTGATGTTCCAACCCAGCACGAGAACCGGCTGTGCGGTAGCGGGCAAGGGTGGCTGCGGCTCTGCCGACCCAGCTGGCACTGGAACAAGCTCACCGGAGCTGCTGGCTGTGTGAGTGCAGGTGTAAGAGCCGTCAGCTGACCGTGACCATACCCGGCAATCGGCTGTACCCGGAGAGGCGAGCCACTGTGCAGCAGACGGTGGGCCGTGGACAAACATTCGCCACTGTTCGGGCAGTGCGGCGAGCAGCAGCTGAATATCTGGCTGAAGTGCAGCGACAGATAGTGGTGGGCTGTGCACAAGGGTGCGAAGATCGCTGACCCTGACCAGGCCCTGTCTGGCCCAAGCCTCCAAGCGATGGGCTGTCCGGTGGCATCCCTGACTTGCCTGTTGAAGAACAGGGGCTCGCTCATGACCTCGTGGTATTCGAGGCTGTCCGGCTGGCGGAGGCGATGCGGCTGCGGCTTCTGGTAGGCATACACGTACTGGCGCACGCGTAAAGGGGCCTGCATCCTCTGGGCGTCAAAAGCCGAGAAGGGAAGGAATCTCCCGAGCTGCCAAATGTGCTGGTGATGAGCTGCTGGACTGGGTTCCTGTGCTGTCTGCCATGCTGTCCTCCTGTAGAGCCAGAAGTCGAAGAACGACTTCCACGCCAGCTGCTCCGGCTCCAGGAGGCGCTCACCACTTTGGCCTGTAGGGCCAGGATCTGGGCTCTGAGGTCCACCAGGGCGATGCGCCCGTCCTTCACGCGTGGAAGAGGTATCCTTCCAGGATAGCAGCCGCGCCGAAGTGCCATAGCCGCGGCCGACGAAGGTGTGGCAGTGGCTGTGCACAGGCGCTTCTCCAGCTGACTGGGCACTGGGATGAAGGGTGGCATGGTAGGTGACCATGGAAGGCGAGCAGCTGTTTGGCCAACATAAGGCCCTTCCCAGCAAGCTGAGCCTGAAGTCCGACAGCGCGCGATCCTGATCGCTTGCGTGCTGAGCGCGACGCCGGGCGGTGCGCTGCCATCGGCTGTGTGGCGGCACAAGAGCAGCGGCGAGAGGGGACTGCCCTGGAAAACTCCTGAGCTGACCGGTGAAGGCCCCCCCCCCCGGGTCGTTAATGGCCAGCCGGTTTTTTGAAGCCACACGCGTTCGGTGGTGCGGCCGGTGTGCAGTAATGCGCACCCAGCGCTGTGCACCGTGCTCCAAGCCCACTTGCGCCATGCACTGCTCGAATCCATTGCTCTGTCGAGGCGCGTTCAAGAGGTCTTCTTCAAAATTCGAGGAAGACAATGAACACCTGGCTGCTGAGTGTCCCTGGGGTAGCTGAATCTCCTCCAGGTGGGTGCGTGCAACGTTGTTCCCCCACCCAGCGCTTGGGCAGGAAGCCTGTTCTGCAGTCGGGTCCCACCACCTGGTTGAGGACATGTTCCAAGTCTGCTGGCCACCGTCCGTGCCGCCAGCTTGTAGTCCGTGTTTCAGCAAGCGTGATGGGTCTGTAGCTGGCTGGGAGGCTCCTTGTCGCCGCCCTTCCCCTTGTACAGGAGAATGATGCGGCCCTGTAAGCATCGGATTGGAGGCAGAGCTGGGGCTGGCTGGGCTGGTGAAGGCATCCTGGAGCACGGCTGTGAGGCTCCCCACCGACAAGTGGCCAGAAGCGCTGGTAGAACTCGTAAGGTATGCCATCCGGCCTGGTGCCTTGGCCGCGTGGCATGCTCCTGAGGGCTGCTTCCAGCTCTGTGATGGGAATGCGCCGTCGCCGCTGCTACCTTCAGCGGTAAGCAGCCGCCCTCCGGGGTAAGCGACTTGTCGTAGCGCCTCCAGCAGCTCTGCCTGTGTCGGAATGGAGACAGGGCGCGCCGCAAAGAGGCCTGTCGCGGAGTCTCCGCTGTAGAAAAGTCGCGCAGCAAGGTGCTGCCTGGTTTCGCCCGGCTGGGGTGTCGAGGAGCACTGGAGGGCTGTCTGGGCACCGCCCTGTCCGGAGGGCCCTTGATTCTCCGTGCGGCTTTCTGACGCTCTTGGCGCGGTGGTGGAACCCAGAAAGGTGGACTGCTCTCCATAGTACTGGCCAGACAATGCCCTGCCTGTAGTGGCTGCCCCTTAAGCAGCCTCAGCATTGAGTGCCTGCAGGAGTGATGAGGCATCCAGCGCATTCCAAGAGCGTGGCGGCAACTAAGGCGAGCTGGTGTACTGAGGTGAGGGCGGAGCGGCTGGTCAGTCTGCCAGAGCTGTATGAGAGGCCCGGACGCCTGTGCGCTAAGGCCCAGGACCTCTGGAGAGCGATGTTCCTTGATGTGGCGCTGAGATCCTCCTCACGGCGGGCCTCGAGAGAGCCCAAAGTACGAGGGGATCGCAGTGAGGATACGCGCAAGTGGTCTCTCCGCAGCCGGCACAAATCCAGGAGCGTCTGTGTGAGCCCATCCCCCCCGTGCTTGTACTCATAGGGCAGCCCGTGTATGATACCAGCAGTATGCTGGCAGTGCGCCAGGCAGCCAGCTGTGAGCTGGACTGGACACCGACATCCTGCCCATGCCGGAATGTCCTCCAAGTGACCAGCTGATCTTCGGCTCGGCGTGCGGGCCCGCACGGCGCGGGGATGGTGTCGAACCACAGCTCGAGCCCGCCTGGTCCTGCTGCACCGGGTGTGCCTCTGTCTAGGATGCCCAACACAATGCGGCCGCGAAATGGCGCGAGGCATGGCTTCTTGGTGGCCCTGGGTTCTAGAATCTCTTGCGCTGCGGGCTTGCCAAAGGGACGTCTCTATGGGCAGCTCCATGTGACCAAGAGCCGGCGAAACCAACAATCGGCTCGCTGTCCCCCACCGGCTCGGCCTAGCCTGGCGAAGAGGTCGGGGCCAAGGGGACTGCATCGCAAGGTTCGTCTAGAGCGCGCTGGGCTGTGTCTGCCATGCTGGTCGGATACAGCGTGCATGACGGCGGTCGATCCGTCGACGTGAGCGCGATCCCGTAAAAAATGACCGCGGCCCGTAGCGCGGTCCTAATAGCCGGGAACCTCGATTCGCGTAAAGTGAAGCCCATCGGTCCGTAGGGAGAGGGTCTGGTCCCGGCTGTAAGGTATATGGACCCCTACTACGGAGAAAACCGCAGAATGGTTACAGAGAGTAATACACTCCCGGTGCAGCAGGTATTTTCTGCTCCCACTGTGGCTCCTCCTTGTGTGCTGTTCCTGAACTGTGCTGGGCTCTGCTAACGGCTGCGAGGGGCGAGAGGCTCCTCCTTGTGGCTGGGCAGAGGGAAGAGAGGGGAGGAAAGTGACACACGGCTAACGCTCCTGAGCTGTGCTGGGGCACCAACTACAAACATGACCGCCTAAGAGTGTATCGTGACTGGATCCGGCCAGAGAAGAAGGAAGGAGCAGGTGTCTCAGGGGGCGGTGGGAAAGGATCCTGGGAACTCTCGTCCCTGAGCCTCACTCCGCCGTCTCTGAGGTGATACCCTGGCTGTCCCTGTGCTTCTGCTGAATCTTGAGAGCTGAGAGCTATGGGGAGAGAGACTCAAGGTATCCTAGCTGGCATCTGTCCTGTACCTGCCTCACCTGGAGAGCCTACTAAACACCTCAATGATCCCCTCCCAGTGTGCTGGCCACCTAAATTGCCGCTGATTACGTTTTTATGTGGAAGAGTGGGGGTGGAAGGAGGGTGAGAGGAGTGTAAGGGGAATCCAGTCACAGAGGTATATCACTAGTGAGCCCGGTGGTGGTGGGTGGAGTCAGAAACAACAGGAAAGGACTATAGTCAAAGGCACTCTGTCTGCAAGTCAGTGTGGAATCAGCCCACTAAACGACCCAGCACGCATAAAATCTATAAGAGAAGATGAGAGGTAAGCCTGTCTGGATGGCCATGGTCTTGTGTCCTTGGAGCAAAAGGCTCTGGGGCCTGGGAGGCCTGAGTCCCTGAGGTTTGGGTCTCCTTGTGGCCTCTTGGGGGCCTGGTCCTTGAGCTCCTTGAAGGACTTCTGGGGGCCCTATGTTGAGTCGAGATGGTGGGAAGAAGGCCCTTGGGGCCGGTCCTTGGTTGTCTGGCTTGGAAGGCCAACTGGGCCTGAAGGTTGGGTGGAAGTTGCTGGAGGGCCACTGGGGCCAAACCGTGTTGGGGCCACCCGTGTGGGGCCACCGTGTCCAGCGGTTTTAAAAATCTTATAACGTATAATTAATGTTATTGAAACTTATTACGTATTACTTTATAACGAATGCAGAGCCCCTGTAATGAGAACATAGGGTTTCTCGCCGCAAGCTGTAGAAACACGGTTCAGAATATGTCCCCTGTTGATTTGAGGTTGAAAATTGGAAGGTTTTACGATGTAGTTTTTTGCTTGTTTTTATAAATATGTTCGTTGCGTCATTTCATTCCGTTGGGTTTGGCCAGTATTGGCTTCAGTAGCCAGGGACGCTGTTCCAGACAGGCGCCGTTAGGACTTAAGCAGTTTGTGGTGGCATGCAGAGCTTTTCCAACGTGCAGCGCTTCCTTCTCGAAGCAACAGACCGAAAGCTTTACTTTTCAACTTCTGTAAGCTTTGTCCCTGTCCACAGTTTACAATTGGCACCAAGCCGAAGGGCCCCCGACGAAACCAGGTATCGATAACCCTGAACAACCGCCTTCTGGAACCAACTCTGGCTCGCAGAACTCAAGAGGATGTTTATGGACTTCGCAAATGGAGAGCAGAGAAGAGAAAAGCGCATGTGCGCCGCACTTCAGTCCCGCAATACGCTCAACTGAGGCTGGGGAAGTTGGCGAGAGTCCCACCAGGAACGTGTTAATTCTTCCTCCGCCCCTTGTTGTTCAAAATTGTCAGCTTCAGAAGAGCGATCAATGAGCAAAGTACTTCCTTTATCATAGATTTGATAGTATGAAGGCGAATGAACTGCAGTTGGTGGCCCAGAGTTGTGTTTTTCCTGTTTGCGCCTGGTGGGATCCCGCCCAAAACTTCTTGTCTGCTAGGCCTTTTGGGTACTTGTTGACCTGAAATATGGTGCCACGGTTGTACATTATTTTAGTTGGACGCGAACAGTCGTTCTACGGATAACCTCAGCGTCGTTCTGCTTCTTTCTGCTTGAGCCAGGTTGTGATCCCGCGCTGACGCCACAGATAGCTGCCGCTAGCGGCCTCGTTAACCACTGGCTTATAAGTGTATTATTACTGACACTCTTATCACTGTTTTTTCAGGGCATCGTTTCAGGAAGCCTGGCGTCGAGAAGGCCTACGGCCGCGTTCTGGAGACCACAGAAAGCGTGGAGGCTATCCAACGCCAAGCTTACCTCCTCGATGAGGAGGACGGTGCCGATGCTTTTCCAAAACTGCTTGAGCTCATCGACACGGGTGAGTGGCTAGCTCGCTGTCTCCTGTATTCTCTTTGAGTTTCGTTTTAAGGTAGGCGGGAAGGTTGTTGGTTCGAGAAGCTTGATTTGAATTAGTGAGGCGACGGGCAGCCTCGCTTGCAGGCTGCTGGAGCCTTGACTTGATATCGTGCATACAGTGAAGTGCACTTGATGCGAAGTAGCCTGATGCAATTACTTCGATGGTTGATGAGCACTCGGACGTGCTTTGACGGTCTACAGTGGCCAATGTCTCTTAGCAGCCCTGAGTCTGCAGAAATAGGCTCGGATTGCCTGATGCCCTCGGAAGGGACATTGATATTGATAAGTGCCATTCAAAACCGCAGGGGTTGGCATGTGTTACAAGCAACTCGAATTCGAGAAGGTAGCTGACGAGCACAGCTACGAGGTTGCTGAGGAGTATCTCAAGAAGAAACACAACGGTGGTGACCAGGATGCCTCTCCTGGAGAGTGCAATCAAGAGTGTCGAGCTGCGCAATGGAAAGTCCCAGTTCAAACGCTCTCGGAGCGACAGGCCCACTACCGGTGGTCGTGGTCGTGGTGGCAGGGGCCAGTATGGCATGAGTAGATTCAATTGGAGCCAAGCTGCTATGCAAATGCCTGCCCAGATGCCAATGCAAATGCCTGTGCAGCAGCCTGTGAGTGCCATGCCTTACGGCTATACGCCACAGTATTTTGGGTCACCTGCAATGCACTCACCTGCTCAAGTTGTGAAAGCCCTGAATCACAGCGCAGGCATTCAGTCTAGCGCCCCAAAAGGGAAGTGCTTCAACTGCGGTGAATTTGGGCACTTTGCCAAGGATTGCCCCATGGGTGCCAGGCCTGGATTCCAGATGTAGAACACTGCAGAGAGACAGTCTGTCTTGCAATCTGTGTGCAGTGTAAAGTACTCTGCCAATGGTGGCAGCATGATGCAATATTGTAATCAGTTTGACACGTGAGGCTTGCCTTGGTGGTACGACTGAACTATGACGTCACAGATGACGTAAGTGCTGAGCACGTGAGGCTTGCCACGGCGGCAGCATAATCTCAAACTGTAATCGGTCATGTAATCGCTTACATCATCATGCCACGTGAAGAACCCTGCCTTGAATCAGATGGCGCTTCTTGCCCAGGTACCGATATCGCAGAAGTACGCACTGATGATATCGAAGATGATTCCTGGGATGTTGACTCGGCCTGTAGTGCAACCAGTGCTAAACCGGCTGACTCGCCGGCAACCAAGCCGGCACCCAAGTATGTCAAGGGTCGCCTCAAGGCAAAACTGGCATTCTGGCAGCTGTTCTGCAAGTCAGCAGTCCTGCTTTCCTGGATCAGTTCTGGCTATGAAATCCCATGGGCACTGGGGTGACGCCCCCACCGCTTTCGTTCCCGAATGCGGCCGGCGCGCTGCAGCGC
Source organism: Coccomyxa sp. Obi (assembly GCA_020887355.1). Classification (NCBI taxonomy): domain Eukaryota; kingdom Viridiplantae; phylum Chlorophyta; class Trebouxiophyceae; family Coccomyxaceae; genus Coccomyxa; species Coccomyxa sp. Obi. Next base: position 1,503,044 of record AP025005.1, on the reverse strand, counting down.
GAAGCGTTTGTCTCGGCTGAAATTGCAGACCTCCTGGCTAGAGGTTCCATCATGCAAACCCACCTTCCACCAGCAGTGATCAGTCCTTTGAATGTTGTGGAACGCAGAGGGAAACTCAGGCTGATTTTAGATCTGGTCTACGTCAACAAATTTATCGACCAGACCGGCTTGAAGTTCAAGTACGAGAATATCAGGAGTGCTTCTCTATATTTCAACCCAGATGATTACATGTTTTCTGTCGACCTGGAAGCAGCTTATCACCATGTAGATATGCATGAGTCAGCCTGGACGTATCTCGGTTTTCGCTGGCAGGGAAAGACGTACGTCTTCACTGTTTTGCCTTTCGGCCTTAGTCCTGCCTGCTATGTCTTCTCGAAACTGACGCATGAGCTGGTTGGGCGCTGGCGAGCCCGTGGTATCCGCTTGATACACTATCTGGATGATTTCCTATTTGCTGTTGCAGAAGATGCTGATGGTGGCAGCTCTGCTTTTAAGCTCGTTCAGGCCCAGGTGTTGCAGGACATTCGATCAGCAGGGTTCTCGGTGTCAGTGCCAAAGCTACAGCTCGATCCCGAACAAGCCCTTGTGTTCCTAGGCTGGCTTATTGACCTGGCAAAGAACAGTTTGACCGCCAGCAATGACAGAGTCAGGAGTTTCTCAAAACTCTTCAGCGGTTGTTATCAGGTTCTCGCAAAGTGCACGTTCGTTTGCTAGCCAGGATTACAGGACAGCTTCAATCCATGGCTTTGGCCCTAGGTCCAGCTGCCAGGATATACAGCAGGGCTTTGTATGATCTTATAAATAGCAAGCCGGCCCTTGTCTGGAATTGGCACGTCCGCATTGACGGTGCAGCCTTTGCAGAGCTGCAGTTTTGGCAGAAAAACTTTGACAGATTGCATGGCGCCCCTCTTTGGTTTGATCCACATGTAGACACAGTGTTGTTCACGGATGCTGGTGCCCAAGGTTGGGGAGGTTTTGAACTGCAGCACACTCGGGCAGCAGCTGGCCTTCCCTGCCAGTTTTGCTGATTTTCATGCTGCTGGGGGTTCCAGAGTGGCTCAGGGGTATCTGACCCTGGAAGAGCAGGTTGAATCATCTACCTGGCGTGAGCTGATTGCAATTGAGAGGACATTGCTGTCTCTATTCAGCGCTGTATCAGGAAAGATTGTGAGGCTTATCACTGACAGCCTGGCTGTGTGCTACATATGGCTGAAAGGCAGCAAGAAGAAATTGATTCAGGATGTTGTAGTGAGGATTTTTGAGTTCTGTCATAAGCGTAACATCCAGTTGAGAATAGAGTGGACCCCCAGAGAGAACTATGTTAGCAGATCAGCTGTCTAAGCTGCACGATGCGGATGATTGGATGCTGAACGAAAAGTATTTCAGAATACTAGACCAGCTGTGGGGCCCACACACTTTTGACAGATTTGCTTCAGGCACAAACAACCAGTGCAGCAAGTTTTGTAGCAGATTCTGGTGCCCTGGCTCTGCAGGGGTAGATGCCTTCTCATACAATTGGCAAGGAGAGAACAACTGGGTGAATGCGCCCTTTGCATTGTTAGCAGAGTGATGCTGCATATGAGAGCCTGCAAGGCTGTAGGCACAGTGATAGTGCCATGGTGGCCCAAGCAGCAGTGGTGGCATCTTGTGCGCAGCGCCGACGGCAGCCGCTGGGCTGCCGCGGTGCGCGATGCGCGCGAGATAAATGTCACGAGGCCCAGAGACTTGTTCCTGCCAGGTCCTGGCTCAGCCAACAGTGTGATTGTTGGTGCACCAAATTGGGCTGTGTATGCGTTAAGGGTGGATTTTTCAGACATGTAATGAGGCATCTGACAGTACTCCATTGCATTTACAGATGCTGCCCCGCTTCTGAAGAAGAGCTTGGGGCCTGGCAGTCAGCATCCTGACGTACAGAGGCTTCTTGGTGCTTTGCCAGCAGCATTGGCGTCTTCAAAGGCTGACAGCACGATGAAGCGTTACGCCCCTTTGTGGCAGCGATTCGTGCAGTGGTGCAAGGAACGTGAGCTTCCGTTCCTGCCATCGACAGGAACTGTCGTTGCTTTGTATCTGCTTGCCATTGCGCAGACGGGAAAGTCTCACTCGTCGATCAAGTGCAATTCAGCTGCCATCGCAGCTTTTCATGAGTTCAGCAGCTCCGGCAAGGTCACAGAGCATCCACTAGTGTGTGCTGTTCGCAATTATGCCAGAAGGGTGCTGCCTGCTGGAGAGAATAGGAAAGAGCCAATCACTTGGGAGAAGGTTGAGCAGGCCAATTTGTGGCTGGCAGGCCAGGCGCAGAGCCTGCGCAACCTGTCGCTGGCAACGGCCATCAGCCTAGGTTTCTGCGGTTTCTTTCGATATGACGACCTGTCCCATATTCGTGTGAACAATCTGAAGCTGGTCGGTGAGTCGTTGCTGGAAATCCGCTTAGATTCCAGGAAGAATGATCAGTACAGGGAGGGCAGTCTCATTGTTTTGTCCGCGATCGAGTCGTACTCATGCCCAGTCAAGTCGGTCGTTCTGCTCTTGCAGCGTGCCGGCCTCGAAGGCTCGTCCCGGCCTCTCTTTTCTGCAGTATCGGTATGTGACGGGGTTGAGGTGTACGGCAACACGCCTGCTTCTTACCAGTACTTGCGTCGTGGCATTCTAGAGGCGTTCCAGGCAGTGGGTCTGCCTGCCAAGCAGTTTGGCCTGCATTCTTTGCGGGCCGGTGGTGCCACTCAGGCTGCCAATCAGGGCATTCCCGACAGGCTTTGGATGGAGCATGGTGGCTGGAAATCGCAGCGGTCTGCCTTTGGTTATGTCAAGACATCTTCTGAGGTCAAGGCTGGCGTTACGCAAGCCATGTTCCCTTCCCTCCAGCCGTGATCTTTGGACGGACTGTGCGCTGCCCGGAATCCTTTTGTTGACAGTTGGTGGATTCGATTGGCATCGTATCGCACGCAAATGCATAAGGGACATTGAACATAGGGTTCTCAGCCGCAGGCTGTAGAAACACGGTTCAGATATGTCCCTGTTAATTTGTGGTTGAAATTGGAGAGTTTTACAGGTAGTTTTGCTTGTTTTATTTATATGTTCGTTCGTCATTTTATTCCGTTCGGTTTTGCCAGTATTGGCTTGAGTACCAGGGACGCTGTTGCAGACAGGCGCCGTTAGGACTTAAGCAGTTTGTGGTGCAGCAGAGCTTTCAACTGTGCAGCGCTCTTCTCGAGCACAGACCGAAGCTTAACTATCAACTTCACTTGAATTTGTTATTGTCAAAGACATTGCTGTGTATGGTATGCAAAAATATGATCTGGCATGCATATTGTTTGTATGCTTTGGCTCCTGTAAGAACGCCCATACTTACTGCTTCCTGCTACATGATGGCAGATCATCATGCTTTTCATACAAGTAGACTAACCAGCTTGTGTCGCAGCCCCTGCCTTCAGTTGCAATGCTTCGGCGTTGCCCCGTGGATCCTCCCACTTCACCTCCCCCCGTGGGGGTGTTGAGTGGCCGGCGGGCTGGAGTGCATCGGAGGGAATGAGGTGCTTCTCTGGTGCATGGGGTGTTCTGTATAGCTGGTGATTGGTCCTGTTTATCCTGCTGGAATTGATCGAGTACGTCATTGCGATGGTATTTGTCAGGTGCTTAAGTAGTGATTTGCTGGGAGATTCAGCTGGGAAGATGTGGCCAAGTTGAGGTGTTTGTGATGGAGAATGCAGTGTGCCTTGAAATGATACTTATTTTCTAGTTTTAGGTTATGCTGATAGGGTGTTGGTGGGTGTGCCTCTGGCCGTACGGCTCTGTGCCGCATGTTACCACTGTATCCTTGTAACGCGACGGCCGGAGGCGCCCATGTGCGCTGCCCGGAATCCTTTTGTTGACAGTTGGTGGATTCGATTGGCATCGTATCGCACGCAAATGCATAAGGGACATTGAACGAGCTCCCGACTTGGTGACGCGCCGGGGTTGATAGTAAATCACGCATCAAATTCAGCCCGATTAATCCCCTGGCGCTCGATGCACAATTTATCCATTCCCCGGCGCGAGCTCGTTCACATTACCGGTCCTCTATCAAGTAATCCCCAATCCGTAGCAAAAGGGGAATACCCTTAAAACGAGATGAGAGGCGCGCCCATGGATGGGCCCATGTGGGGTGTACACTTAACGAGACAGATTGAACGGCCAGCTGGCCATTTGGATAGAGGTTCCCATGTGCCCAACAACCTCTAATAGCGTCGAGTACTCGTTTCTTCACTATCAGGTGATATGAAGTTTTCGGGGGAATTCTCATATTATAATAGGGTTTCAAGGGAAATAATTTTAGGGTTTAATAGTAGGATCAAATATAATATTAAGGGTAAAAATGGGATAAAATGTATATGAATAGGGTATGGTAGGGTAGAACCTAATATAGTAGTTTGCCAAAATCCGGGAAGGTGCTAGGAAGCTAAGGGTCAATAAAATCGGGTAAAAGTTGTTGTACCTCCCAATCCACTCATGCAAAGTTGGTTTTTTTTGCATGGGAGGACATGTGTACATGAGAAGACAACTTTGGAGCCCTTTTACCAACCAACAATGCTACATTCTAAAGAGCTAGAGCCTAGCAATGGTGCAAGCGGCTAGAAATCATGTAAAAGTGGTTGTATCTCCCAATGCACTCATGCAAAGTTGGGTTTTTTCGCACGGGATGACATGTGTACATGATTAGACAATTTTGGGGCCCTTAGGCATAGCATGCTTGTAAGCTCCTAAGTGCTAGAGCTCACCCTATTCAAGCCCTAGCCAAAAATGGACTTTTAAGCCTTTGGAGGGCCAAGGAGGTAACATTTGAAAATTTCAAGTCCATAATTGCGATCCGCATACCCGACCTACCAAAATCCATCATTAAAAATGTGGGGTTAGAAATAGTACTTTGTTGGCCCGGGGGCCCCTTTGCACCTTTCATAGGATGTAGCTCATTGGGGGTAGCTTTCTTGGTATGCAAAATGGCTCCAAAGGTGTCCCCTAAAATATACTTGTCATCCCATGCAAGCAAATCGAACTTTTGCAAAGAAGTTTGGAAGATACAGCATCTTTTGCATTTAGGTTTTCAACCCTTTTAGGTTTTTCCCTCTCCACACTTCAAAGTGTACACTTACTAAGGTAAGTGTACACAAAAAGGAAGGAATAAATGGCAAGGCAAAGGTCCTCAATGCGCTAATGACAGCATGTACGATAACATGGTTGCCGGCATGTAAAGCTGTAGGTGCACTGCTGCTGCCATTAAGCCGAGCTGCTGCCCTCCATGACAGATGGTTTTTAAGGGAATAGAGAGCTCTCTATTACAGGCATGAGGGTATACCGTAGCGAACTTCCCAACACACAAATAATAGGAAAGGTAGGAAACCTAGCTGAGGTGGGCACGCAAAACACTCCCGCAGGAGGATAGGGCGGTACCCAACGACATGAAGGGCAATAGATATGGTGAAACAATGGCAATCATACGAAAGCAAGGACAAGCAAGGAGTCCGGCAATGGCAATCATGTCCAGGCAAGCAGACAATGTCCGTGGTGTGCACTCAAGCAGAGCACAGCACGACCTAACGCAACAACAAAGCCGGGCAAGTAGTAAAGTCCAGTATGTCCAAACGCTAACCGAAACATGGTGATCTCAGGAGGATCATGGAAAAACCCATAGAACACACCCACCTTGTAAGTGGATTGGGGAAGGCAGGAGGTTTCAATATCATCAAGTCTTTTTTTGGGAAACCTCTCTATTACAGGCATGAGGGTAGCGAACTGCCCAGCACACAAATATTGAGTTGGGGTTCACCATGTTTGTGCCCCAGAAGCCGAAGAGATAAAACGGTGCGGGCTGGTGCTGAGCTGGCTGGTCCTCCTGACCCTGAGCTGGGGGTTCACCCTGATTATGCTGCTCCTTCTGGGTGCTCGGCGTGCTAAATCTAGGGTGCCAGGGCCGGGTAATGTCCAACCCTACACGAGAACCGGCTGCGCGTAGCGGGCAAGGGTTGCTGCGGCCCTGCCGACCCTGCTGGCACTGGAACAAGCGCACCGGAGCTGCTGGCTGTGTGAGTGCAGGTGTAAGAGCCGTGACCATACCCGGCAATCGGCAGTACCCGGAGATGGTGGGCCGTGGACAAACATTCGCCACTGTTCGGCAGTGCGGCGAGCAGCAGCTGAATAGGCTGAAGTGCAGCGGCAGAAGGTTTTTTTTTAAGGGAAACCTCTCTATTACAGGCATGAGGGTAGCGAACTGCCCAGCACACAAATAATAGGATATGTAGAAACCTAGCTGAGGTGGGCACGCAAAACACTCCCGCAGGAGGATAGGGCGATACCCAAGGACATGTAAGGCAATGGTCATATATGGTGAGACAACGGCAAGCATAATACGCAGGCAAGCAGGACAAACAAGAAGTACGGAAATGGCAATCATGTTCTACGAGTTTTGCCATGATCTCCTGACATCACCATGTTTCGGTTAGCGTTTGGACATACTGGGCTTCACTACTTGCCCGGCTTAGTTGTTGCGTTAGGTCGTGCTGTGCTCTGCTTCGGTGCACACCACAGACATTGTCTGCTTGCCGGGACATGATTGCCATTTCCGTACTTCTTGTTGTCCTGCTTGCCTGCGTATTATGCTTGCAGTTGTCTTACCATTTATGACCATTGCCTTACATGTCTTTGGGTATCGCCCTATTCTCCTGCGGGAGTGTTTTGCGTGCCCACCTCAGCTAGGTTTCCTACATATCCTATTATTTGTGTGCTGGGCAGTTCGCTACCCTCATGCCTGTAATAGAGAGGTTTCCCTTAAAAAAAAACCTTCTGCCGCTGCACTTCAGCCTATTCAGCTGCTGCTCGCCGCACTGCCCGAACAGTGGCGAATGTTTGTCCACGGCCCACCATCTCCGGGTACTGCCGATTGCCGGGTATGGTCACGGCTCTTACACCTGCACTCACACAGCCAGCAGCTCCGGTGCGCTTGTTCCAGTGCCAGCAGGGTCGGCAGGGCCGCAGCAACCCTTGCCCGCTACCGCGCAGCCGGTTCTCGTGTAGGGTTGGGACATTACCCGGCCCTGGCACCCTAGATTTAGCACGCCGAGCACCCAGAAGGAGCAGCATAATCAGGGTGAACCCCCAGCTCAGGGTCAGGAGGACCAGCCAGCTCAGCACCAGCCCGCACCGTTTTATCTCTTCGGCTTCTGGGGCACACACATGGTGAACCCCAACTCAATATTTGTGTGCTGGGCAGTTCGCTACCCTCATGCCTGTGATAGAGAGGTTTCCCAAAAAAAGACTTGATGATATTGAAACCTCCTGCCTTCCCCAATCCACTTACAAGGTGGGTGTGTTCTATGGGTTTTTCCATGATCCTCCTGAGATCACCATGTTTCGGTTAGCGTTTGGACATACTGGACTTTACTACTTGCCCGGCTTTGTTGTTGCGTTAGGTCGTGCTGTGCTCTGCTTGAGTGCACACCACGGACATTGTCTGCTTGCCTGGACATGATTGCCATTGCCGGACTCCTTGCTTGTCCTTGCTTTCGTATGATTGCCATTGTTTCACCATATCTATTGCCCTTCATGTCGTTGGGTACCGCCCTATCCTCCTGCGGGAGTGTTTGCGTGCCCACCTCAGCTAGGTTTCCTACCTTTCCTATTATTTGTGTGTTGGGAAGTTCGCTACGGTATACCCTCATGCCTGTAATAGAGAGCTCTCTATTCCCTTAAAAACCATCTGTCATGGAGGGCAGCAGCTCGGCTTAATGGCAGCAGCAGTGCACCTACAGCTTTACATGCCGGCAACCATGTTATCGTACATGCTGTCATTAGCGCATTGAGGACCTTTGCCTTGCCATTTATTCCTTCCTTTTTGTGTACACTTACCTTAGTAAGTGTACACTTTGAAGTGTGGAGTGGGAAAAAACCTAAAAGGGTTGAAAACCTAAATGCAAAAGATGCTGTATCTTCCAAACTTCTTTGCAAAAGTTCGATTTGCTTGCATGGGATGACAAGTATATTTTAGGGGACACCTTTGGAGCCATTTTGCATACCAAGAAAGCTACCCCCAATGAGCTACATCCTATGAAAGGTGCAAAGGGCCCCCCGGGCCAACAAAGTACTATTTCTAACCCCACATTTTTAATGATGGATTTTGGTAGGTCGGGTATGCGGATCGCAATTATGGACTTGAAATTTTCAAATGTTACCTCCTTGGCCCTCCACAAGGCTTAAAAGTCCATTTTTGGCTAGGGCTTGAATAGGGTGAGCTCTAGCACTTAGGAGCTTACAAGCATGCTATGCCTAAGGGCCCCAAAATTGTCTAATCATGTACACATGTCATCCCGTGCGAAAAAACCCAACTTTGCATGAGTGCATTGGGAGATACAACCACTTTTACATGATTTCTAGCCGCTTGCACCATTGCTAGGCTCTAGCTCTTTAGAATGTAGCATTGTTGGTTGGTAAAAGGGCTCCAAAGTTGTCTTCTCATGTACACATGTCCTCCCATGCAAAAAAAACCAACTTTGCATGAGTGGATTGGGAGGTACAACAACTTTTACCCGATTTTATTGACCCTTAGCTTCCTAGCACCTTCCCGGATTTTGGCAAACTACTATATTAGGTTCTACCCTACCATACCCTATTCATATACATTTTATCCCATTTTTACCCTTAATATTATATTTGATCCTACTATTAAACCCTAAAATTATTTCCCTTGAAACCCTATTATAATATGAGAATTCCCCCGAAAACTTCATATCACCTGATAGTGAAGAAACGAGTACTCGACGCTATTAGAGGTTGTTGGGCACATGGGAACCTCTATCCAAATGGCCAGCTGGCCGTTCAATCTGTCTCGTTAAGTGTACACCCCACATGGGCCCATCCATGGGCGCGCCTCTCATCTCGTTTTAAGGGTATTCCCCCTTTTGCTACGGATTGGGGATTACTTGATAGAGGACCGGTAATGTGAACGAGCTCGCGCCGGGGAATGGATAAATTGTGCATCGAGCGCCAGGGGATTAATCGGGCTGAATTTGATGCGTGATTTACTATCAACCCCGGCGCGTCACCAAGTCGGGAGCTCGTTCAATGTCCCTTATGCATTTGCGTGCGATACGATGCCAATCGAATCCACCAACTGTCAACAAAAGGATTCCGGGCAGCGCACATGGGCGCCTCCGGCCGTCGCGTTACAAGGATACAGTGGTAACATGCGGCACAGAGCCGTACGGCCAGAGGCACACCCACCAACACCCTATCAGCATAACCTAAAACTAGAAAATAAGTATCATTTCAAGGCACACTGCATTCTCCATCACAAACACCTCAACTTGGCCACATCTTCCCAGCTGAATCTCCCAGCAAATCACTACTTAAGCACCTGACAAATACCATCGCAATGACGTACTCGATCAATTCCAGCAGGATAAACAGGACCAATCACCAGCTATACAGAACACCCCATGCACCAGAGAAGCACCTCATTCCCTCCGATGCACTCCAGCCCGCCGGCCACTCAACACCCCCACGGGGGGAGGTGAAGTGGGAGGATCCACGGGGCAACGCCGAAGCATTGCAACTGAAGGCAGGGGCTGCGACACAAGCTGGTTAGTCTACTTGTATGAAAAGCATGATGATCTGCCATCATGTAGCAGGAAGCAGTAAGTATGGGCGTTCTTACAGGAGCCAAAGCATACAAACAATATGCATGCCAGATCATATTTTTGCATACCATACACAGCAATGTCTTTGACAATAACAAATTCAAGTGAAGTTGATAGTTAAGCTTCGGTCTGTGCTCGAGAAGAGCGCTGCACAGTTGAAAGCTCTGCTGCACCACAAACTGCTTAAGTCCTAACGGCGCCTGTCTGCAACAGCGTCCCTGGTACTCAAGCCAATACTGGCAAAACCGAACGGAATAAAATGACGAACGAACATATAAATAAAACAAGCAAAACTACCTGTAAAACTCTCCAATTTCAACCACAAATTAACAGGGACATATCTGAACCGTGTTTCTACAGCCTGCGGCTGAGAACCCTATGTTCAATGTCCCTTATGCATTTGCGTGCGATACGATGCCAATCGAATCCACCAACTGTCAACAAAAGGATTCCGGGCAGCGCACAGTCCGTCCAAAGATCACGGCTGGAGGGAAGGGAACATGGCTTGCGTAACGCCAGCCTTGACCTCAGAAGATGTCTTGACATAACCAAAGGCAGACCGCTGCGATTTCCAGCCACCATGCTCCATCCAAAGCCTGTCGGGAATGCCCTGATTGGCAGCCTGAGTGGCACCACCGGCCCGCAAAGAATGCAGGCCAAACTGCTTGGCAGGCAGACCCACTGCCTGGAACGCCTCTAGAATGCCACGACGCAAGTACTGGTAAGAAGCAGGCGTGTTGCCGTACACCTCAACCCCGTCACATACCGATACTGCAGAAAAGAGAGGCCGGGACGAGCCTTCGAGGCCGGCACGCTGCAAGAGCAGAACGACCGACTTGACTGGGCATGAGTACGACTCGATCGCGGACAAAACAATGAGACTGCCCTCCCTGTACTGATCATTCTTCCTGGAATCTAAGCGGATTTCCAGCAACGACTCACCGACCAGCTTCAGATTGTTCACACGAATATGGGACAGGTCGTCATATCGAAAGAAACCGCAGAAACCTAGGCTGATGGCCGTTGCCAGCGACAGGTTGCGCAGGCTCTGCGCCTGGCCTGCCAGCCACAAATTGGCCTGCTCAACCTTCTCCCAAGTGATTGGCTCTTTCCTATTCTCTCCAGCAGGCAGCACCCTTCTGGCATAATTGCGAACAGCACACACTAGTGGATGCTCTGTGACCTTGCCGGAGCTGCTGAACTCATGAAAAGCTGCGATGGCAGCTGAATTGCACTTGATCGACGAGTGAGACTTTCCCGTCTGCGCAATGGCAAGCAGATACAAAGCAACGACAGTTCCTGTCGATGGCAGGAACGGAAGCTCACGTTCCTTGCACCACTGCACGAATCGCTGCCACAAAGGGGCGTAACGCTTCATCGTGCTGTCAGCCTTTGAAGACGCCAATGCTGCTGGCAAAGCACCAAGAAGCCTCTGTACGTCAGGATGCTGACTGCCAGGCCCCAAGCTCTTCTTCAGAAGCGGGGCAGCATCTGTAAATGCAATGGAGTACTGTCAGATGCCTCATTACATGTCTGAAAAATCCACCCTTAACGCATACACAGCCCAATTTGGTGCACCAACAATCACACTGTTGGCTGAGCCAGGACCTGGCAGGAACAAGTCTCTGGGCCTCGTGACATTTATCTCGCGCGCATCGCGCACCGCGGCAGCCCAGCGGCTGCCGTCGGCGCTGCGCACAAGATGCCACCACTGCTGCTTGGGCCACCATGGCACTATCACTGTGCCTACAGCCTTGCAGGCTCTCATATGCAGCATCACTCTGCCTAACAATGCAAAGGGCGCATTCACCCAGTTGTTCTCTCCTTGCCAATTGTATGAGAAGGCATCTACCCCTGCAGAGCCAGGGCACCAGAATCTGCTACAAAACTTGCTGCACTGGTTGTTTGTGCCTGAAGCAAATCTGTCAAAAGTGTGTGGGCCCCACAGCTGGTCTAGTATTCTGAAATACTTTTCGTTCAGCATCCAATCATCCGCATCGTGCAGCTTAGACAGCTGATCTGCTAACATATTGTTCTCTCTGGGGGTCCACTCTATTCTCAACTGGATGTTACGCTTATGACAGAACTCAAAAATCCTCACTACAACATCCTGAATCAATTTCTTCTTGCTGCCTTTCAGCCATATGTAGCACACAGCCAGGCTGTCAGTGATAAGCCTCACAATCTTTCCTGATACAGCGCTGAATAGAGACAGCAATGTCCTCTCAATTGCAATCAGCTCACGCCAGGTAGATGATTCAACCTGCTCTTCCAGGGTCAGATACCCCTGAGCCACTCTGGAACCCCCAGCAGCATGAAAATCAGCAAAACTGGCAGGGAAGGCCAGCTGCTGCCCTCGAGTGTGCTGCAGTTCAAAACCTCCCCAACCTTGGGCACCAGCATCCGTGAACAACACTGTGTCTACATGTGGATCAAACCAAAGAGGGGCGCCATGCAATCTGTCAAAGTTTTTCTGCCAAAACTGCAGCTCTGCAAAGGCTGCACCGTCAATGCGGACGTGCCAATTCCAGACAAGGGCCGGCTTGCTATTTATAAGATCATACAAAGCCCTGCTGTATATCCTGGCAGCTGGACCTAGGGCCAAAGCCATGGATTGAAGCTGTCCTGTAATCCTGGCTAGCAAACGAACGTGCACTTTGCGAGAACCTGATAACAACCGCTGAAGAGTTTTGAGAAACTCCTGGACTCTGTCATTGCTGGCGGTCAAACTGTTCTTTGCCAGGTCAATAAGCCAGCCTAGGAACACAAGGGCTTGTTCGGGATCGAGCTGTAGCTTTGGCACTGACACCGAGAACCCTGCTGATCGAATGTCCTGCAACACCTGGGCCTGAACGAGCTTAAAAGCAGAGCTGCCACCATCAGCATCTTCTGCAACAGCAAATAGGAAATCATCCAGATAGTGTATCAAGCGGATACCACGGGCTCGCCAGCGCCCAACCAGCTCATGCGTCAGTTTCGAGAAGACATAGCAGGCAGGACTAAGGCCGAAAGGCAAAACAGTGAAGACGTACGTCTTTCCCTGCCAGCGAAAACCGAGATACGTCCAGGCTGACTCATGCATATCTACATGGTGATAAGCTGCTTCCAGGTCGACAGAAAACATGTAATCATCTGGGTTGAAATATAGAGAAGCACTCCTGATATTCTCGTACTTGAACTTCAAGCCGGTCTGGTCGATAAATTTGTTGACGTAGACCAGATCTAAAATCAGCCTGAGTTTCCCTCTGCGTTCCACAACATTCAAAGGACTGATCACTGCTGGTGGAAGGTGGGTTTGCATGATGGAACCTCTAGCCAGGAGGTCTGCAATTTCAGCCGAGACAAACGCTTCGCGCTGCAGCGCGCCGGCCGCATTCGGGAACGAAAGCGGTGGGGGCGTCACCCCCAGTGCCCATGGGATTTCATAGCCAGAACTGATCCAGGAAAGCAGGACTGCTGACTTGCAGAACAGCTGCCAGAATGCCAGTTTTGCCTTGAGGCGACCCTTGACATACTTGGGTGCCGGCTTGGTTGCCGGCGAGTCAGCCGGTTTAGCACTGGTTGCACTACAGGCCGAGTCAACATCCCAGGAATCATCTTCGATATCATCAGTGCGTACTTCTGCGATATCGGTACCTGGGCAAGAAGCGCCATCTGATTCAAGGCAGGGTTCTTCACGTGGCATGATGATGTAAGCGATTACATGACCGATTACAGTTTGAGATTATGCTGCCGCCGTGGCAAGCCTCACGTGCTCAGCACTTACGTCATCTGTGACGTCATAGTTCAGTCGTACCACCAAGGCAAGCCTCACGTGTCAGCGATTAGGTAACTGATTACAATATTGCATCATGCTGCCACCATTGGCAGAGTACTTTACACTGCACACAGATTGCAAGACAGACTGTCTCTCTGCAGTGTTCTACATCTGGAATCCAGGCCTGGCACCCATGGGGCAATCCTTGGCAAAGTGCCCAAATTCACCGCAGTTGAAGCACTTCCCTTTTGGGGCGCTAGACTGAATGCCTGCGCTGTGATTCAGGGCTTTCACAACTTGAGCAGGTGAGTGCATTGCAGGTGACCCAAAATACTGTGGCGTATAGCCGTAAGGCATGGCACTCACAGGCTGCTGCACAGGCATTTGCATTGGCATCTGGGCAGGCATTTGCATAGCAGCTTGGCTCCAATTGAATCTACTCATGCCATACTGGCCCCTGCCACCACGACCACGACCACCGGTAGTGGGCCTGTCGCTCCGAGAGCGTTTGAACTGGGACTTTCCATTGCGCAGCTCGACACTCTTGATTGCACTCTCCAGGAGAGAGGCATCCTGGTCACCACCGTTGTGTTTCTTCTTGAGATACTCCTCAGCAACCTCGTAGCTGTGCTCGTCAGCTACCTTCTCGAATTCGAGTTGCTTGTAACACATGCCAACCCCTGCGGTTTTGAATGGCACTTATCAATATCAATGTCCCTTCCGAGGGCATCAGGCAATCCGAGCCTATTTCTGCAGACTCAGGGCTGCTAAGAGACATTGGCCACTGTAGACCGTCAAAGCACGTCCGAGTGCTCATCAACCATCGAAGTAATTGCATCAGGCTACTTCGCATCAAGTGCACTTCACTGTATGCACGATATCAAGTCAAGGCTCCAGCAGCCTGCAAGCGAGGCTGCCCGTCGCCTCACTAATTCAAATCAAGCTTCTCGAACCAACAACCTTCCCGCCTACCTTAAAACGAAACTCAAAGAGAATACAGGAGACAGCGAGCTAGCCACTCACCCGTGTCGATGAGCTCAAGCAGTTTTGGAAAAGCATCGGCACCGTCCTCCTCATCGAGGAGGTAAGCTTGGCGTTGGATAGCCTCCACGCTTTCTGTGGTCTCCAGAACGCGGCCGTAGGCCTTCTCGACGCCAGGCTTCCTGAAACGATGCCCTGAAAAAACAGTGATAAGAGTGTCAGTAATAATACACTTATAAGCCAGTGGTTAACGAGGCCGCTAGCGGCAGCTATCTGTGGCGTCAGCGCGGGATCACAACCTGGCTCAAGCAGAAAGAAGCAGAACGACGCTGAGGTTATCCGTAGAACGACTGTTCGCGTCCAACTAAAATAATGTACAACCGTGGCACCATATTTCAGGTCAACAAGTACCCAAAAGGCCTAGCAGACAAGAAGTTTTGGGCGGGATCCCACCAGGCGCAAACAGGAAAAACACAACTCTGGGCCACCAACTGCAGTTCATTCGCCTTCATACTATCAAATCTATGATAAAGGAAGTACTTTGCTCATTGATCGCTCTTCTGAAGCTGACAATTTTGAACAACAAGGGCGGAAGAATAACACGTTCCTGGTGGGACTCTCGCCAACTTCCCCGCCTCAGTGAGCGTATTGCGGGACTGAAGTGCGGCGCACATGCGCTTTTCTCTCTCTCTGCTCTCCATTTGCGAGTCCATAAACATCCTCTTGAGTTCTGCGAGCTCAGAGTTGGTTTCAGAAGGCGGTTGTTCAGGGTTATCGATACCTGGTTCGACGGGGGCACCTTCGGCTGGTGCCATATTGTAAACTGTTGTCAGACAAAGCTTACAGAAGTTGAAAAGTAAAGCTTCGGTCTGTGCTCGAGAAGAGCGCTGCACAGTTGAAAGCTCTGTCACGTTTATGTCAAGACATCTTCTGAGGTCAAGGCTGGCGTTACGCAAGCCATGTTCCCTTCCCTCCAGCCGTGATCTTTGGACGGACTGTGCGCTGCCCGGAATCCTTTTGTTGACAGTTGGTGGATTCGATTGGCATCGTATCGCACGCAAATGCATAAGGGACATTGAACATAGGGTTCTCAGCCGCAGGCTGTAGAAACACGGTTCAGATATGTCCCTGTTAATTTGTGGTTGAAATTGGAGAGTTTTACAGGTAGTTTTGCTTGTTTTATTTATATGTTCGTTCGTCATTTTATTCCGTTCGGTTTTGCCAGTATTGGCTTGAGTACCAGGGACGCTGTTGCAGACAGGCGCCGTTAGGACTTAAGCAGTTTGTGGTGCAGCAGAGCTTTCAACTGTGCAGCGCTCTTCTCGAGCACAGACCGAAGCTTTACTTTTCAACTTCACTTGAATTTGTTATTGTCAAAGACATTGCTGTGTATGGTATGCAAAAATATGATCTGGCATGCATATTGTTTGTATGCTTTTTGGCTCCTGTAAGAACGCCCATACTTACTGCTTCCTGCTGCCTGATGGCAGATCATCATGCTTTTCATACAAGTGGACTAACCAGCTTGTGTCGTAGCCCCTGCCTTCAGTTGCAATGCTTCGGCGTTGCCCCGTGGATCCTCCCACTTCACCTCCCCCCGTGGGGGTGTTGAGTGGCCGGCGGGCTGGAGTGCATCGGAGGGAATGAGGTCCTCCTCTGGTGCATGGGGCGTTCTGTATAGCTGGTGATTTGGTCCTGTTTATCCTGCTGCAATTGATCGAGTACGTCATTGCGATGGTATTTGTAAGGTGCTTAAGTAGTGATTTGCTGGGAGATTCAGCTGGTAAGATGTGGCCAAGATTAGGTGTTTGTGATGGAGAATGCAGTGTGCCTTTAAATGATACTTATTTTCTAGTTTTAGGTTATGCTGATAGGGTGTTGGTGGGTGTGCCTCTGGCCGTACGGCTCTGTGCCGCATGTTACCACTCTATTCTTGTAACGCGACGGCCGGAGGCGCCCCTGTGCGCTGCCCGGAATCCTTTTGTTGACAGTTGGTGGATTCGATTGGCATCGTATCGCACGCAAATGCATAAGGGACATTGAACCGTGTTTCTACAGCCTGCGGCTGAGAACCCTATGTCCTCACACCTGTAAGAGACGGGTATTCCAACGAATTACTACCAAATCTATTGCCTGTCATGTCCTATTCTCCTGTGGGAGTGTTTTGCGTGCCCCACCTCAGCTAGGTTTCCTACATATCCTATTATTTGTGTGCTGGGCAGTTCGCTACCCTCATGCCTGTAATAGGGAGGCTTCCCTTACAAAAAAGAACTACCTACATCAAACAGTTTGCAAATGAGGCCATTATGCTGGTGTACTGCTAAGCCTGATGTCTTTTTTTTTTAGGGAAACCTCTCTATTACAGGCATGAGGGTAGCGAGCTGCCCAGCACACAAATAATAGGATATGTAGGAAACCTAGCTGAGGTGGGCACGCAAAACACTCCCGCAGGAGGATAGGGCGATACCCAAGGACATGTAAGGCAACGGTCATATATGGCGAGACAACGGCAAGCATAATACGCAGGCAAGCAGGACAAACAAGTAGTACGGAAATGGCAATCATGTCCCGGCAAGCAGACAATGTCTGTGGTGTGCACTGAAGCAGAGCACAGCACGACCTAACGCAACAACTAAGCCGGGCAAGTAGTGAAGCCCAGTATGTCCAAACGCTAACCGAAACATGGTGATGTCAGGAGATCATGGCAAAACTCGTAGAACACACCAACCTTGCAGTGGGTTGGGAAAGGCAGGAGGTACAATATCATCAAGTCGAGACACATCCGTCGAAGGTCACTTAGGACCACGGGCAATCACGAAGACGGGCAGGTAGTGATGCCCATATGTTTCATAGCGAACCTGATGAGCAAGGAAACAGGGCAAGTCCCATACAACACACCAACCCAGCATAGGGTTGGGATAGGCAAGAGGTACCATGTCCTAAGTCCTAGACACCCGCTCGATGGGATCACATGGAGGTTATCATTTCAACTAAAGCTAATGCACAGGATGACACTATACGCTGGTAGGATGGAGGCATGGTGGAACAACTGCGGGGTGTAAGCACTGCATGAGGAAAAGCGGCTGGTGGAACAGATACTGATATCGATAGGGCTGCAGACATTGGAGCACAGGCATATATTCTACTAGGACCCTGGGGGAATGGTCTTCACGGACTGGTGGCTGCGGCACAACCCTCCCTCGCTCCGGGGTAGACCTCCAAGGTTGCGGGGCGCACGACTGAGCCGCCCGGCCGGGGTAACCCAAGAGATGAGAGCCAGCGGAGCATGTCTGTGGGGGGCGAGGCCACAAGAGCTGGGTGGCGAGGCCAGTGCCCCACAGGGAAAGGAAATCCCCAGGGGCCATGCTCGGCGGTGCTCTCCGGGACTCCCGACCGGTGGTACCGCGTGACTGGGGTCCCATTCCGCGCTGGCAAAGGAGGGAGACGGGGAGGGGGTGCTCATGAATACAAGGCTGTGCATCCCCAGGGTCCTATACGTGATCTAACATGAACATGTGGAAGGGCAGGCCGGTCTGAGCCGGGGTGGGGTGTGTGTCATCCGTGCCTAGAACCCACTGGAGATGTGTAAGGGTGCCAAGGACCCGAATGTTGCCAAAGGCCTACAGAGCAGTGCAGTGAGGTGAGACACGAGCGGGTGTCATGGCAAAAGGCCATCAGCAGAGCATGGTGACACAGAGGGTTGCCTGTTTAAAGGCCCAGGCAGGCCTTGTGATGGTTGTTTTACGAGGACCGCTCCTCGGGGCTGAGTACGAGTGCCCTCCCTCGGGACGTGATTAACGAGGGCCCATCCTCGGGGCTGAGTACGAGTGCCCTCCCTCGGGACTTGATCAACGAGGGCCCATCCTCGGGGCTGAGTACGAGTGCCCTCCCTCGGGACTTGATTAACGAGGGCCCATCCTCGGGGGTGAGTACGAGTGCCCTCCCTCGGGACTTGATTAACGAGGGCCCATCCTCGGGGCTGAGTACGAGTGCCCTCCCTCGGGACTTGATTAACGAGGGCCCATCCTCGGGGGTTTGGTCAAGCGAGGTCCCCAACCCCGAGTGGTCATGGGTAAGGGTCATGCAGGCAGCGGCACCGGATGTTGCGCGCTCCAAGGAATGGACAGCTGCGCATCCAGCCCCACTGCGCAGAGGACGTTCCGGTGGCACCACCGCGCCGTGAACTCCTCGCGCGTCAGCTTTGGGTCACGCCCGCGCAGCCAGTCGCTGAGCACGCCCGATGTGGTCCTGACGTTGACGGTGGCAAGTCGCCAGTCGCCAAGGATGGCCTTCCTGCAGGAGGACAGGAGCCTAGCTGCTACCACGCCCGCTGACTCTGCTGCACCTGTCTGGTGCCGCGTTCGCTGGTAACTGGCCCAGAGCTGGCAGATGATGGCCAGCCGCAGACGGTGCCAGAGAGGCGTTAGCTGGGAGGCTGGCTGCCACTGCCTCTGATCGTCTGCAAGGAGGAGGTCTGCGCTGAGTGGTGGTGGATCCTCCCCTGTGACAGCTGCCCATGTAGCCGCAAATCAGCCCCAGATGCTGGCTGCCAGGGGGCAGGTGATGAAGACGTGGGTGAGCGTGGCCTCCTCCTGTGTGCACAGCGGATGTGGGCAAGTGTAGCCTGCTGGCTCTGAACGATGGATGTGCCGTGTGAAGGCCCCAACAAAGAGCTTCCCGTGAAGAAGCCTCCACACTGTCATGCGCTGGCCACGGTCGAGATGGGAAGTGGCGATCACTCGCCAGACGTGAGCCCAGGGAGGCTGGGGCCCTCGTGCCACGGCGGCAGCATCGACTGTGTCTGGCGAGCAGTGCTGTCGCTGCAAGCGAGGAGCCGGTGCTGAAGGCTGTGGATGGGGGCGATCGCGCCAAGGCGGTGGCCGCTTCGGTGGAGGGGTCATCCATGCTGCATGGGAGGATGGATCTGGCTCTCCGCGACGCCGTTTGCCCAAGCTCCGCTGAGAAGCGCCTGTTCCTGCTGCTGTGGAGGCCCAGTGTGCCTCGATAGCCCGGAGGCCGCTGCGCTGATCATCTGTGCTGTCTGCCCAAATGGCTGGTCTGACCGGGCTCTGTGGGTGGCCATGCTTGAGCCTGTGAAGCACTTGGCGCCGCTGGGTGGCCTCCTTCACCACGTACTGGTGTGCTGGGCGCTTACCCAGTCCCCATGAGGTGGGGTTCACCATGTGTGTGCCCCAGAAGCCGAAGAGATAAGGCGGCGCGGGCTGATGCTGAGCTGGCTGGTCCTCCTGACTCTGAGCTGGGGGTTCGCCCTGATCCTGCTGCTCCTCCTGGGTGCGCGGCGTGCTATGTCTGGGGTGCCAGGGCCGGGTGATGTTCCAACCCAGCACGAGAACCGGCTGTGCGGTAGCGGGCAAGGGTGGCTGCGGCTCTGCCGACCCAGCTGGCACTGGAACAAGCTCACCGGAGCTGCTGGCTGTGTGAGTGCAGGTGTAAGAGCCGTCAGCTGACCGTGACCATACCCGGCAATCGGCTGTACCCGGAGAGGCGAGCCACTGTGCAGCAGACGGTGGGCCGTGGACAAACATTCGCCACTGTTCGGGCAGTGCGGCGAGCAGCAGCTGAATATCTGGCTGAAGTGCAGCGACAGATAGTGGTGGGCTGTGCACAAGGGTGCGAAGATCGCTGACCCTGACCAGGCCCTGTCTGGCCCAAGCCTCCAAAGCGATGGGCTGTCCGGTGGCATCCCTGACTTGCCTGTTGAAGAACAGGGGCTCGCTCATGACCTCGTGGTATTCGAGGCTGTCCGGCTGGCGGAGGCGATGCGGCTGCGGCTTCTGGTAGGCATACACGTACTGGCGCACGCGTAAAGGGGCCTGCATCCTCTGGGCGTCAAAAGCCGAGAAGGGAAGGAATCTCCCGAGCTGCCAAATGTGCTGGTGATGAGCTGCTGGACTGGGTTCCTGTGCTGTCTGCCATGCTGTCCTCCTGTAGAGCCAGAAGTCGAAGAACGACTTCCACGCCAGCTGCTCCGGCTCCAGGAGGCGGCTCACCACTTTGGCCTGTAGGGCCAGGATCTGGGCTCTGAGGTCCACCAGGGCGATGCCGCCGTCCTTCACGGCGTGGAAGCAGGTATCCTTCCCAGGATACAGCCGCGCCGAAGTGCCAAGCCGCGGCGACGAAGGTGTGCAGTGCTGTGCACAGGCGCTTCTCCAGCTGACTGGGCACTGGGATGAAGGTGGCATGGTAGGTGACCATGGAGGCGAGCAGCTGTTTGGCCACATAGGCCCTTCCCAGCAAGCTGAGCCTGAAGTCCGACCAGCGCGCGATCCTGATCGCTTGCTGCTGAGCGCGACGCCGGGCGTGCGCTGCCATCGGCTGTGTGGCGAGCACAAAGAGCAGCGGCGAGAGGGGACTGCCCTGGAAAACTCCTGAGCTGACCGGGAAGGCGTCCGTATGCCAGCCGTTGAAGGCCACACGCGCGGTGGTGCCGGTGTGCAGAATGCGCACCCAGCGCTGTGCACCGGCTCCAAAGCCCACTGCCGCCATGCACTGCTCGATCCATGCTCTGTCGAGGCGGTCAAAGGTCTTCTCAAAATCGAGGAAGACAATGACACCTGGCTGCTGAGTGTCCTGGAGGTAGCTGATCTCCTCCAGGTGGGCGAGCACGTTGTCCCCCACCCAGCGCTTGGGCAGGAAGCCTGTCTGCGTCGGGTCCACCACCTGGTTGAGGACATGTCCAAGTCTGCTGGCCACCGTCCGTGCCGCCAGCTTGTAGTCCGTGTTCAGCAGCGTGATGGGTCTGTAGCTGGCTGGGGAGGCTCTGTCGGCCCCCTTCCCCTTGTACAGGAGAATGATGCGGCCCTGTAGCATCGATGGAGGCAGAGCTGGGCTGGCTGGGCTGGTGAAGGCATCCTGGAGCACCGCTGTGAGCTCCCCACCGACAAGTGGCCAGAAGCGCTGGTAGAACTCGTAAGGTATGCCATCCAGGCCTGGTGCCTTGCCGCGTGGCATGCTCCTGAGGGCTGCTTCCAGCTCTGTGATGGGAATGCTGCCGTCGCCGCTGCTACCTTCAGCGGTAGCAGCCGCCTCCGGGGTAAGCGACTTGTCGAGCGCCTCCAGCAGCTCTGCCTGTGTCGGAAGTGAGACAGGGCGCGCCGCAAAGAGGCCTGTCGCGGAGTCTCCGCTGTAGAAGTCGCGCAGCAAGGTGCTGCCCTGGTTTCGCCCGGCTGGGGTGTCGAGGAGCACTGGAGGGCTGTCTGGGGCACCGCCTGTCCGGAGGGCCTTGATCTCCGTGCGGCTCTGACGCTCCTTGGCGCGGTGGTGGAACCAGAAGGTGGACTGCTCTCCATAGTACTGCCAGACAATGCCTGCCTGTAGTGCTGCCCCCTTAGCAGCCTCAGCATTGAGTGCCTGCAGGAGGTGATGAGCATCCAGCCATTCCAAGAGCGTGGCGGCACTAGGCGAGCTGGTGTACTGAGTGAGGGCGGAGCGGCTGTCAGTCTCCAGAGCTGTATGAGAGGCCCGACGCTGTGCCGCTAAGGCCCAGGACCTCTGGAGAGCGATGTCCTTGATGTGGCGCTTGAGATCCTCCCAACGGCGGCCTCGAGAGAGCCCAAGTCCGAGGGGATGCGCAGTGAGGTACGCAGTGTCTCTCCCGCAGCCGGCACAATCCAGGAGCGTCTGTGTGAGCCCCACCGTGCTGTACTCATAGGGCAGCCCGTGTATGATGACGCACGTATGCTGGCAGTGCAGGCAGCCAGCTGTGAGCTGGACTGGGACCCCGACATCGCCCATGCCGGGAATGTCCTCCAAGTGTACCAGCTGATCTTCGGCTGCGGCGTGCCGGGCCGCAACGGCCGCGGGGATGGTGTCGAACCACAGCTCGAGCCGCCTGTCTGCTGCACCGGGTGTGCCTCTGTCTAGGATGCCCAACACATGCGGCGCGAAATGCGCGAGCATGGCTCTGGTGGCCTGGGTCTCTAGATCTCTGCGCTGCGGGCTGCCAAAAGGGACGTCCTCTGGCAGCTCCATGTGACCAAGAGCGGCGACCAACAATGGCTCGCTGTCCCCCCACCGGCTCGGCCTAGCCCGAAGAGGTCGGGGCCAAGGGGACTGCATCGCAAGGTCGTCTAGAGCGCGCTGGGGCTGTGTCTGCCATGCTGGTCGGACAGCGTGCATGACGGCGGTCGGATCCGTCGACGTGAGCGCGATCCGTAAAAATGACCGCGGCCCGTAGCGCGGCCCATAGCGGGAACCTCGATCCGTAAAGTGAACCTCGGTCCGTAGGGAGAGGGTCTGGCCCGGCCTGTAGGATATGGACCCCTACTACGGAGAAACCCAGAAGGTCACAGAGAGTAATACACCCCGGTGCAGCAGGTAGTTTTCTGCTCCCCTGTGCTCCTGCTGTGTGCTGTTCCTGACTGTGCTGCCTCTGCTACGGCTGCCGAGGGGCGAGAGGCTCCCTCCTTGTGGCTGGGCAGAGGGAGAGAGGGAGGAAAGTGACACACGGCTAACCTCTGAGCTGTGCTGGGGCACCAATCACAAACATGACCCTAAGAGTGTATCGTGACTGGATCCCCAGAGAAGAAGGAAGGAGCAGGTGTCTCAGGGGCGGTGGGAAAGGATCCTGGGAACTCTCTACCCTGAGCCTCACTCCCCGTCTCTTGAGGTGCTACCCTGGCTGTCCCTGTGCTTCTGCTGAATCTGAGAGCTGAGAGCTATGGGGAGAGAGACTCAGGTATCCTAGCTGGCATCTGTCCCTGTACCTGCACTCACCTGGAGAGCCTACTAAACACCCATCATGATCCCCTCCCAGTGTGCTGACCACCTAATGCCCCTGATACGTTTTTATGTGGAGAGTGGGGGTGGAAGGAGGGTGAGAGGAGTGTAAGGGGATCCAGTCACAGAGGTATATCACTAGTGAGCCCGGTGGTGGTGGGTGGAGTCAAGAACAACAGGAAAGGACTATAGTCAAAGCACTCTGTCTGCAGTCAGTGTGATCAGCACCACTAAACGCCCCAGCACAGCATAAATCTAAAGAGAAGATGAGAGGTAAGCCTGTCTGGATGGCCTGGTCTTGGTGTCCTTGGAGCAAAGGCCTCTGGGGCCTGGAGGCTGAGTCCTGAGGTTGGGTCTCCTTGTGGCCTCTGGGGCCTGGTCTTGAGCTCCTTGAAGGACTCTGGGGCCTATGGTTGAGTCGAGATGGTGGAAGAAGGCCCTTGGGGCCTGGTCTTGGTTGTCTGGCTGGAAGGCCACTGGGGCCTGAAGGTTGGGTGGAAGTTGCTGGAGGGCCACTGGGGCCACCGTGTGGGGCCACCGTGTGGGGCCACCGTGTCCAGCGGTTTAAAATCTTATAACGTATAACTTAATGTTATTGAAACTTATTACGTATTACTTATAACGAATCAGAGCCCCTGTAATGAGAACATAGGGTTCTCAGCCGCAAGCTGTAGAAACACGGTTCAGATATGTCCCTGTTGATTTGAGGTTGAAATTGGAGAGTTTTACATGTAGTTTTTGCTTGTTTTATTAATATGTTCGTTCGTCATTTCATTCCGTTCGGGTTTGCCAGTATTGGCTTCAGTACCAGGGACGCTGTTCCAGACAGGCGCCGTTAGGACTTAAGCAGTTTGTGGTGCAGCAGAGCTTTCAACTGTGCAGCGCTCTTCTCGAGCACAGACCGAAGCTTTACTTTTCAACTTCTGTAAGCTTTGTCTGTCCACAGTTTACAATATGGCACCAGCCGAAGGTGCCCCCGACGAACCAGGTATCGATAACCCTGAACAACCGCCTTCTGGAACCAACTCTGAGCTCGCAGAACTCAAGAGGATGTTTATGGACTCGCAAATGGAGAGCAGAGAGAGAGAAAAGCGCATGTGCGCCGCACTTCAGTCCCGCAATACGCTCACTGAGGCGGGGAAGTTGGCGAGAGTCCCACCAGGAACGTGTTATTCTTCCGCCCTTGTTGTTCAAAATTGTCAGCTTCAGAAAAGCGATCAATGAGCAAAGTACTTCCTATATCATAGATTTGATAGTATGAAGGCGAATGAATTGCAGTTGGTGGCCCAGAGTTGTGTTTTTCCTGTTTGCGCCTGGTGGGATCCCGCCCAAAACTTCTTGTCTGCTAGGCCTTTTGGGTACTTGTTGACCTGAAATATGGTGCCACGGTTGTACATTATTTTAGTTGGACGCGAACAGTCGTTCTACGGATAACCTCAGCGTCGTTCTGCTTCTTTCTGCTTGAGCCAGGTTGTGATCCCGCGCTGACGCCACAGATAGCTGCCGCTAGTGGCCTCGTTAACCACTGGCTTATAAGTGTATTATTACTGACACTCTTATCACTGTTTTTTCAGGGCATCGTTTCAGGAAGCCTGGCGTCGAGAAGGCCTACGGCCGCGTTCTGGAGACCACAGAAAGCGTGGAGGCTATCCAACGCCAAGCTTACCTCCTCGATGAGGAGGACGGTGCCGATGCTTTTCCAAAACTGCTTGAGCTCATCGACACGGGTGAGTGGCTAGCTCGCTGTCTCCTGTATTCTCTTTGAGTTTCGTTTTAAGGTAGGCGGGAAGGTTGTTGGTTCGAGAAGCTTGATTTGAATTAGTGAGGCGACGGGCAGCCTCGCTTGCAGGCTGCTGGAGCCTTGACTTGATATCGTGCATACAGTGAAGTGCACTTGATGCGAAGTAGCCTGATGCAATTACTTCGATGGTTGATGAGCACTCGGACGTGCTTTGACGGTCTACAGTGGCCAATGTCTCTTAGCAGCCCTGAGTCTGCAGAAATAGGCTCGGATTGCCTGATGCCCTCGGAAGGGACATTGATATTGATAAGTGCCATTCAAAACCGCAGGGGTTGGCATGTGTTACAAGCAACTCGAATTCGAGAAGGTAGCTGACGAGCACAGCTACGAGGTTGCTGAGGAGTATCTCAAGAAGAAACACAACGGTGGTGACCAGGATGCCTCTCTCCTGGAGAGTGCAATCAAGAGTGTCGAGCTGTGCAATGGAAAGTCCCAGTTCAAACGCTCTCGGAGCGACAGGCCCACTACCGGTGGTCGTGGTCGTGGTGGCAGGGGCCAGTATGGCATGAGTAGATTCAATTGGAGCCAAGCTGCTATGCAAATGCCTGCCCAGATGCCAATGCAAATGCCTGTGCAGCAGCCTGTGAGTGCCATGCCTTACGGCTATACGCCACAGTATTTTGGGTCACCTGCAATGCACTCACCTGCTCAAGTTGTGAAAGCCCTGAATCACAGCGCAGGCATTCAGTCTAGCGCCCCAAAAGGGAAGTGCTTCAACTGCGGTGAATTTGGGCACTTTGCCAAGGATTGCCCCATGGGTGCCAGGCCTGGATTCCAGATGTAGAACACTGCAGAGAGACAGTCTGTCTTGCAATCTGTGTGCAGTGTAAAGTACTCTGCCAATGGTGGCAGCATGATGCAATATTGTAATCAGTTACCTAATCGCTGACACGTGAGGCTTGCCTTGGTGGTACGACTGAACTATGACGTCACAGATGACGTAAGTGCTGAGCACGTGAGGCTTGCCACGGCGGCAGCATAATCTCAAACTGTAATCGGTCATGTAATCGCTTACATCATCATGCCACGTGAAGAACCCTGCCTTGAATCAGATGGCGCTTCTTGCCCAGGTACCGATATCGCAGAAGTACGCACTGATGATATCGAAGATGATTCCTGGGATGTTGACTCGGCCTGTAGTGCAACCAGTGCTAAACCGGCTGACTCGCCGGCAACCAAGCCGGCACCCAAGTATGTCAAGGGTCGCCTCAAGGCAAAACTGGCATTCTGGCAGCTGTTCTGCAAGTCAGCAGTCCTGCTTTCCTGGATCAGTTCTGGCTATGAAATCCCATGGGCACTGGGGGTGACGCCCCCACCGCTTTCGTTCCCGAATGCGGCCGGCGCGCTGCAGCGCGAAGCGTTTGTCTCGGCTGAAATTGCAGACCTCCTGGCTAGAGGTTCCATCATGCAAACCCACCTTCCACCAGCAGTGATCAGTCCTTTGAATGTTGTGGAACGCAGAGGGAAACTCAGGCTGATTTTAGATCTGGTCTACGTCAACAAATTTATCGACCAGACCGGCTTGAAGTTCAAGTACGAGAATATCAGGAGTGCTTCTCTATATTTCAACCCAGATGATTACATGTTTTCTGTCGACCTGGAAGCAGCTTATCACCATGTAGATATGCATGAGTCAGCCTGGACGTATCTCGGTTTTCGCTGGCAGGGAAAGACGTACGTCTTCACTGTTTTGCCTTTCGGCCTTAGTCCTGCCTGCTATGTCTTCTCGAAACTGACGCATGAGCTGGTTGGGCGCTGGCGAGCCCGTGGTATCCGCTTGATACACTATCTGGATGATTTCCTATTTGCTGTTGCAGAAGATGCTGATGGTGGCAGCTCTGCTTTTAAGCTCGTTCAGGCCCAGGTGTTGCAGGACATTCGATCAGCAGGGTTCTCGGTGTCAGTACCAAAGCTACAGCTCGATCCCGAACAAGCCCTTGTGTTCCTAGGCTGGCTTGTTGACCTGGCAAAGAACAGTTTGACCGCCAGCAATGACAGAGTCCAGGAGTTTCTCAAAACTCTTCAGCGGTTGTTATCAGGTTCTCGCAAAGTGCACGTTCGTTTGCTAGCCAGGATTACAGGACAGCTTCAATCCATGGCTTTGGCCCTAGGTCCAGCTGCCAGGATATACAGCAGGGCTTTGTATGATCTTATAAATAGCAAGCCGGCCCTTGTCTGGAATTGGCACGTCCGCATTGACGGTGCAGCCTTTGCAGAGCTGCAGTTTTGGCAGAAAAACTTTGACAGATTGCATGGCGCCCCTCTTTGGTTTGATCCACATGTAGACACAGTGTTGTTCACGGATGCTGGTGCCCAAGGTTGGGGAGGTTTTGAACTGCAGCACACTCGAGGGCAGCAGCTGGCCTTCCCTGCCAGTTTTGCTGATTTTCATGCTGCTGGGGGTTCCAGAGTGGCTCAGGGGTATCTGACCCTGGAAGAGCAGGTTGAATCATCTACCTGGCGTGAGCTGATTGCAATTGAGAGGACATTGCTGTCTCTATTCAGCGCTGTATCAGGAAAGATTGTGAGGCTTATCACTGACAGCCTGGCTGTGTGCTACATATGGCTGAAAGGCAGCAAGAAGAAATTGATTCAGGATGTTGTAGTGAGGATTTTTGAGTTCTGTCATAAGCGTAACATCCAGTTGAGAATAGAGTGGACCCCCAGAGAGAACAATATGTTAGCAGATCAGCTGTCTAAGCTGCACGATGCGGATGATTGGATGCTGAACGAAAAGTATTTCAGAATACTAGACCAGCTGTGGGGCCCACACACTTTTGACAGATTTGCTTCAGGCACAAACAACCAGTGCAGCAAGTTTTGTAGCAGATTCTGGTGCCCTGGCTCTGCAGGGGTAGATGCCTTCTCATACAATTGGCAAGGAGAGAACAACTGGGTGAATGCGCCCTTTGCATTGTTAGGCAGAGTGATGCTGCATATGAGAGCCTGCAAGGCTGTAGGCACAGTGATAGTGCCATGGTGGCCCAAGCAGCAGTGGTGGCATCTTGTGCGCAGCGCCGACGGCAGCCGCTGGGCTGCCGCGGTGCGCGATGCGCGCGAGATAAATGTCACGAGGCCCAGAGACTTGTTCCTGCCAGGTCCTGGCTCAGCCAACAGTGTGATTGTTGGTGCACCAAATTGGGCTGTGTATGCGTTAAGGGTGGATTTTTCAGACATGTAATGAGGCATCTGACAGTACTCCATTGCATTTACAGATGCTGCCCCGCTTCTGAAGAAGAGCTTGGGGCCTGGCAGTCAGCATCCTGACGTACAGAGGCTTCTTGGTGCTTTGCCAGCAGCATTGGCGTCTTCAAAGGCTGACAGC
Source organism: Coccomyxa sp. Obi (assembly GCA_020887355.1). NCBI lineage: Eukaryota > Viridiplantae > Chlorophyta > Trebouxiophyceae > Coccomyxaceae > Coccomyxa > Coccomyxa sp. Obi. Next base: position 1,474,779 of record AP025005.1, on the reverse strand, counting down.
ACGATGAAGCGTTACGCCCCTTTGTGGCAGCGATTCGTGCAGTGGTGCAAGGAACGTGAGCTTCCGTTCCTGCCATCGACAGGAACTGTCGTTGCTTTGTATCTGCTTGCCATTGCGCAGACGGGAAAGTCTCACTCGTCGATCAAGTGCAATTCAGCTGCCATCGCAGCTTTTCATGAGTTCAGCAGCTCCGGCAAGGTCACAGAGCATCCACTAGTGTGTGCTGTTCGCAATTATGCCAGAAGGGTGCTGCCTGCTGGAGAGAATAGGAAAGAGCCAATCACTTGGGAGAAGGTTGAGCAGGCCAATTTGTGGCTGGCAGGCCAGGCGCAGAGCCTGCGCAACCTGTCGCTGGCAACGGCCATCAGCCTAGGTTTCTGCGGTTTCTTTCGATATGACGACCTGTCCCATATTCGTGTGAACAATCTGAAGCTGGTCGGTGAGTCGTTGCTGGAAATCCGCTTAGATTCCAGGAAGAATGATCAGTACAGAAAGGGCAGTCTCATTGTTTTGTCCGCGATCGAGTCGTACTCATGCCCAGTCAAGTCGGTCGTTCTGCTCTTGCAGCGTGCCGGCCTCGAAGGCTCGTCCCGGCCTCTCTTTTCTGCAGTATCGGTATGTGACGGGGTTGAGGTGTACGGCAACACGCCTGCTTCTTACCAGTACTTGCGTCGTGGCATTCTAGAGGCGTTCCAGGCAGTGGGTCTGCCTGCCAAGCAGTTTGGCCTGCATTCTTTGCGGGCCGGTGGTGCCACTCAGGCTGCCAATCAGGGCATTCCCGACAGGCTTTGGATGGAGCATGGTGGCTGGAAATCGCAGCGGTCTGCCTTTGGTTATGTCAAGACATCTTCTGAGGTCAAGGCTGGCGTTACGCAAGCCATGTTCCCTTCCCTCCAGCCGTGATCTTTGGACGGACTGTGCGCTGCCCGGAATCCTTTTGTTGACAGTTGGTGGATTCGATTGGCATCGTATCGCACGCAAATGCATAAGGGACATTGAACATAGGGTTCTCAGCCGCAGGCTGTAGAAACACGGTTCAGATATGTCCCTGTTAATTTGTGGTTGAAATTGGAGAGTTTTACAGGTAGTTTTGCTTGTTTTATTTATATGTTCGTTCGTCATTTTATTCCGTTCGGTTTTGCCAGTATTGGCTTGAGTACCAGGGACGCTGTTGCAGACAGGCGCCGTTAGGACTTAAGCAGTTTGTGGTGCAGCAGAGCTTTCAACTGTGCAGCGCTCTTCTCGAGCACAGACCGAAGCTTTACTTTCAACTTCACTTGAATTTGTTATTGTCAAAGACATTGCTGTGTATGGTTTGCAAAAGTATGATCTGGCATGCATATTGTTTGTATGCTTTGGCTCCTGTAAGAACGCCCATACTTACTGCTTCCTGCTACATGATGGCAGATCATCATGCTTTTCATACAAGTAGACTAACCAGCTTGTGTCGCAGCCCCTGCCTTCAGTTGCAATGCTTCGGCGTTGCCCCGTGGATCCTCCCACTTCACCTCCCCCCGTGGGGGTGTTGAGTGGCCGGCGGGCTGGAGTGCATCGGAGGGAATGAGGTGCTCCTCTGGTGCGTGGGGTGTTCTGTATAGCTGGTGATTGGTCCTGTTTATCCTGCTGGAATTGATCGAGTACGTCATTGCGATGGTATTTGTCAGGTGCTTAAGTAGTGATTTGCTGGGAGATTCAGCTGGGAAGATGTGGCCAAGTTGAGGTGTTTGTGATGGAGAATGCAGTGTGCCTTGAAATGATACTTATTTTCTAGTTTTAGGTTATGCTGATAGGGTGTTGGTGGGTGTGCCTCTGGCCGTACGGCTCTGTGCCGCATGTTACCACTGTATCCTTGTAACGCGACGGCCGGAGGCGCCCATGTGCGCTGCCCGGAATCCTTTTGTTGACAGTTGGTGGATTCGATTGGCATCGTATCGCACGCAAATGCATAAGGGACATTGAACCGTAAGCTTCGCATAGATACATGATAGGGTACTTATAAGTACTAATTAGCAGTGATCCCTGTTCTGCGTTATGGCGCTAAAATGTCAGCGACTGGCACTTCAAAGATATTAAAAAAAGATAGAGAGGGAAACCTTCTAAAAAATAAAATAAAATAAAAATCGATGCTGGCAATCGATCAAATAATCACACTGAGGTATAGACCTCCTTGTATATTATTATTATTATTATTATTATTATAGGTCGGCAAACCCAAAGCCTAATGGCCATATTATTATTATTATTATTATTATTATTATTATTATTATTATTATTATTATTATTATTATTATTATTATTATTACACGTTTTCCAGTCCTTATGGACTAGGTACGTCTAGCAGCACCTTTATGGCAGCCCTCCATTCATCTCGGTTTTTGCATTTTCTCCGCCAGTTATATGGCAATCCTATGGCTTCCAAATCATCCCTGACATAATCATTCCAACTCTTCATAGGTCTGCCCCTGGTCCCCATTCCCGATATGGTACCAAACATGAATTGTAAGGGCAGTCTGGTGTCACCCATCCTAGCCACATGTCCAAGATACCTCAGCCGCCTGTATCTAATCAAATTTGCAACCTCTGGAATATCACATTGTGCTCGTGTAACTGCATTTGGTATCCTTTCTAAAAGGCTTATCCCCAATATCCTCCGCAAACATCTCATTTGAAATACCTCGAGTTTTCTGATATCTTCATTGGTGACTGCCCATGTTTCACAACCATACAGCAATGTTGACTGAACAATGACTTTGTACAATATAACTTTTATCTTGACAGATATGTTTTTATCTTTCCAAACTTTCAATCTGCTCAGCTTATGGTATGCCCCACCTGCCCTACTGAGTCTTGAGGCAATCTCTGGTTGCATTGACATGTCTGCTGAACATATGCTTCCTAGATACTTGAACATCTGAACTTGTTCAAGGGGTTGGCCCCTGAGCCAAAACTGCTCACTGCTATCACCGGTCTGTGTCCCACTCTGCAAACAGAGAATTTGAGTCTTTCTTATGTTTATATGCATGCCCCACTGGATGAAAACTCTGTCAATAATGGCCAGGGCTTCTTGTAGGGCTTCCTGTGTTTCGGCCACTAGAGCTATGTCATCAGCATACATGAAAATCCAACTCATGTTAGATGCAGTGGGGTTCTTGCACTCCCTGAGGTTGCCATCTAGCTTGTACTGCCAAGTGATCCCCAGGTGCCTAACTAGTGGCTCAAAAGCTCTAACGACTGTGTCAATATAAATGTTGAACAACAAAGGAGCATTCACATCTCCCTGCTTGAAACCTGTGGCCACATCAAACCATGAATCTGGGTGTCTGTGATCCGCCTGCATGGCACAGGTGGTTCCCTCATGTAAATCTTGGATGAGATCAACAACTTTTGTTGGTGCCCCTCTGCTCCTAAGTATCTGCCAAGCTAACTGCCTATCAGCAGAATCGTAAGCTTTGCTCAGGTCAATGAAGCATGTATAGACAGGTTTTTGTTTCCGTAAAGCCCTTTCGTATAATAATTTCAGGCAGAAAATTGCATCAGTACAGCCTCTTCCCGCCCTAAACCCAGACTGAGTCTCAGAGAGAATTGTTTCAGCCCACTTCTCCAGTCTAGTTTGCAGAAGCAGTGCATACACTTTGCCTGCAATGCTGAGCAGGCTGATCCCTCTATAATTATCTAATTTGGTTGTGTCTCCTTTCTTCAAAACAGGTACAAGCAGAGCCTTTTTCCAATCTGATGGTGCTTCCCCTGAATCCCAGGCTACACTAATGACGTGATGCAGCCATCTAGCTGTACCTTCACCCCCATATTTCAACATCTCTGGGATGATCCTACACACACCAGGGGCTTTATGACCTTTCAATTTTGCTATAGTCCTTTCCACTTCAAGCAGGCTAGGTGGCATGTTGGGATCCACATCAGGCAACTCACATGCTGCATGCAGTGCAGCTACATGTGGCTCACAATCTGGTGGTCGTGCATGGACAGGCAACCGATCCCATACACTAGGGTGAATGTCTCTCTGGCAATTCAGCAGCTTCTGGAAGTATTCGCGTCGAAGGCGAGCGCACTCATCTCGGTCTGTGGCAATGGAGCCGTCGGGTCTGCGCACGCTGCCGCTGCCGAGTGGTTTGGCGGTCTCCCGCTCCATACGTAGGTTGAGCCGCTGATATGCTGAATGGATGTTGTTCTTCTGGAAGTCCCCCATGAGCTCCTCTGACATTTTTCTCCAGTACTCTCGTTTGTCCTGCCGGACAGACTTCCTACACAAATTGACTGCTGTGCGGTACTTTTTTTTTGACAGTGGGATTTTTTCGTTCCCGTGATCTTTTCTGAGGGCCATTATTGCTCCTTCTTTTCGGGTACTAAGCAATTCGCGATAAGCAATCTGCTTTTTCTCAATCAACTCCAATGTTCTAGCAGACAACCATGGCTTGTGAGGCTGTGAGGCTGCTATAAGCAGATCATCCCCACACACTTGCATGGCACTCTGAAACTGCTGCCATGCAATCTCAGGACTTCTACTCAGCTCATGCCTACTAGAATCAAATTGTTGATTAACAGCAGCCCTAAACTCTTTCTGGACATCATCAGAGCGCATGAGCGCGGCACTGTACCTGACAGGTAATGGCCATAGGGCAAGTATAATACAAGTTGTATTACTGCATAGCAGAGCCAGAGCCTGGGCACTGTTCAAGCGTCTGCCGCTGTCTCGCAGACGGTTGAAGCAAACCTGCAACAGGCTAGACACGGCCAAGAACCAAGCTGTTAACATGTTATGCAGTTCAAAGAACTTGCAGCAGCCTTCTGGGGAAGAAGAGAATAGAGGAGCTAGTTGGTCAACAGAAGTGCTAAAATCTACTGCACAATCCAGTGGGTAGAGGACCTTGTACAAGGGATACAAGGCTTGTACTGAATGTATAGGAGTGAAAGCTCAGATGGCACTCTCATTGCACCTTTTTTTTGCACCTAAAATGGATAACCCTACACCTCTACAAACAAGTCAATAGTCACGGGAAACACTATATAAGTCGAGCAGCACTTTAGAATGCATGTAAGAGCACACTGCGCACAGCTAGGCCATTGCCTCATTTTTGGACCCACAGTGAAGGCATCATTGAGGCAGACCATACATTCTAGCAATGGCCCATGCAGAGGGATCTTGACAGATCCTCTAGACTGACCTAAGAACACCTCGTGCAAGAAAGTACAATTCGGGGGGTATTGTCTCTCAGTAACCATAAGGATATCAGTGTAATCAATACACTGATACCTGTGTAAGCATTCTGTCTCATCTGAGACAGAATGCTTCCTGGCTGAGTCGCTAAACCAGACAGTATCTCTCTTCAGAATTGTCGAGTCCATTTGCAGACTCCTTTTTTCCTTCCAACCAAGACATGAACATGCTTGAAGTAAATAAAAGTGCTTCAAGGGAAGGCAAGGAGACGTCTGGGCCGCAGCCGAAGCCACATTAAGGACAGATTATCCCCAAGAGCATGCCAGCAATGAGAAGCTGCATCATGCATAGCTTTGCTAGCTGCCATCCCCAGCTCTCGAAACAGTCTGTGCGGGTCAGCAACCCTTCCAGTGCTCCCTCCTCCCCCACCAAACAGTTGTCTGCACAACAGCTGCCAGTCCTGAAAGGCCAGTCTTGCCATATACCAAGTCTTTGCTAACAGTTTGCATGGTCCACCAAACAGCACTGTTTAGACGCCCTCGTTACACTTCAGACAGCAGGCAGTCTGGAAACTGCTATTACAGCAGACGGTGATGGAGGAGAATGAAAGTACCTGAAAGGAACACCGGGGACATTGTCACTCCGGGCAGAATGCTCCGATGGCGCCCGTCGCAAAGCAGCATGCAGCAAAATCATTGTGGCACCCACTGGTATGCACCGCAAGACAGTCATGCCACAGCCAGCAAAGAAGAACGCAACATTTGCGCACAGCAAAAGAAACCACCGCACATCTTGATGGTTTACAGCAGTGCCTGATTCTGCATTAGTCTGCAGTGACACCTGCATACCACACCCTTTGTTTACTTCCAGCCAGAGTGTTGATGCTGTGTTGAGAGAACATTCCACACCTGTTGTTTCCACATTTCAATGAGTATCTGGAACGGCGGCGACGAGATGGCTGATGCGACAGGCACTCTGACTACAAAGATCATGTGTTGCAGAGTGAACCTGTTGGTTGGTGCCACTGTCTGCATGGGTACCGGCATCTGGCACTTGACGAGGCCCTTTGAATGAGTCTGCTGCTATAAGGGCAATGACGCTGAGGATGCAAAGTGGGTGCTGCAACCTGCAAAGAAGTGCAAAAAACGCTTTGCGATCCTGTAGGAGGTGCAGCCTGCAACGTAATTGCAATAATGTCCCAGCACATATAATGTAATGGGCTAATGCAAAAGGACACGGCTAAGACTTACAGAACGTGGAGTCCCAGTGCCCCTACAATTGTGAAGTAATTTCCCTGCACAGGCAACCACAGTCAAAAATAGAGCTGCATGCAAGGAAAGACTGGATGGGAAGAAGGACACATGGAACTCCCATGCTGGAGGCTGGGTTCAGACCAGGTAGAAAACGAGGTTCTCCTCCATCCTCTCGCACAGCATTGCAACATGCTGTGGCAAGTTGTATGCCACCCCATCCGTTTCTCTCCGTGTGGCACACGCAAATTGCAGCCATCCCTTTGGGGGCTGCCTCAAATTATCTGTGGTAAGCTGGTGTAGGAAAGGGCGCCTGTAGCGTGCATACTGTTGCCGCAGTCCTGCCGTGCAAACAATTTGAGACACTATATTTGATAAAACGTAGTAAATAGTACAACGTAATAATTTTGGATCACCTAGCATCTCACCTCCAGTGATACCCAACGACCTTTTCAGGTTTTCTGATCTACTGAGGGAGTCGATCTGACGAAGCCCAAGGACAGTCTCGCTGCCTTCTAGAGGGACAACCTGTGATAAAGGACTGCGCTGGAAATGGTGCCCTCGAATCATGAGAACGGACGGGAAGTTACAATGTTTTCCCTGTTGCCAAGTGGTCAGATGCCAGAGGGAGTCAGCTACTTTCACATATTCTTAGAACCAGCAGCAGTCGCCAGACATAAAGTCCCACCCACATGTGATACTGTCTATGATAAGCAAGGGCTGCAGTGATACGGGCACTTTATGGAAGCAGGTCAGGCTCCCAGCCATCAGTCGCTGAGTGGGGCCTGAACGTCCGCCCAGTGGCGTCCCATTTCGGGATGACTTTGAATCTATAAATAGCGACGATAGTCGGCAACAATGTGAAGTTCTCGATCAAAATATCAAGAACAAAGTCTGAAAACTCGTTTGAATTCTTAAGGCGGCCACTTATGTGTCCCTACAGGCTGTAGGCTACAGCTGAATGATTTCAGTCTGACCTCGCCCACTCCTGAGGAAGGCCTTGCAGCACAAAAGAATCTAGTCTCAGGCGCTCAAATTCTGGCTGAGACCACTAGGGTGCCCAAAGGTGTCCTCACAACCAAACAACACAAACAATATTCTGCCAGCCATTACAGCTTGATGCAGCCCTGTGCACTGCTGGCAACTAAGAGCCTGTTGTGGTTACACACGTAGGATAAAGAGTTCCTGATTGTTTGGACTAACTTCTTACAGAAACGTAAAGCGATGAGTTCCTAGGACAGGCCTGTCAATTCCCACCTGTCTCCTCCCTTTTCCTGATGCTATTATAGTGATCAGATGCCATCTGAAGATGCATGGTGAACTGGAAGCCTACATGATGAAGCTAATAGCACCCTGCAGGCTGCCTGCGGGGTAACATCTAGCTTCTCAGAGAGATGACTCATGATGCATGACGTTTGACCACCATGCAGCACGTGCCATGTACTGACGACTGTAGGCACCTCGGGTTTGAGGCTCGCCCCTTTAAGGGGTCGCTGTAGCATTACAGCTCGAAAGATGAATTAAAATCCGTGCCCCACACTGTGTGCCACCCAATCAGCGCACTTGGCTGATCCAAGTTCCCAGTATAGGTATTCTAGGTACGGCATATTCACGCAGTGATGCTAGTCTTGCATATTAGCAATCGTCAATGTTCTTTCTTTGCAGGGATCTCTTTGTACACTGGTAGCGAGATCAATTCCTTCACGGCCAATAGGCCAGATATCATCCAAAATGAAAGCAACTGCCAGCTCATGGTCCAGCGGAACATTGCTGCTTGGACACTGTTGAGACCCACTGTCATGCATCAGATGTAAATGTAGTTCCGATCCTGCATGTTGGAACCCCTTAATGATAAAAGTTTGTCTCTCAACTGTCACAACATCGCAACTTGAAAAGTTTAGTGTGTTCCAATGTGCAAATGCATACTTGATTGTCCTTCTGAGTCAGCAAGTTTCAGCAGATGGGATACCTGCATTTTCTTGTTAAGATTGGAAAAATAATGCTGTGTCTCAAACCAAGTTTCTGAGCTGTTATTATTTGTGGCGACCTCACCATCCTTACTTGGCAAGCCAGTGAATTTCAAAGTTTCTTGGAAGTCCTGTCATTGCAATAAAAGTGGTGTTTGAGAAGCTTTATAGAAAAGAGTGTGACATCGCACTCAATGTCAGTATTCCTATAGAGGTAAGACAATACATTCAATGATTGGAATTGAATCATGCCTAACTTGGCGTTGAACGGCTCAGATTGCACACACCCGATTTGCATATCTCACCTTAAATTTTCCCTGACGGAAGCATTTGATACCGTGAAAGAACATGTCTAGCTGCTTTTTAGGGCCGTGTGGTACAAAAGCATAGACAAAGTCGCTGGCAGTGCCAATCCTTGCGCTCGGGCCAAGGAACGCGTAACTGTAAATGTCATCATAGCCTGCACATCAATCAATTGCAATCTGAACTTGCAACATTTATTCTTTCAGGGCCTGAGTCTGGTGCACAATGTTGCCTGACATTCACTCCTCCAATGTGTGCATTATGACAGAAAGACTCTACTATGAGGTATGGGTGGATCTCCAAAACCAGCACCTGTGTGGAGACCCTCCAAAAACTTTGGTCTTGCCGTAAATTTGCATCCAGCTGCAAGTATGATGGTATTTGCTTGCAACTGCTTGCCACTCATCAGCAAAACGCCATCCCGGGTAAATGACTCAACCTTGTCAAGCAATAAAGTCACCTTTCCTTTCTTTGTAAGATTGAAAAATGCATCATTGCATTGACCTGCAAGCCCCGTACAGTGCCCCCTTACTTTCCAAGTGGTGATCTCAGAAATGAGAAATTGTTACAGCAGGGTAAGATTGAAAAATGCATCATTGCATTGACCTGCAAGCCCCGTACAGTGCCCCCTTACTTTCCAAGTGGTGATCTCAGAAATGAGAAATTGTTACAGCAGGGTCACCCGGGTATACCGGGTATACCGGGTATCAAGTACCTGTGTAATCCATGTCTTCTCCAGTGGGCATCATGTGCTGGATACCACTAACACGGTAGAAATTTGATGACAAGTAACTTTTTAACAGTGCCATCTTCCATCTCCAGGGTATTATGGCGCATAAGAGACAAAGGTTGTGGTAAATTGCCTAGAGAATGGCAGCACCCATCTGTGACGCAAACATTTTACGTCTCAAAGAGCATTATTTATGGGCACTGAAGGTTACAAGATTCACTGAATGATCAAGCATCACCATAACGGCATTTCAGGGGGGGATGAAAGGGCATGTTGAAGAAGATGTGGGCAGCTCCCCTTGAGCATAAGTTGCACAGTAGGACTTGAGCAAAGAAGCACCTTTTGCGCGGTCTTGATACCAAGTATATATGCTCAGCGCCATTCCGATGTGCTGCTTCCATAGCCTCGCATGCAAATGCTCCACTTCCAAGGATAACAACAACCTGTGAGGGAGAAAGTGTACTCTCAACGTTCTTCTGTGCAGCAGTCACAGGCAAGGGAGCAATTTTGGTTCCATTGGTGCTAGCTGCAGCTTTCCTACAGCCTCATTGAATGCCACATAGCATTACGTGACAATGGGGAGATGCACAGTTTCACAGCGTTTTCATGCATGGCTAAGAAGCAGAGGAATAGCCTAAGTAAGAAGCAGAGCATGTCAACATTTTTCTGGCAGAAAGTCCATAGTCATTGCTCACCTTCCCATGCGCATCTTCGCTTCCAATGGGGCAGTCGTGATGGTTATGCCTGCCAGCTAGGCTTATGCTGCCCTTGAACGCACCGCTGTTCTTGATATTGCGCTCACTCAGGGAATATTGTTTACCAAGAATTCCTGTTGTTACCATGAGAAAGGTAGCAGTGATCTTGTGCAATCTGCCAGACTTTGTTTCAACGTACTCAACCTCAAACCTGCACATGAGAAGACTGGTCATGCCTAAATTTTAGGGGTTGTATAAGATGCGGTCCCTCCCGCTCTGCACATTTCAGAGAAAGATAGTAGAGGTGCACAAAAGGATGTTGGACAAAAGTTCTTATCTGATGAAAACAAGTGATGTCCGTACCTATCCTTTCCATCATCAAATTTCGCATGAAGGACCTCACAACCAAACAGTGTGTTGTTGTACAGTCCAAAGTCTGTTGCAAACTGTCGAATTTTGTCCAAGACAATCCCAGAAGAGAGCTGAGACAGGGGGTTCGATCCCAGCGGGTAGTTTTCATGCCAGCGGTACATCGCTTCAAATGCCTGCAAGAAGAGGCCTTAGTGGACTTCCATCAGAGACGATCAAAATCAATTCCGGTACCTTGAGAGCGGATGCCCTCACAGCTCTCAGAAATACCGACAGCACACCTGCAAATGACTGTGTTTGTTGGCTAGAGTTCCCCAGACGCCGCCAAAGTCGTCTTCTTTCTCAACGATAGTGTAGGAAAGCCCCTCCATCGTGCACCTCTGTCCGGCAAGGACGCCGCAGAGCCCCCCGCCAATGACAACAACATCCACATGGTGTTGCGACGCCATTTCACTTCTCATAGCAAAGCAGGTCCTCGATGGTGAATCCGAACTGAGGCCACCATCTAAAGCTGTCTAAAAATAGACGTTGCCTGCGAGGGAATTGTTATAGCTGAGTGTTCAACTGACGAGGGTTTCAACATCAGGGGTTTCTGCTGTCCGTTGGCGTTGGGTCTACCGCTTGTCAGGTTTGCGCAGACATAATTTCTGATCTGTTAGAAAAGTCTTGCAGTCTGGATTCCCAGAAGCTGGCAGTATGTCTGGGGGTGAGCGCAAGCTTGTGATAAGGGCCAGTGATATGTCTGACGATATGCAGCAGGATGCCGTTGACTGCGCCTTGCAAGTGAGCCAACATATGCGATCTGTACGCTCAAAATGAGTTCCCAATCCGAAAATTTTTGGTCGCAAATAAGGAGCTTCGGACTCTCGCAGGCTTTGGATGAATGCACGGTGGGAAAGATATCGCCGAAAGAGTAAAGAGACACTTCGACAAGAAGCACGGCCCAGCTTGGCATTGCATCGTTGGGAGGAACTTTGGTCGGTACAGTTTCCTCATTTCGCACATACTCGCTTAATCAACGCACTAAATATATCGATGTGAGGGCCGCTAAGCCTGTTGTTCTTGCATCAGGATCGTACGTGACGCACGAAGCAAAGCACTTCTCTTATTTTTACATCGGTGCGTGTTTATCTTCCAATCCTTGACTCTTTTAGAGCCCGCATCCTCGCCTGTATGCTGTGCTGTGCAGCAAATAAAGACGTCTTCCTCTAATTTTGCATTTCTGCCATGCAGGGCACACGGCGTTCTTGCTCTTCAGGTCTGGGTGATTCTGAGCTGGAAGGAGGAGCAGCAAAAGGTTGAGAATAGCATTAAATCCTGTCTCAAGGCTTTATAGGGGGAACCACTGGCAGATCATGTTTTGAACACCATGATGATCATGGTGCGACTTTGCTGGCAGTCCACATTTAGGAGTGCAAAAGTACAGGTTGTCTTTGGGGAAGATATTTCTAACTGTCCTTTGCGCAACGCTTCACCCACTCAAGGATGCACAGCATCTGTTTCAATCACTAATTGCAGTTGATTGCTGTGGCTGCCTGTGGCCATAGGCCCGTCCAAATTGAAAAGCTCCTTGCTGTCACAGCACGGTGCTGACGCGTCTGGAATGCATGCTTCAGTACCATCAGCGCAGAGAATAGAGAGGTCCTGCACTTGCTGGATCACCAGTAGCTCTGTTCTAGACTTCATCCCCCTGGCATTGCCTATCAGTGATTGCCACGTGTCTTTCAAGTAAAAGAAACGAAAAATTTTGCTTGCCATGCCCCCCATCAACAGATGTGGGACGGCAGGTCTGGTGAGATCAACACCACGTCAGGCAAAGCAAATGTTGGGACTCGGTAGTACCTTTGCCCCTGTCTGGTCACAACAATCGATAGTCTCTACTGTACTGCACAGCTGCTTTGAGTCATTACTATGCTGATGAAATGTGCAAAGCAAATCGAGGATCTGTCTTATGGCACAGTTCTATCAAAGGATTGTAGACCATAAATTGTAGTCCTATGCCTATGGGTGCCAGACTTACAGCAGGCATGCGAATTCATGCGTGCCCACTAGCTAGTTGCAACTGCAGTTGCAACCAATTGGCAAGGCTCTTATCATTAGAGACTGTCTACCGGCATGGCCAGCTGATGTTGCAAGAACAACTCGTGACACTATATTCAAGACCGCATCCCTTTTGTCCTTCATCTCGACCTTAAGAGTGTCCGAAAAAGATCGCCATCGGAGACAGGGTCCGTGTCCTCTCACAACCCCACAGTGCAAAGGAAGAGATTGACATGGTACAGGATCGATCTGGGAAAACTTCTATACATTAAGGTCACCTTCAGCAGGTGCCTTCAGGCGACATGATGTTCAAAACGCTCCTTAGTTGCAGTACGACAGGTGCAAGGCGAGGCTCGCTTCTTAGGTTGACCAGTCCCATCCTGCAACAGAGCAGGTGCTTCGCCAGTGGCGACCAGAAGGTAAGGTTACAATTCTTATATTAGTATATTTTTGATATTGAAGGCCTGGTGCATTCCTCAATCATCTTTCATGTATATCCCATCTGACAGTTCAGGGCACAAGAGTGTTTCTTTCGCCAGTCGAGAGAAGTATTTATGCTTCGCCATTTTGCCGATTTCCTTGGTGATGACCGGTCTGTCACTTCTGCAATGAAAGGGAATGTTATGTGTACTAAAGCACCTTCCAGATCGGAAATCCTTTCATTTTCCGATCTGGTGGCCTGTAGTGTCCCGCACTTTCGCGCTTGCTTTTGGGTCGCGCTGTCTAATTACAATTTGCGTAGGACCTTGTCATCATCGGCGGGGGCCCAGGAGGCTATGTTGCGGCCATCAAAGCAGGCCAGATGGGCTTCAATGTTGCCTGTGTTGAGGGCCGCGGGAGACTAGGAGGGACTTGCCTGAACGTCGGCTGCATTCCCTCTAAGGTGCATACTTTTCAGCAGTCGTCAGAGAGTTGTTTTCTACACTTATAGAAATGCTGAAAGCTTTCTTCTGTGGTGTTCAACTAAGTTGTTGTAAAATCACTAACCTGTTGAAAGAACTTCACTTTTAAAAAAAAACCTAAAATAGGAAATACATTCAAAGGTATGCTTACTTCAAACAGGTCACATACATCAGACTTTTTATCACTGACAATGGGCATATGGATCCCAGGCGCTACTTGCCTCGAGCCACCTGATGCACGAGATCCAGAAGAACGCAGAGCACCATGGCATTATTGTGGATGGCGCACGTCTGGACATCGACAAGATGATGGCGCAGAAGGATAAGGCAGTTGAAGGGCTCACAAAGGGCATCGAGGGCCTCTTCAAGAAGTACAAGGTGTGGCAGCCCATGCCATCAGATAGCCCTTTGGGAAGCCTTGTAGAGTCGCTGCTGGTCATTGAGGGACTTGTCAGTGACAAGTAATCCAATATTTCAACTTGGTGCAAGCATCACAAATCCCTACTCCCTAATGCCGCATTATGCCATGTCATCATGCATTTGATTATTTAGCTGTCTATTACAGTGTACAGTACAATAGATAGAACTGGCGCACATTGCCTCCTACGAGGCCTCATTGCCAGTTATTTGCTGCTGGTAACGAGAGGCTAGGGACCTGAACTTCAAAGTCTTCTTTAAGACACAGGTAGAGGTGATGAGATTCAGAAAATGCGGCATAAATTGCTGTGCTCGTGGCAGGTGGAATATGTGAAGGGCTGGGGGAAGCTAGCAGGTAAGGGCCAAGTGGAAGTGGCGCTTCTGGACGGTGGCAGCAGCACCATCAGCACAAAGAACATCATCATTGCCACGGGCTCAGAAGTATCCCCATTGCCTGGCCTCACAATTGATGAAGAGAGGTCCGCATGCAGAACATGTGCACCCTGTGTTCACCCGTAACCTGAAACACCATGACGACATCAATATACAAATTTCAAAGTGGTATCGAGGTGCTGCCGCTTGCTCGCAGTGAGCGGCAGTGCCTCATTTTGAGTGTTGATCGGTAGAGGTGCCTGCCTACTCTAGCTGCAGCATTCCAAGATCGATTTAAGTCCACTCTGCATATCAGATGCCTGGCAGATGAGATGCAGAGCCTGAGCAGTATCTATTATATATTCGGGTCCTCATCTAGCATGTGGCTAGCATGCTGTTGCCCTTGTGTGCTGTATGCTGACCTGATGCTCTATTTGTGCAATGTCCAGAATTGTGTCATCTACGGGTGCGCTAGCCCTGAAGGAGGTGCCCAAAAGGCTGGTGGTGATTGGCGGAGGCTATATCGGCCTGGAGATGGGCAGCGTGTGGGAACGCCTTGGCTCAGAAGTCACCGTCGTGGAGTTTGGCCCCGCCATCGTCCCGACCATGGTGGGCGTTCCCTCGTAAACTGTCTATTGAGTCGGGGCTGTGAGGGCAATGAGCATGACAATCAATCCGAGAACCCATGTTCCACCCAGTGTGGCCATCTCCTTGTCGATTTGCAGCAAATCGTGCGCCATCAATTGAAAGCCCAACGATGCTCATATAGACATGCAAGGAAACATCTTTCAGGGCATAGAGAAGTAGCATGAAGCTGAAGAAATTTCTGGCCCGACATGCAGGATGGAGAGGTGCGAAAGGCATTTGAGCGCAGCCTGAAGAAGCAGGGCTTCAAGTTCAAGCTGAACACAAAGGTCAGCGCTGTCCCAATATCTGAACGA
This sequence comes from Coccomyxa sp. Obi, assembly GCA_020887355.1. NCBI lineage: Eukaryota > Viridiplantae > Chlorophyta > Trebouxiophyceae > Coccomyxaceae > Coccomyxa > Coccomyxa sp. Obi. The sequence continues at coordinate 1,459,620 of AP025005.1, read as the reverse complement.
TTTCACATGTTTCATCAAAGGACAGCTGGGAAGATGAGAGGGACAAAGACTAAAGACTGTGGTGTGCAGGTGACGGGGGCTACTGTGGAAGGTGACATAGTTAAATTGACAGTGGAGCCGGCTAAGGGAGGCGAGTCAGAAACGATCGAGGCAGATGTCGTGCTGGTATCTGCAGGTGTGTTCACCTCGTGGCCAATGATCTCTGCCATTAGGGATTGTGATACAGTGCTTGCTTCCTGGATTCTCTTTGGCACTAGTGGGGCAAACGATTTTTCGGACGGTTCTGCTCTGTTGTGCTCCCCCCTACCGATCCTTCACAGTGACTTTGGGCCCTGCCGACAGAAGAACTTGTCTCCTTCCAAACAAGAACCTGTTTGCATGGTTGGTTAGTGGGGTGCAGCAGCACATTGAGCCGCATTCAGCTGTCATTGGTGAGGACATGCTTTGCACAATGCAAGCTGCCTGCATCTGTGTCATAGCTGGGTGCATTGCACAGGTCGGCGGCCATATTACGAGGGATTAGGGCTGGAGAGCGTGGGCGTGCAGCTGGACAAGCGCGGCCGCATCCAGGTTGACAAGCGCTTCCAAACCACCGCCGATGATGTGTACGCCATTGGGGACGTCATCGACGGCCCCATGCTTGCCCACAAGGTGCGCGCTACCGGGCCGCTGCATGCCCTGCTGCATGCTGCCTGCATTTGATGCAGAGTGCAGTCATCTGCTGTTTCTGCTCACTTTGCTTCAGATCTTGAATTATGCCCCTGACTCCACAGACTGCAAACCATATCTGGGGATTCTGCAGTGCAATTTGTTCTCCAGCAAGCGCAGGGACGAAGCAGTGACCCCGTCTCTTGAGCATCCAGCTCCAGCTCTGACTTCCAACACAGCTGCTGATTTTGTACCTGCTCATCAAGCAGGCCTGCATTGAGACCTGAAGTGATACAATGTATCCACCATCTTAAGCTTGTAGGCATATTCTCACGTGCCAGATGTTGCAGGCTGAGGAGGACGGAGTGGCCTGTGTGGAGAATCTGGCGGGCAAGGCAGGCCATGTGAACTACAACACGGTGCCCTCCATTGTATACACGCACCCAGAGGTCGCCAGCGTGGGCCAGACCGAGGAGCAGGTCAAGGCTGAGGGCCACGAGTACAAGGTGCGTTGCGTTTGAGCCGAGCACTGTTGCCTCTGGCAAGCAAAATGCCACAAGTGCCGGTGCTACAATGTGATTGCTACAATGTCTTGTTTCTGCACTGCAATTCTAATATGAGACCATCGAAAAGCTCTGACCAACTGCAAGACGCCGTACCCAACAACCTAGAGATGGGGCTATCCAGCAGGAGTCTGTGTACTACCTCAGACCAGCAGGTTTGATGTAATACTCAATTCTTTCTGTTTTCGTGCCTCTAAGAAGCTGGGTGTCAGGTGCAGTGAAGACGTGACTTGTAACCATTCTTGACAGGTGGGCAAATTTGCATTTGTGGCCAACAGCCGGGCACGGTCAGTGGATGACACGGAGGGGATGGTAAAGTTCATTGCGGACAAGAAGACGGATAAGATCCTCGGTGTCCACATTATGGGCCCCAATGCAGGTGGGTGCAGACCTCCAGCGCAGACCTGCACAAGCCTATTTTGCTGGTCTCTATCATGGAGCAGCACACATCGTGACATGCATTACTTCAAGTCACCTAGTGCATTTATCGGGCGTCTCTATTTCCGCAGGTGAGCTCATCCATGAGTGTGTGGTGGCCATGGAGTATGGTGCATCCAGCGAGGACATTGCGCGAACTTGTCACGGCCACCCAACACTATCAGAGGCCGTTAAAGAGGCCGCCATGGCGTGCTACGATAAGCCCATCCATAGCTAAAGTCAAGCATGAGCATTACAGCTGGCTGCAGCTGCATCAGATAGGGGCTGAAAGGGGTTCTTGTCTAGTTGAGAGAGTTCGATAGCCTGGCATGGTGGACCCAACCAAATCAAAGGGTTCTGTTGAGGACTCTGATTGGCATAATAGGTCTGGGCGATTGCCAATGGTTGCCAAACACCATGGACAGCGCAAGCATCATCAAATGAATAAGATTATACAATTCCTTTTCCAACATTCCATGCATTGTTACATGTACAGATTGGTAGAGTCAATATGTGCCCTTCGCCTGAGGATACAGTTTGGTTGGTTATTTACTAAGGTATTGGGCGGTCTGACTCGTGAGACCGATCGGGCCACTGGCATTCACTGAAATGTTTGCCAAAGTTTGCGCTCACGTGAGCACCAGCTTCTGCAAGTTGCCATCGGGCGTGACTCTTGGGATATTTTCAAGAGTTGCTTGGTACAATTACAACATGCAAGGTAGGCCCTGATCAAGACGAAACAGAGCAAGATAAAACCACTTTTGCCATACTGATGACTCATCACTATGAGCTGACCTGGCAGCTGCGGGTGAGTCACCTGGCAACGGTTCGTCCCTTCCGCACGCTCAGTCAAAAGCAGTGTCTCTTTTAGTGGCGGTATGCCGCAAATCTGACGGATTATAATTATTTCGGCTAATTTTGTGCTGGAATATAAATAAATACGGCGGGCGAAGCCCGCCATATTTGACGGTGTCGAAAATAATCGAGGCCACGGAATCCGTCACAATCTGGCGGACAATAATTAACCCTCCCTTGCCCAAAACGCCACTTTTGCTCCTAGAAATATTCAATTGGCTTCTCAAATGTCCCTTTTCTGGTCGAGGCTCGGAAACGGGCAAAAAAAGCCTCATACAGGGCATTTCTCCATGTTTAACATGTAAATACCTGGTCAAACTGGTAAATCATGGTCTTTGCTGCGGCGGAAGGGAATATCTAGCTTGCGCCAAACCGCCAGGACGGGCGGAACAAAATTTATTGTTGCGCCTCCGTCCGCCACGAAGTGGCGGACGGAGAAAAATCCTGGCTATACGGTTCCGTCACTGTGACCGATTCTGAGAAACACCAAAAGAGACACTGATGCACAGAAAGAACTTACAGGATTGCTCATCGTCAGGTCAATTCCTGCTTGTGTTTAGGAAATAGGTTGAAAATGCACAAAAGGCATGGTAAGAACTTACAGGATTGCTCATCGTCAGGTCAGTTCCTGCTTGTACTTAGGACATAGCTTGAAAATGCACCCAATCCTCGACAGTCGAGCTTTGTGGAGCTTGATTGACACGAAAGTAACCGAGTTACATGCCTATCTTGCACGACCAAAGAGTACTGGCCTTCAATGCAGATTGCATTGCTTGTTGTCCAAACGAAGGATACCATGATCTCCTGGCAGCGGGAACCTATCAGCTGAGCAAGTCCACTGGGATCAGGACCGGCAGGCTGTACTTGTATAGCCTACATTCCGATGAAGGCAGGAACACAGCTTTGCACGATTTGAGCACCATAGACTTGCCAGGTAGTGCTTCTCAAACGAAAACTCGCATGTTCAAACAAAAATGCAAGTACATTTCTACTTCAAGTGCACACATTTGCAATAAAGTCCATACTTTAAGTCCAACTGCAGGCATTTTCGAGTTGAAGTGGGAGCCCAATCCTAGTGCCGCAGCACCCTGGCTGGCACTTGCCCTCACAGATGGCACATTGGCTTTACTTCAACTCGGAGAAGACAACGAAGCCGTAAGGAAAGGCAGTGTAGATGTTGATAGTGCGGCGCTGAGCACTTGTGTAGCCTTTCAGCCGCCTGCAGCAACTCCAGATAAAGTTTTGGGTGTCAGTACTTCCAATGGCTTCCTGGCTACAATCAAGGTGAGAGCTTTTTCTGATGCATTGGCCCAGCTATGTGCATAGGGACGCCTTTGCGCGCATCTGCTGCTGCTTCCTGTCAGCACGGTCTGAATCAAGGTGGCTTCATGTCACTTTATTTCTCTGATTTGAACATGCAAAGGTGGATGGATCACGGGCAGTGGTGCTGGAAAAGTGGTTAGCACATGACCTAGAGATATGGGCCTGTGCCTTCGACTGCTGGCAGGTGAATAAGGACCCGTGTCTCAGTTTCAATCCTTCCAAAGCTTCCATCCTGCTGCGTACGTTGAACTCTGAAATACCGCATGCGACAATGTGCAGGAGAATCTGCTATTTTCTGGTGCAGATGATGCTTTCCTAAAGGCATGGGATATCCGGGCACCCACAAGGGCACCAGTATTTCAAAACAGGTTTTGGTCTGCCCTGAAGCTCGCAATTGAAGGGGTCAGAGGTCATTCTTTTTGGTTATGACGGAAGTTTGCAATTTCCCTGACACTGGGCAGCATGCCCATATTCTGTTGCAGAAAAGAGCATGGGGCGGGAGTATGTTGTATTCAGCCCAGCAAGCAAAACGAGTATGTGCTGTGTACCGGCAGCTATGATGAGTTCATTCGTTTATGGGATACGCGCAACCCGAGTCGTCCTCTCATTACAGCAAAGGCATGCAGTTTCACTCCTAGTACACATAGTTGCTGATGCATGGTGTGGAAGTCATGCCTGCTCTTTTCTGGACTTCCTGAGCTGAGCTGACCTCCTTGCATGACATCTCACTAGCAGCAGATATGGATTTTGTTCGAGTCATTGCTGCACACTGCCGCTGATGCAAATCCCTTCATGTATAGGCTGGCACAGGAGGAGGGGTATGGCGGGTGAACTGGCATCCATGTGACGGCAGCTTATTGCTTGCGGCATGCATGCACAATGGCTGCGCGGTGTTCAGGGCAGATGTAGCAGCAGGATCCCTCCAGGCAGTAGCTAGATACGAGGGCCACAGCAGCATTGCATACGGGGCTGATTGGTTTTCAGGGACTGATGCCAAGGACCAACACATTGTTGCTTCTTGCTCCTTCTATGATAATCTCGTGCACGTCTGGAGCTGTCAACTGCCATAATGCAGCGGAAAAGCAAACCCTGGCTCGGAGGCAGATGCCTGATTGTGGCACATGCAGAGCAATACCGTTTTGTGGTTGGCTACATCAATTTGATATTGCCAAAGATTCTTTTGGCGGTGAGGCCAGCTGCCAGCAGTGCTGACTGAGTAGAAAGCACAGCATATGAGTTAAGGCATTCGGGGGTTACAGTTTCAAATCCTCCTGTACCAAGGAAATCCAGTGGCATCCAACATCTTCCATGGCAATCCACAAGGGTTCATTTCCATCCATTGGATGGCCCTCGTTTGACCCCGATTGAGTTCCTTGGTCCATCATGGATTCATGTTGCCAATGTTGGTGATCCATAGCCTCCTAGGAGGCAGCATCATTTCTCAGAGTGGAAGGGTTACACATAAGTAGGTTGGTAATTAATAATGTGTTTGACTCAACACAGTACATGCGTGGCCATGCGATTATTTTGGAAGCTAATATGCATATAGTACGTACTCATTGAAAGATAGAAGGAAACTTTCTTTCTTTGAAAGTCTCTGAGAGTCGTCGCTAGAATGCTGAAAGAAAAGTCAGTCACTGCATTACACCTTTTCCAGCCATCACCTAGTAGGACTGATCAGATGTCTGATCCTGATCGTGAGAGTCAGCACCCAGCATCACAAATCCAAACATTGGAGACATTCACAGGATCATCCTGCCAAAATAAGAACAAGTATAAGATGTTTGTTGTGCGAGGCAGCCCTTCCTCTTACTGGCGCTCGCACACCCTTGATTGTCCTTTATCTCTCGATGGCATCTAAGAACCGGGGTAGGTTATTTCCCTGCAACCCATGGGCCAAGTGAGAACGTTAACGAGTGCATAACCTAGGTTCCTTATACGGGGGGGGCGCTGTGTCGGAGTATGTCTAACGCTTGCGCATTCTGATCAGCAACATGTGATCACGACATCCTCCTCATTTAACGTCAATAAGCACAGAATATTTTAAGATTCTCATTATCTGTATGGTGTTTTGTGGCTCTGCAGTTGAGGTTTGGTCCATTTTAAGTACTTAGTCTGCCTTCGGGCATATGCCGTTCTTGCGGCGACGTTCGCACAAAGCAGGAAGGCAAAATGTTCCCAAATCGATTCGCACAATCACGCTGCTCGGTTCAGCGAGCTTCCTAGTGTTCTGGTTATTGTCTCACAGTCCCTTTTGGGCAACGACTCCACACACAAGCAAACAACATAGTCTTCAATCTTCTCAACAGAAATCGTTCACTGCGGACGTGAGCTGCATAGCTTGGAGAAAAACTGACCACTGCTCCCCTTTTGGGTATCGATCTCCTTCGATGGCTGAAGCATTGACCTACAATTGGAACCGCTATTGAACAATCGTTTTGCTTCATCATGGGTGCAAGTTGCTGGATCATGAAATTGCATTGACATTTAGCGTCGAATCAGGGTGAGGATACCTGAGCAAGACAGCGACTGCCAGACCTGGATTAAACAAGGGTCTGGATACTGTCAGTGCTCCGCCAGGAGGACCGTAAAGAGGTAAGCAGTCGACATGAAGTCAGAAGGCATCCTGCTAATGGAGATGTTCAGGTTGATCAGAGATCCTGGTGATTTCAGGCTGCATTGTGGCCGCCACACACGTTTCCGATGCGAAGATGAATGCCGGCAGCTCAAAACAAAGCCTTCATCGTTGCAAAGCCTCCCTTTCAATATTACATGTAGCAGAGGTATGCGATGAGCAGATAGGTGTGTCATACATGCACCTGCTGTTGCCTTGCATTGCCTCTGAAGCATGAGTGATGTTGGGAGTTTGCTGAATGCACTACAGGTGTGCCATCATCAGCACTGCAGTTTCAAGGTGGATCAGAGAGTTATAGCATTGATGACTGGGATGCTCTTGCATCCAATCTGTGGAGCCGGGTGGTAGGTGCAGTGGATGCAGCTGGCAGAAACCCAGTCAGTCTCCCCGAAGTGAGGAGTGAGATTCAGGATTGGGTCAGGGATGGGCTGAAACTGCCCAAGTAAGTCAGTCGAATGCAATGATCATTTGCGGGTGTATGTAGATGTTGGTCTTGTGGGGACTTATTTTAAAGTGGTATCAAGGTTCCTGAGTTTGCAGGGGAGATGTGCAACGGGCACAAGCGCAGTGGAGACGCTATATACAGGAGGCCCCAGAGTATCCAGGTTTCTTTCGGGGGAGAGGTATTGCAATTCTGGCAGGGGGGCCGCAGTATATGGTTCCTGCATGGGTGAATGTGAAGATGTTGCGAAGGACTGGTGAGATTGCCTCACTTTTCAGGGATTGGATATGAAATTTCCTTATGTGGGGTCCTGTGTCCGCAGATGTGGTAATATTATGCTTTCCTGACTGAAGTGCCATTTGGAATGCTACAACTCCGATAACATTATCATGGTTCAGGGTGTCGGCTGCCTGTGGAGATGCTCTTTCCTGCTGCAGAGTATCCTACACCAGAGCTGGTGGCTGCGCTGGCTCAAATGGGGGTCACCTGCCGAATGCTTCCAGATGTGGTGGTGCAATCCAGCAGGAAGGGAAAGCATTCCGACAGCAAGGCAGAGTCGGTTGTGGATCCTATGTCTGGGTTTACAATGAAGATTGCTGCTGTCATCCTGTCGAGTTTCCAAGAGGTAGCCTTCAATGTATGCCAATAATGATGCGGTTTTACGACACCTGGGTCAATTTCAATGCATGCAAGCTGCTGGAACTTTAACGTGCATGCCACCATTCAGGACAAGCCTTTTTCTATTGTGCAGGTGATATTCTTGGACTCCGACAATGTCGCTATTGGTGATGTGGATGTGCTGTTCAAGAGTCGTCAATATCGGGAGACAGGTGCAATGTTATGGCCTGACTACTGGGCATCGTCTGCTGCTCCAGATATGCGAGAGATTCTTGGGTTGAAGTCCTTGCCTGAAGGAACATCAGAGAGTGGCCAGATGGTGTTTGATAAGATGCGGTGCGCCCCTTCCAAGCCCCTAATGCTGTGTGGCTTGTGCACCGTGATAAAGAACTTGAAGAGAGGCAGGTCTTGACGGAAAGACATGTTGTCCAGGGTATGGGATGCACTCATGCTGGCAGCATACTTCAACATGAACTCTGGCTTTTACTACGAGATGTTCTCCAATTTTATGGGGAAGGGTGACAAGGAGTCTTTTTCTTTCGCGTTTGCAGCCACACAGACACCTTACTTCATGATACCCCACCCTGTGGGAAGCCTGGGCGTCATGCGCCACTACTGCAGGTGCTGCAACTCAGCTTGTCCACTCATGACCTTTCAAAAGAATGAGGCAGCTCTTTCTCTCAGCTTTGACGGTCGCTCTGTCTGTAATGTAATTTTTCCACAGTTCACTTACTTCGCGGTGCTGCTATTTTGCTGCAGCTGCAGCATTGTGATGTCATGCATGCCACATGATGTTGACGATGACTGTATGGTTGACATGCACCTTGTGAAGTGCAGCCCGGATCAGAGTTTTTGTTGGGAGGAATTCACTGGCAATACAATGACTCAGTACTCTCCGAATGGCGAGCTGATGTTTTTGCACACAAATCTCTCACCAAAGTGGAACCTTATGGTGCCTGGAAACTTTGAGGCCTACACTCGGAGGTGCTGTCCATCAGCAGATGAGAAAACTACTGGGCCATTGATAATAAGCAAGACAATGTGTCCACCTGAAGGTACTTGAATGGTTGAATGGATTTGGTATCTCATTGGTTTCTCCAGTAGTTTGTGATGACTAGTGCAGGTGGCAAGTGCTGGTGCCTGGTCCTCAAAGATTTTCGCTTATGGAAGCTGACTGGGGTCGAGATGTGGAGTTTGAGATCTGGCAGAGTATTGCCGACTTCAGCTGTGCACACTTTTTCAGACGGTACATTGAGGTAGGTCTAAGGAGCTTGGCACTGCACAGCATCAATGCTCTTGTCTTCTGGTGCAATGAACATGAGATTTCGGGGTGTTTCTGGTGTACATATAACTAAGTGATCGTGGTGTTGTCTACACCATTGCTCCACAGCGGCTAACATTCCCCAATAAGGCATTAACAGATTAATGATTGTCTGTATCAGGAAAACCAGCGTGCAGATGCCACTTCTGGGAAACCCGTAACAACAGGCCTACAGGGCTTTCACCCACAAAATGAGGGTGTGAACTTCCGCCAGGCATACAGATGGGGCTTGAGGGGCAGCTACTTGAACTTCACGCCGGTGAGAAACTTGGCAGTGGTGAACCATACTATTATGCACCTCTTTTTTTTTATACAAATGCAACTAGGCAGGGCATTTCGCCTATAACGTAGGTAAGAATCTAGTCTCTTGCTGCATGCAGGTGAACGTTGGCGATGGTGTTCAGCATTTCAAGAATACAAGAATTAGGCCAATTGGTGCTTGGTATCGGCGGGCGGTGCTGCGCATGCTCCAAAGAAATACCTACTTCCGCCTATGGTGACTTTGAACAGGGATATCTTGCTCCTTCATTTCAAGTATTTGTACCATTGGTATTATTTCATGTACACTGGCCACTGCAGGAGCAAACCTTGCATTTATAAATCGTAGGTGCGGCTAAAAGCTCAAGTCTGCAACACTCTGGCCAGAAGTGTTGCATGCACGATACATGAAGCTATCGATAGGTGACACACTTTTTGATGACTTCTACCAAGAGTCTTTAGCTGTGTCCAGTCCATCGAGTGGACTCTGTGGATGTGCATTCAGAGATCATTGAAAGCTGGTACCCGGCAGGCCTGCAGAACACTAGACCGTATCCAACTTTAAGTTATGTACCATTAGCGCAATGAGTGGCTCCATCCAATTGTACGCTGCGTAGCGTCCTCCAATCAAACCTTGGGATACAACGCACAGGTCTCCTGATCAGGTGGCGTCTTTGAGTCGGCAATGCTCTTAGTATCAGGACTGCTCACTGAGGAGGCTGGGAGCAGTCACTGTGCTCGTGCCAGTGGAATGGTCTGGCTTGCAGGCAGCAGCCTGTACGAAGTCTCCATGGGTGATCTTGGACAGATTACGTTTACCTTTCCTCTGAACACCTGCACTTGTGAGAGGACAAGTAGCCATTCTGCGGAGCTCCGAGTCACCGTGACGTCAGACAGTCACCATCAATTGACTAGTACTGACAGTACTAACTTTCAGTCAAGACCTTTTCTAGCTATAGCACTGACATCATCGACTACTTGTGTGATCAGAATCAGCACCAAGCACGGCATCCAAGCATTCACAGATGAACAGACCATCGGCCCTCAAACTTGGAAGGGCTCGGATAGCCAATTTTGGCAAACTCTAGTCTGAGATTGTGTGATTCTACAAATCAACAGAGTCTTTCATTGCGTTGCTCATGATTCCTTCATCTACTCGAATGAGACAGTGGAACGAAACCCAAATCCCGCGGTGTACTGGATAACGAAGTTGAACTGTTGAAAGAGGCAGAATTATGCACTTTGCCAGTGTGGTTGAGACATCCCGAGAGTTCATCTGACCAGAAACCGTGAAAGGGCCGCGCCTGCCTCACATCTCGCATCATGCAGTACGACGGGGATTCACCATTGAGGCAGTTTCCGGTTCAGGCCGGGTTTGTAGCTGAAGCCAGCCCTGCCAACCCAGACAGGAGTGAAGGTCCTTCTGTCTCACCAGCGACCTCCGCACTGGGGTTCTCTTTGCGTACTGCGAACGCGCAATCTGGCGATGCCAAGAGCACCAACATACCGCCGGTCAAAGAGAACCAGGGTACTTGGGACGATCAACTCAAGACGAAGGTATCCACTGAGAGCATGATAGGTCAGATCAATGTAGATGTCACACTGACAAGAAGTGCCAGACGCGGTGTCGTCAAGCCGCTAAGGTGGACAACAACTTGATCCATGGTGTTACGTGTTGAACCACACAGGAAAAGGCTGGCAGTGAAGCGAAAAGGCCTCTTGGAAGTGGGCTTGCCCACATTCCTGATGGAAAACCAGTAGCAGAGGACAACGTAGTCAGCAAAGGTAAGAACAAGACCTACAGGGGTGTCAGACAACGGCCTTGGGGCAAGTGGGCAGCAGAAATCCGTGATCCCACCATTGGTCAGCGAAGGTAGCTCTCTCACCCCTACTCTGCTTTTCCCACACTGAGCTGATTGAGTTGATTTGATACCGACAACTTCGATACGTTTTCCATGTCTTGCCGTTGGTCCGTTTATGTTAGCTGGGTAATTTGCTCCTACACATTTTCCTAAACGCTGTCATCCTCCTCTTCTCAAACCTGGACAAAGGGAGCTGTCTTCCCTGGTGCTTTGGTACTCTATGAGGAAATTTGATCAGGATTCAACGGATGCACAGGTGGCTGGGCACCTTCGACACCGCAGAGGAAGCTGCGCGCGCGTATGACACAGCTGCGCGGTCCATTCGCGGCCCTGCTGCTCGTTGCAATTTCCCTCTAGATGAGGATGCAGCAGCTGCGTTGCCAGCACAGCTGGGAGCAGGTATGGATGCATGCGACATGTGAGCTTATGCTGTTGTGGACAGTTCAGTGAATCATAAGATTTTTCAGATTGCTGTTGCGAATATCTTAGTGAATGAAGAAAAGCAGGTAAAGTTACTGTTGTGAACACCATGAGGGTGAGCACTGGTGTAACATAGTTGTGGAATTAATGAGCACTTTTATTTGCTTCATCATAGGATCATGTTATGTGCCTAATCTTTGTGGTTCAGGGGATGCTGTTTACAGGCATGATGATCGCACGAGGTAATTGTTTTTCGTATGGCTATTGTAGGTGTCAATACTGCTGCTGCCGCCGCAAAGCCAGAGGCCATCATGGATGCGCGGCTGGGTCATATGGAGCCCGCAAGAGCTCCTGAGGCGGCAGAGCAGCATTTGATATCCATGGAAAATGTCAAGCTGGCTCGTGACGTGACGGTGCGCGGCATGCAATCAGCGTCTGGTGCATGAGTTGGCGGGTTTCGTCCCCGACATCACTACTCTTAGTCGCAACTCTGCCAGAACTTGATGCATGAGTTGAATTGTGTTAATACAGAGGACGATCCTGTGAAGGTAGTGGTGGAGTGCACACTAACCGATCAAGGATTCCTTTCACACAGGGTGCCATGTTTGTGAGCGATGCCATGATGATACCAAGCAGCCTTGGCGCATCATTGAAGCAGAGCGAGAATGGCACCATGACGCGAGTGGTGGGCAGCCCATGGGTTCGCCCATCGTGGCCGCTGGCCGGCACGTCTATTGGCCGCCAGACACCGCATTTTGGAATGGGCACCTCGCCCTTCGGCAAGAGCGTGGATATGGTTGATGTATGCAAACAGCTCATGGAAGGTGGGCAACGAGACTGAGGCTTTTTAGTATGGCTCGTCCTCTTCAATCAGTCTGCACCATTGTTTATTCAGAGGGAGTTTTGATCTGCACATGGTCTGCCGTGTAGATCCTTACAATTGGACTACCGACACTGCGCATTATGATACTCATTTTTCAAGGGCACTAATTGGACAATGCTTTCTTAAACAGGAAATTGAATGCCCTGCATGCAGGGCACAATACAGACACCTTCAGTATGGGCAGCCTGAGGAGTGAACTACAATTGCCTGCACAATTTGCGAGCACTGGCAGCATAGAGGAAGAAGATGATGAAGATGAGGATATCATGCTGATGGGCACCACACCCCAGGTGATTGCCCACCCCGTGTCTGCAGACCTTGGCAGTACTCTGATGTGCCATGTTCCTCACACTGTAGCATCGTCCGCAGCACTGCAATCACAAGAGAGAGAACTGCGATGAATTTTGAAGCCTTTCAAACTTTCGATGTTGAGTTTTTTCTCTGATTCCGAGTCGAGCACATAGGAATGCAGCCTGTACTGACTGTGCAGCCTTGCTATTAATGGAGGACTATTATGAAGTTTAGAATCTTACAAAATTTTATGAAGCTGTGATGTTGAGAATCTCTCATTCCTGCAACAGCAACCGGGAATGCAGCCTAGACCAGTGATTCCAGTTCCACGCTTTGAGGCTACACCTGTACCAGCGTTCAGACAACATACATGGACCTCAGGACAGATGATAACCCACGATTAATCAAGAAGTAGTGGTGATATGTGCAGGTAACATGTGCTGTTGTGTAAGCTTAACTTGTTGCCATCAATTTTACTCATCATCAGCTAATCAGTACTGAACATTTGTTTGAGTTTTCTAAGGGTCCTTTCATGTGCAGCAGGTGCTTCGACAGAGGCCAAGGTGATGTGAGTTGTCAACATATTATGCATTTGTTTCCTAGACTAGAATGTATGAGGCTTCGTTGGCGCTGCCACTACTGATGCAGTGACATTGGGACTTACTGATGCATTGTTGACGTGCTGGAGAAGCAGTGGACCTCCTTTACTTCTGTTAAAGAGGCAGTCACAGTCTAGCATACCGTATGCTGCATACGCTCCTTCTCTCCAGCCATGGCGCTCGCGCTGACAGTTTTTGTCTTGCAGTCGGCTATTTTAGCTTTCAATTTGTTGTCAGTCAGTGCCGTAGTTAAAGTGGTTGAACGGTGTTTTCTAGATTCGGATATCCTGATAGATGGGTTAACGCTTGTCAGAAGCCCCATACTGTGCGGCCCATGGTTGAGCACACCAGTTGGTGAGCAAGTTGATATACTATAGAGTTTACTGTGTGTATGAGATCAAGATATGCAAAGCAAACATTCAAGGACGTGCCAGCACCACTGGTAGGAAGAGAAAGGGGTGCCTCAGCACAACAAACTCTCTGTATATATCTTTACATAGCCGGTCGTATTGAACATCAAGTCAGTCAGTCAGTCAGTTAACAGGTAACGTTACCCCTTTTCAGGCCACCTAGGGGTGATCATATCTGATCACCCACAGACATCTAGATAGACTCCGATTGTGATATCTTCCAGGCCCTATCCTTAGTCAGCAGGTCATTCACTCGTTTTCATTCGAATGAAGTCAAGTTGACTTAGTCAACTCTTTTCATCAGCACCTAGCATCACTTCCAAGCATGAAGTATGGAAATCACCAGAGTATCCTACCAAAATCGTGAATATACTCATATTTGCACTTGGTTGGAAAAAGCAGCCCCGGACGAGAACGTCCGATCCCCGAAGAAAACGCAGCAAGTTCAAAAAGGGAGAAAAAAGTCCGGCCTGTCGGATTCGAACCAACGACCCCGTGATACCAGCAGATTCCCACTGGGGGTTTCACTTCTACAGTCACATGCTCTTCCAACTGAGCTAAGGCCGGCTGATGCTCATGTGCCAAATCTATGATATATATGCCGGCATCCTTATCAGCCCTCAAAGATCTCTTGAGGTTCTCTTTCACAGGATTCTGCGGTTATCAGGCTGTTGGATTATCCAACTTGGATAGGCACTTCAATTATAAGGGGGAAACCTGGTGCGAAGGACTGTAAACGATCGTCACTCTCAGACCAGCAACGGGCTCCATATCGCACTGGATGCTGTCTAAGAGGAATTCAAGCCACCCTTATTTGAGGTGTAGTGCCATCCCAAAGAATCACTTCTTCGGCCCAGTGATTTACTATGGACATCTGCATCACTGGAACAGGTATCCAACACTGGACTCTGAGATTACGTTGGATTGAAGAGTGAAGGGGGTTGATGATAGTCCTGGATTGGTACAGAGCAGTGCTGATCCGGGGACGGAGCACATGCAGGGTTCCGTGGAGATGCACGAGGGGAAGTCAGGCGTCTGGCAGAGGTTTTGGGCATAGAGTATAGTGGTGCTCTCGTCCGTAACCGTAGTACACACTTAGTTTTGGCATCGGATACACTGGCATTATCAGCAGACGACGGAAAAAGCCAGAAGATTAAAAGTGCTGAGAGCTGGGGAATTCCTGTGATACGCTATGCCTGGATAGAAGACAGTTTGGCAGAGGGTAAGGTATTGGATGCGAACAGGTATCTCTTCAAGGTGAAGTCCTCTTCTGCACCCTGGTGGAAGGCTGCTGGAAATAACAGAAAATCCTGAGTTTTTTGGCGAAAACAAGAAGAAAGAAGTTCTAAACCTCTCCTGCTCTGGACAGGGCCACCTCAGCCCCTGCTCGAGTTCCTCAACGCTGTTCTTTGGGGACTGGACACCGGAACAGCTCAGATCTGAGCATATCTTTCGTACACACCATTCTACCCCATTGTGGTCATCAGGTATCAGCTTGTGGCACACCCACCTGCGTTCCCGGGGAAGATGTACTTCTGGACTCCAGTGATCATAACTAACATGCCAGAACAGTGCAAGTCTATAAGTTGTTAGGCTGCATAACTAGAACCGTGACTTGCACACAGCACACAAGGCTAGTGTCCTCATTTAATTGTAGGAAATGCTGTGTGATGGACACGTCCCACGTCCCACTGAGAGCCTGGTGCAGGTCAAGCATCAAGTGCCCCTGGAAGTGATGCCGGAGACATCTCAGGGCATCGTTCCAGCATCCATCTGGCTGGTTCACCAGGGCATACGGAGGCTCACAGCCTGGGAGTCTTGAGGCCTGGGAGTCCCAGGGCATCATGTTCAGATTCTTCACAACTTCTCACTGGTGACCTTGGGAGCTTGTTTCTCCAAAGGCTTGTGCCCCTTTCTCAGCATTTTAATGTTTGTGTAGAAGTGTGATGCTTGAGAAGCTTGCACACGTGGTTGATGAGGGACACATGTCATTATCAATTGAGGATTCTGTTTTACCCGGACAGGAGCAGTGCTGATCTCGCCCATCATAATGTACAGTCGACACCTTGCTCGAAGCTCTGCATGGGAGACCTCAGGGAGCAGAAATTGAGTCGCTTAAACGACTATCCTGAGCACACATTTGCCCATCAAACAGAGTGCACCGCAACCTCGTCGCCATGCGGAGAAGCTTGTTCCATGTCTGAAGGTATGCATGGTGGCGCTCATCAACATAGATCAGTGAAGGGGGATCAGCAGCAACTATCCACCAGGATAATCTTGCCCGAGAGCTGTTTTGTGCATACAGGCACTGATCAGCTTAGCCCAGAGAGTGTGCAAGTTCGTGTTGAGGAGCCCCGGAGAAGTTGCCCAAAGGGCTCAACTGCTGCTGCCTTTCACGGTGTGAGCCAGGAAGCTCTGACATATTACGAGAAGTTAATTGTTATACACCACAACAGCTCATCAAGCCTGCACTTCAATCTTCGACAGCGCTCTCATTGCGCCCTGGTGAGCCCTGGCATTCAAGTTTTTTATTTGCCGGGTTGCTATGCATATGAGCGCTGTGAGGGGACTTCATCACCTGTTTGTCAGATTGTGCATCTCTCGTGCCCAGGTGTATTATGAAGATGCCAAATCAGACGAGCATGAGCTGGCATACGCTGATTTATTGTACTGTTACAGCCTTGATGGTCAGCGCCACATACCATTTAAAGAATCTGATGTGCAATATTTGCCTGGTTCAAAGTGGCTCTCGTTGTTGCCTTGTCTGAGTTGCAAGTGCAACATGCAGGCATGTACATGCAGGTGATGTTTATATTGAGCATGGCTATCTGTTTGACACGGAGGACCTTTATCAGCATCCCATGGGTCGACTCTTTTTGAAGAGCTGTCAGCTCTCAAATAATGAATTGGTAGACAGCCCGGGGATATATCACAGCCTGGCCACAGTGATTGAGGGTAAGAGTGGTCTTGGCAGTCCTTTTCCGCCTTGCATTGCTGTTATGCATGACTGCACAGAGCGACATGATACAAGGAGAAGGTGTGAAGGTGCGTGCAGTGCAGGCGAATTTTGGTTAACCAGCCGCAAAAGGGCTCAGATCAATGAGCACAGCACTAGAGACATCACTAGAGACAAGGATGATACAGCCCTTGTCTTTTTCTGCAACAAAGCCTGGGATCGTGATACTGGCCAGCGTATCTGTGTTTCTCGACACAAAGTGAAGTCCGCAAAGCAGTTTGTCCGGGGTTGAGAAGCAAGCATAGCAAAGTAGGACAGCGGTCTTGAGCACATGACATGTGTGTTGGAGTGTGACTGTATGACTCCAAATGCCTTATTTTAGACCTGCTGGCGGTTCTCAATTGAGTTGCAACTCTGGACATTGTCCGGCACAAAGGTTTATGATCATCTGTGTGGGTGACATCATTCTGCAGAGTGATGTATTGATATAGTACCTGCAGAATATGTCAGCAATGCCAAGGTCACTCTTTATGGTGGCCACTCTCTGAAAGTTGAAATTCACAAAGTACAGCCGAATCTAGCGGAATTTCGCATGGACAGCAGACATGTCAATCTGCTGCGGTGATCACTCATGAAGCTTCAGTCAGATACAGCCCTTTTACATCTCTTGATCAAATTTGATTCATTACTTTCCTGCTCCTCAAAATATCCCAGAGTTCTTGTTGGGCAGCAGATTCAGCGTACTTCGTAAACAAGCACTGGTCTCCAATGGGATTCTCAAATGCCTTCACAGTCAAATGGACTCTAGACTTTCAGAGGTGCCGTGGTGCAAGGATACTATGTAATTCCACAGTGGCTCCTTTTCTTGATGTTTCTTGTCTGAGTTCCTGGATGCAATATCTTCTCAAAAATGGTCATGGTTGCTGTGAAAGTAATTCCCAGTGTTGACATTTGTGTTCAACTTCCATGTCAGATTTCAGCATGCCTTAACATGCAAATTCTGCAAAATGAGCAATATCTGTCACTAATGCCAATTGATGCTAGTCCTGCTGCGCACATAATGTATCTTGCCAATATACAACTACTTCGGCGATATGAAGGTCCGTCCTGCTCCCATGCGCAGCATCTGTCCCTGCATGCGGATGTCTCTGTGTCAATGCTGTCTCTTCCAGAATTGCCATGCAGCATGCCAAAGAACATGTTGGGCTTTAAAGAGCCAAACCTGTCCATATGATGCTGGTGCTGTGGGGCTGAGGAGCTCTGCTGCAGCATCGTCTGCAGTCGAATGCGATCTCATCAGCGCTGCATCAATGCCAGGGATGGACGCACAAGGCGCTGGTAGTGAAGATGAACGCTGAGGAATGCCTGTTCTGCTGCCGTTATCTGCTAGCTTTGGAGCATTTGTCAACTTTCGCACCTGCACAAGTACTGGTCAAACAATCTGACGGTGATCTACAGGCAATATAAGTGGGTCCAATGCCACGCCTGTCTTCCTCCCCAACATTTCATGACAAAGGTTGCACATCCCGGCATGTTCTTTCAAGAAAGGTTTGCAGGGACGTCGACTCTACCTTCGAGTTCTTTGCATGGCTGCCCTTCTTCCTTCCAACCTGCTGTCCAAGCCACAGGCCCCTCTTCATTCTGGCCTGGTCCATGTGCATGGGATCCTGCATAGGGTCACAATCCGAGATATCACAAAGAAAGAATGAACAGACATGCAATATTGCCCACCAACACAGCGAAGACATCCAGTTTCTTTATGAAGGACATGAGTGTTCATCTCTAGCATGTCTGCAGGGCTAGAGCAGACAGGACAATGGGATAGTGCGGAGGACGCGTTCAGATTTGGTGCGCAAAAAATTGCGTTCAGGGGGCATTCACACCTCTGCCTTGAAGGTGATGCTTTCGGCTTGCTCCTGCAAAGCCTTCAAAGGCTGTGTAAATTCTTCTGAGCCCAGCATCAGCCGCTCCACATCCATGTCAGCTGCACGCCCTCCTACAGAGAAAGGTTCAGGAGGCCATCACAGTCTGTCCTCTGGCCCACAAGATTGTGTCCACAGGAGTAACATGCCATTTTATACTGTAGACCCTCTACCATCAACGGCATCCCTAATGGCATCTCTACATCAGCACGACTGGTACCTGCTCTGTGCGGAATCACAGCATGCTGCTCTGTCCAAGGAGTAGCTGAGCACAGGGCCTCTTCAGCAGCTGCCATATCTTCCAAACTGAACTCTGTTTGTCTTGTCCTGGGCAGTGCAGCCACTCCACCTGCACAACATGGCTTTCTAGGCTGCCTGCTTGCCCTGCAGTTCCATTTCACAGGTTCTCGGAGCATGGGTGTTGCTATGCTGCTGGAAAGGTGCTGCGTACTTGGACAACCAGTTGCTGCCGATATGAGATGCCGACGGCGAAGGGGAGTGCTGTCATGGATGCGGGGACCACTTCCTTGAGAAGTAACAGATCCTGGAGCACCCCTGTCACACCCATACCTCGAGTCCTGCGGGCAAATATTTTCATCTTAGGTCTGTCCTCTTCCAGAAGCCTACACAAGTGAAAGCAGTGCATGGAATCGAGTGCAATCAAAAATATCTTGCTTGCTCTTGGTCACTTTGTCAATTCGGTCAATTTTGGAGTCTATAGCAATCAAATGATGTAAGCGTGCCTTGACGTCCGTGGTGGCCTTAGACCTAAGTGTTGCTTCATCACAGATTCGGCCCATGACCTGATCTGATGATGGCCGCTCACCGCCTAGGCAAGCATGTGCAGAGTCAACATCTTTTCAGGGAAAATAAGGGACTGCAGCCTGGGCCTGCATTTGCTGACATGCACACAAGGTAGACATATTTGCAGTGATGAGGACCAGATCATCTGGGACCTCTTACCTGTTATCATTCGGGAGATGGGAGCCGGCAAGGGAAATGGAAACATTGCCTGAGCTGGCGCCTGTTTGCCTTGTAGGTTGCTGGCATCAGTGCATTGCTCAGCCTCCATTCTTGCTTCAGCAGGAGCCTGCCCAAGACAAAAACGTGGGTACACAATTGCTCCTTCAGTCTCCACTCTGAAGCTTGTCACGGGAAAGATATGCCACTACCTGGACCAATCTATCTGTACAGCGCAATTCAACAGCATGAGGGAGTAATTCAACAAGTGCCTGGGGCTCATGATACGAGAATGTGCAGCTTCGCTTGAAGATGATACCTCGCCATCCATGTGCCGTGAAAATCGTGGCATAGATGGAGCTTCCAGGCCTTCCTGTAGTCCACCCCGGGGCACACTTAGAAGCCTGGAGGCACTGTCAACCCCTTCACCATGCACCTGATGCAACTGGGCTACTTGCTCTAAAGCAGTGCGGCCGAGTATCCTGGATATGCGGCTGTTATCAAAGAGAGGCGGTGAAGTGAGCACTTGAGCGGCGCTGCCTAAGCTGCCCAGCACATGACCCTGTGCCTGCACAATGTCCGCGCCATTTCAGCATCCACACAGTGTGCAGTTTAAAATGCACTATGCTGTGTCACCTGATGACGGCCATCACAGCAATGCATAATGCCGTTTAGGTTGACATCTAGAAGTTACAAAATTGAAAGTAAGATGCAGCACATCAGTGCTCCTCATATCTGCAGGTACCTGAGCGAGAGTGTTGGCAGGCCAGACCATATCGGGAGGGCTGAGCATCCCGCTCGAGGGAGGCCCGAGCTGTGATGCAGAGCTGTCCGTTACTGGGGTCAGACGGTGCGGCCGCTCACTTTGTGCCTGAGCACCCCCACTGGATACCCAGGCCTTGCGCTTGACAGATCGCGCGGAAGTGCGGCGAGCATCAAGAAAGCTGGTCTCCTTGCCCCTGCTTAGCACAGCAAACCTGTTCAGTGGCAGCACCCAATGCATCCCGATGCGCAGCATTCCAGCTGTACGGGGAATGGACTCCCACACTTGCAAATCACAGAAGAAATATCTCAACGCACTTGCATGCCAAGATAACCTGCAACTGAGACCACTGACTGGATGCCAGGAGATGATTGTGGCATTAAGATTTTTGGATTCGAGAAAAGTAAGAATGCGCACAGGGGAGGAGGAGTGCCAGGAGATGTCTTGTTCCGGTCAGTAGGATTTGTCACCACAGCAGGAACAACTGCCGCAGCAGACTGTTTGCCACTGGGACGTGGCGGAGGCGGCAGGCCATCTTCTACAGTGTTATGACACTCATCGCACTTGCAGTGCACCCCACAATTCACACCCGCCTGCAAGGTATCAAATTGACTTCTGTCATACATCAAGGCATTGGCATATGCAGATGATTCTGAAGTGGTGATCTGACAGATAGAGCATGGACATTGGAAGCCAGCGCATGAAGATTCTGGATCAACTGACCTGGAAACACTCGCAATACTTCTTCTTGCAGTGGCTCTTCTTGCAATGGCAGCCTCTCTTGTGCAGCCCGCTGACCCCACTGCCTGGCCCGTTCACCTGTTTCTCGATTTTCTCTTGGAAGGCCTGCAGCATGGGCATTGCAAGTGAGCACCCTATGCCCGCACTCCTCCACATTTGCTTGTATTTCATCTGACACACCTGGCTGTATCGCTTCTGCTGCTTTGTGCTATCCAATGAGTGGGCGCACCTGGGGATTGCGTTGCCGCACTTGATCACGCATGCTCACCACAATATCCCTGCGCTTGCGCCAGATAATTAGTTCTGGCAACTTGCTGGCAATTTGTACGATGGGCTGACGCACAGATTGCAGGCAGTTGTGACATGCGCGATGTCTGCCAGTAATTCAGTATGGGATGGAAATTTCAGGATGTGACGCGCACTTGTTATCGGCATTATTTAGGCAGCTCTGACAGCTGCATGCATGCTTGCAATACTGGCCGGCAGCAAAGCAGTCGCAGTACAGCTTCAGGCACCGTGATTTCTTGCAATTGCACCTCTTTGGCTGCCTGCAACACAGGCATGCCATTGGATAAATAGTCAAGCCTGTGCAGGCAGTCTCTTGAACCTTGTTAGCAAGAACGGAATTGTGTAAGACTGAGATTCAAAACTTACTCTGAAACCACAGACTTTGTCTTTGCCTCGTCGCCAGGCGTGGTGGGAGGCACGACTGAGTCACCTTGGCCTGCACCATCATGCCTTGCTCATCACTTGATGGAGGACATGCCACACCTCCTGCACTGTGAACATTTGCCTGAAGTGACCATCTCAGGGACCATTAAATACCTGATGATGAGGATGACAAGCGCCGCGACACAGGTGTTGCTGCAGCTGCCGCTGACAGAGCGGCAACTGCCACAGCACCCTGCACACGATGATCAACACGCCCACCACCAGCCATCACAGCCTTCAATGCTGGGCTTGTCAGTGAGGTTGGGGCTGTTGCAGTACTCTGTTGGTTCCGGTTATCGTGGTGGGAGGTAAGTGAGGCTGAAGGTAGGTGAAAGCTGCTGCTCTCTGGCGGCGATTTGAGCTGGCCATACTGCATGGGAAGAGATGCCTCAACACTGGAAATCAGGAGACTGCTCAGATGCATTAGCTTCTGCCATGTCAATAGTATTGTTGATGGTCAAACAGGCACAAGTCCGAGATCGCTTCACCTGCCAGGTTCGGCCAGCTGAATGAAGTTTGGTCTCCCAGCCATGTGCAGCTGTTTGTGATCGCTGCAGCAGGTCCGCTTTTGCATCAGGTTCAATCCCTGTCAGCATGCTGTTGTGTTCTTCCACGTCACAAGCCAGTTGCGCGGTAGAGTGTCCACCGGGCTGCACCAAAAGACATGGTTGAGGAACGCAGATGGGCAGGAAAGCTTGCGCCAGCTCATGTACTTGATATATCAGCTCTGACCTGATATTGGCATCGAGAAGGCCTGACAAACCTGTGCCCTGGTGTGCCTGATGTCCCTACATTCTTGATCTCCCGAGGCCTCAGACTTCATTGGTGGACCCTTGGCTGCTTCCTGGGATGTTTTGTCTAAAATGAGTCTCTGTCGGATTGTCTCATTGCTGCATTTAGGAGCGCAGTAGACTGGATCTCTTACCCTGTCTCTGCTGCTATGTAGTCTATGTCTATGGGCTTGATGCTCGCTCTTAGTGTTATCAAGTTGCCAGTGGTCTGGTGATTCTGCCCTTGAAGCATCAGGAGGTGAGAAAAAGCTGACATTGGCCGTAGCTTGGGCACCTTGCTGCTGATCCTTAAGCCTTACAATCCCTGGTCCCGCCCCTTTGTCTCGCAGACTTGTGCCTTCATGTGGAATTGGAGTTGTCCTGGTGGAAGAATGCACATAATTGTTGGTGAGCGTGTTGGGCGTAAACTGAGACCTTCCACAGGCCAGTATTGGATAAAGCAATTGCTAGCGGAAAGGCATCAATTAAACTATTTCTAGGAAGGACAGCAAAGACAGGCAGGACAGTAGTGAGGTTCAGCAATGTGGCTGGAGGGAAGCCCACTCGGTGGCAAGCTTGGGCGTCGTGAACCCCGGCATAGCAGGAGAAAGTCCAGTAAACCCAGGACATCCAGGAAAGGTGCTGCTGCTGTCCCATTGGTTACGTGGGGGCGTTATCGGCGGTAATTCCTTTGCGAAGAGGGAGAACGGCGAAGCAGCCTACGTAGCACCCAAAAGCACGCCAGATCAGTAGATCGATGCAGCGGGCGATCAGCCCGCACCAAAGGCTGGATGAACACTCCTTTGCATCCACATCCAAACTGCCCATGTCTCATCAATTCCGAGAGCAAAGAACACCGTCACACAATATACCAAGATGCGACAGCCTCGTCAGTAACCTATGTGTCTACTTCGCCAATGAAGCAACACAGCATGCCATTTGATGCACAATCGTGCCGTCCAAGAGTTCATGCGCTAAATAATGGGCTCACACAGCAGGCTACTCCCTGATGGCGGGGAGGCGTGCGAGATACCTCCAGCAAACCGCGCTTTCCTCTGCCTGGCCTCTCAGGTGTCCGTTGCAGAGACGGTCCCTGCATACTGGTGGCCTGTTGGGTTTTCAAGGATCCTTTGGTGCGTCTTTTTAGAAGGAATTCAGTTGCCCTCCCATCCGCCAGACCAGGTCTGCTCCACGTCGACACTGGCCACAATCGCGCAAATAATCAACACCAGTAGCCTGGTTTCTGATGCTTTCACGTGGTAGGAATCCAACCGCGCCGGACACAAGATATCTTGAGGGCCGGCGAGGGCGGGCACAGGCAATTGCTGTCGACATGACGATCCCAATAACGATATCAGCCATGAGGGCTTTCAGCCGGAAGGGAGTGAAAGACCCAGGGTGCGCGGCAGAACTCTAGAGGGTCGTGGCAGAATAGTTCTGCCAACAGGTTTTTGGCCCGGCAGAAACCCTAAATGAAAATGCAGAATAATTTTGAGGGCGGTTTTGGACTCCTCTCAGTATGGCACATGTCCTCAGACCTTGAAACCTCAGAAATTTGCGGATTTTCACTCTCAAATCTAAATTGGCAGAAGTTTCCCAATATTGGGCAGAAGTTGAAACAAAATTGATGCGGTCCATTATTTAAGTTGAAACTAGGCCAGGTCCATTGCGCATGTGTAAGGCCTTGTTGTGTGGTGAAGGAAGCGTAAAACTCGGAAGCGATATTTTGGTACACCACTCACCTAATTCCGCACTGGTCGTCGATATTTGATGACCCTACCCATGACAAATCTCTCCTAGCAACACTATTAGGCAGATTTATGCAGCATAGTGCCTATTTGGCACTTCTAGATGCCCTGGGAGTGAATTGTGGCCATCCCGCAGCGGTGCATGGCACTTTGAAGCAATTTTGGAGGGTTTCCTAATTTGGCTCAGAGGGGTTCTGCCAGAGCTCCCTGCCGGGAGCTCTGGCAGAACCCCGGCAGAATCAATTCTGCCAACCCAATGGCAGAATATTTTAGTTCTGCCGCGCACCCTGGAAAGACCTAGACTCAGGTGCTGCCAGTTGTAACACAGGACACGTCTCACAAATCGTGCACGCAAATAAAATGCTCGCTTTTCTTCCACATAGACTGCAATTTGTCTTTTCTGATAGTACAATCTACGCTAGACACCTCGCTCTTACTCTACACTTATTCAATATCGTGCGCTCATCGTGATCACTTTTGCTGCACAGTTGCACAACTCCCCACGGAAGCATTCTCAAATTTGGCATTTGAGACATGCCAATATAAATTCTACTTTACAGAGCAAAGAAAGCCGGTAATTTTGTTCCTTGCCCTTCAATGAATTTTTACACTCCTCTTTGTATCCCCGCTGACATATTCATGTAGATGTTGAAGCCCGTGCATAGGTAAATGTAGGCGCCAAGATTTCCAGCAGCCCATCTGGGTTGTCAGCATGTAGCCAGTGGCCTGTGAAGCACACATCTCCCGTTCAACCAAGAGTGCTTTGAGACCCAACGGCTCTTGTCTACGCCTAGGGAGTTTCCAAATCTTCTTCTCTTGGAGCACAGAAGCAGCTTTACCTGCTTGCGGCAGATGGTGTACTCGGTGCCCGTAGGCCTTCAGACGCTCTATGTCATCCTTTGGCCACACATAACTGCTGTTCTCTGCGCGCACGAAGTCGACCCTGATACCTTGGGTTGGAGCACTCAGGAATGGCCAGTACGACAGAGCCTCATACGATGCATACATATCTGAGATCCCCTTCATGTCGATCGTCCATGAAAGTTTCCTGCAAAAAGGCGCCATACGATCCTTCAGAGTAGAATCTGACAAGATCCTTTACAATCTAACTAACAGTTGGGAAACCCTCTCAGGAATGCACACACAGTGATCTGGGCAGTGTGACGCGCTTTCTAATAAGCGGGACAGCTAGCAACCACTCAAGAGAAGACAGCACTGCAACATTGACATGTAAAATGAGCCAGTGCACCTTGGGTCCTCCTGAGTTGGTTTCAGGTTGCTGGTGACCCAAGAGGCCACACGCTCTGAGAAACCGCTCTGGACAAGGTACGCTTGCAGGGTAGCTCTGCTTTCGGTGGGCACAGGGAACTCCTGGAGCCGAGGGATGAGATCTGCTGGATGATCCTGCCGCAGCCTCAAATCTCCGCTATGGTGCTCGCGTACAGCCCCCGGCAATGCATCTAGAACCCATACCTGTGTGCAGGAAACCACAGTCCCACTGATGCGCATCGTATGCGAGCAGGACCAAGAATGATCAGGGAAAGTCTTGAAAATAACTGCAAATGGTCCCTTGATGGATGGGATAACGACAGGAGCACACCTGCACTGGCCGTGGAAGCCTTGGCCCAATTCGCCCAAATTGGTCAGCCATGCTCATAACCACCTTTCCGCCAAAAGAGTGGCCAATCAGGACTTCTGGGAAGAGCTTCAGATGCCTCAGCAAATCAAGAACATCAGCTGCAGCACTCTCCACCCCATTTGGTTTGTGCGATGCCATTCCATGCCCAGCGGACTCCCCATGGCACCGGAGATCTACCAACAAGATTTGCCAAGAGGAAAACTCCTGTGCATGGCAAGAACTGATCAGTATCAGGCTCAAGTACACTCCTGACTTCAGTCAGAAGAACTCCTGTGTCAACAGTACACCTCATCATGGTCCAATGCAACACACTTAGAACAAGAGTAAGAATGAGTTGCTCAGCCTTTACCCTGGCAAGGCGCTGCGCAAAGCTCAGCAAATTCCGGCGCGAACCCAATATTCCATGAACAAACACACAAGTCGGTGGGGGCCGCGTGCATGATCCTACTGTACTCCATCTCACCTGGAGCAGTCACCTGTGATTAGTCTTTATCGTGCTATGCAATACAACAAGGCACTCAGTGAAGGAGTTTGAGCTTCAAGTGAAACCAACTCCCGTGCCTATCACTATACACTGGAAGTACACGTCAAACATGCAAGGACCATTTAACTTACTCACACGTGGGCGCGATGAAGGCCTACCAGTGCGCCTTGAACTAGCTCATAAGCAATATGCGCTCCGTTTGCATTACTGTTCCGGATTGTTGGGTTCTGTTGTCTGGGAATTTCCAGTCTATCAATTTTCTGCAACAGGCCGACCGGCTCCAGCAGGCTAGCTTCACTCTGAACAACAACACATCATTAATGGGCAAATAGACATCTATATTTCCCGATACAACATCCCACTTGACTGATACATCTTGTGTTGGAGACCAACTTCCTCGAGTTTCACTGGAGCTCATTTCTTTCTGCTGTATGACATTTTAAATGCAGCAACTCTTTTCTCCCCTCCCAACAGTTCTCGAGTCCCATCCCAGATTCGCACCTTTACATGATAACGTATCCTCTTGGGTACACACAGCCGTTGATTAATTTGCCAGATCAAGGCACGGTCGAAACAAGACGCCCGTCCTTTCAAGGGTGTCGTTGTTCTCATCTACCATGTTCCAGAAACACGTCATATAAGCAACTTGAGGTTTGCATAGAGCCACGTGTAGATCAAGTCGACTCGGTATCAAGACCAGGGATATGCAGGAGCGACAGGAGCAGGGGCGACACTGACAGGAAAGCGACCAACCTGAGAAGGAATCCGAAAACTGCTGGCTATAGACGTTCCAATAAAACTTGCTTCGACCACAAGAAGCGATATTCAAAGTGTCTGGGAGATGTTCCTGGAGCGCTTCAGTATCGAATGGTTTCCATAAATGGCTCAAATTAGCCAGGGGAAGACTGTAAAAGAACAACCGGCAAATTCTACTGAACAGACCCTGAGCATGAAGTGTGTATCACTGGTGTTGGTGTTTTCCAATGTTCAAGGTTCTTTGAAGCAATTTCGCTGAAGGCCATCAAGCCTACGGCGTGCTTGTTGATGCATCATATAACATATAACACCCCAAAACCGTCCGGAGTGAAGGGAATTGAGGGGATGAACTGGCCCTGAGGAAGAACGGAACCGTTACAATCTCCACGACGCAATCCTGTACATGATTTTTGTTGCACCACATCCAAGCATAGCTTCCTCAAGCGTGCCGCAAAGCAAATAAGTCGACGTTCCCCTAGTTCTCTGTTCTCCTACAAACATTTGCACGGAGTCCAGACAAGGCACTGCTTTCTTTCCTCTTTAGATATCATAATCGTTGTAAAAGACAGCTGTAGGACGTTCTGTGGCTCGTGAGGGATGGTCCCAGAGGTGCTACTGCATCCTATTCTTTGTTGGCTTTTCCCTTTTAGAAGTCATCTCATTTCCCTGATGGAAAGAAAGTGTAAGACATCTTGGAAATGCTGTCAGGATCTTAAGATGCAGGCACGTATAAAGATGTCTGAGGTGATAGCAAGGGCAAATGCTATCCACCTCGAGAAGCTTCTGCTTCTAGTGTCCAAAGAAAGAGGTGTGGGCAATTTCTATGATGCCCTCAGCTTCAATCCAGCGCTCCATTGTAGTTAATAACATTGTCTTCGTCCACCGATAGATGCCTATCTGTGTGTCCCTGCTTTCCTCAGATACACATCAACCGCATCAGTCGGCCTGCTTGAGTAGCGTTCCTGAAATTCAGAAGGCACAGAGTACTGATACTGATGGATCCAGTTTTTGTTCCACCTCTTTGGAGGAAGATCTTAGGAAGGTGAGCCTCTTTGCAGTGCTGGGTATGTTTGTGTCACAGAGACATATCACCATTATATCGAGAGTATTCCTTGCAGGGACAAACCGCTTCGATGGATGTTGCCTGCTCAACAGATCTTAGACCCAGTGAGTCCATGTGCGGCCCCTCTTAACTTGCCACAATTGCAGAGCATGTCGATGAAGTTTATGCCATCCAGCAGCTCTGTCAGATCTCGATCTTCTTGCTTGGCAAGTTCGAGCAGACTCTTTCATTGTGGAAGACCTCTAATATTTGCTGAGACCCAATGTTGCTGGCTGACCAAGTGCTGAAGTGGTGCAGGAAGGAAAAGAAACGGCCAACAACAATCACTTTGGCGGACTTGCAGGATGTGTACCATTTGCCGATCAGCACTGCAGCAAAGAAGTTTGATATCGGGCTCACACTGCTAAAAAAGAGATGCAGGGAGCTTGGGCTGAGAAGATGGCCCTACCGCAAGCTCAAGTCCATGGACAAATTGCTGCAAAGCATAGAGAGCGTTGATGGCCAGGATCCACAGGTGAGGGCTGCACCTATTATTGCCGCCATGGCAGTGTAATTTTTTTCTGATCAATCCAAAGGTCTCCTTGAAACATGAACCCTCAAGGTTCTTCTCCTCAAGAGCCACTGAGATACAACACGCAGTATGCAAAGCATTTGCCACTTCAGGTCCTAAAGGGATGACAGTTGAATTAGTCCTTCAGCATTTATGCCCAGCTGAAAAGCTGGTTCGCAGTATAAGACACTGCTCTGCGCATTGGCAAGAAATGATTTGCTTCTAAGCGATGGTAGAGCCGAAGAGAAACAGTTGTCATGCCTCAAGTGGGCAGCTGTCCTTTCCACAATCTGTTCGGTGATTTACCTTTAGAGAATAGAGAAGTGATATCAAAGCATTTTTCCCTCAAAGAGATGGCTATCAAGCCTCATATCAGTTTGCTGAACAATTGCTCAACCGCTGTGCAGATCAAA
Source organism: Coccomyxa sp. Obi (assembly GCA_020887355.1). Taxonomy (NCBI): domain Eukaryota; kingdom Viridiplantae; phylum Chlorophyta; class Trebouxiophyceae; family Coccomyxaceae; genus Coccomyxa; species Coccomyxa sp. Obi. The sequence continues at coordinate 1,430,599 of AP025005.1, read as the reverse complement.
CAGCACACAAATCTGTGTAGTGCTCCATGCTGGATCACTAATGGCTCAATCCTTCAGGATGAAATGCAGGTGGCAAAGGCAGTCGATGAAGTCAAGACGCACAAGAAACTGATGCTTCTAGCACCTTCTGAGACCCAAATTGAAGTTGGAATCAAGAAGTTTCGGCAGGCAGCCTATAAATTTGAGTTTAAATCGAAGCGCATGTTGGCGGATTCGAGGATTATGCAAGCTGGCATGTGATAGACCTTGATTGTCTACGGTAGCGCCTGGTGGTGACTCCAATTTGATTTATGGTAACGCATATTGATGTCTAATTTGTCCCCACAGCGACGCTTATAAGGTTCCCAGGGCCACCCTTTCACTGTGGGACGGCAGACAATGTGCAATAGTCGTTTTGGCACCAAGGTACCAACAGTACTTAGAGATTCCTTTTCAGACACAATGGCGTCCCAGCTGGGTCCCCAACGCCGCGTCCCCGTGTGCCGCGTCTGCGGCAGTCCCCCATGGGGGACTGCCAGTGTAGGGCCTGTAGGCAACATGGTTGCTAGCATCTGAGCGCTCAAATGTCACGTGTGCATGCTTCACTATACGGTATATCACCCCAATGAATTCAATCAGATGACGAGCAACTTTGCAAAGTCCAATTCAAGTTCCCCTGGCAGCCTGCTGAGCCCCCGCAGGAATAAAATTTATTCCTGCGGGGGCTCATATTTATTCAATAAATATATTAATATTAGGCATAACTGTGCACAGTGGGTCTATGGGGCGCCAAGCCATAGACACGTGTGCACATACACATGGCTCCTGAATGACTGCAGTGTATCTCTTGATCTATGGCCGCCAGAGCGGCTCCCAGAATTACGCTTTCTTTGACCGGCTCGGAGCCAGGTAGTTCGAGTTTGTTTTGCCGCACTTGTGTTTTGGGTTTGCCATGTGTCTTACTGTGCAGCAGGTGACGATCCAGATTGTGTTATGCTCCAGGTTCTACCCCTAGTCAGAGGGTTGTTCACTCGTTTTTCACTTTCAGTGGGGAGTAGTGGGGACCCTGTCAACGTCAACTTAGCCATGCCGTAATAAATTACTAACATCGAGGTTGAGCAAACAGAGCTTCATTCCTTCATCACTGGACTACCTGCTGCACTCGTGAAGATCACCTTGAACCATGATGCAGTCTGAAGGACTTCCATCGAGGAACTCAAATGACACAACGTTGCCTGACGATCCCGACTTCAGCGATCTCATAGACGAGTTTCCAGGCATGCGTCACGCTTTTGCGTACGGTTCCGGTGTTTTCAATCAGCCAGGCTTATATGAGGACAATGTGAAGAAGGCGATGATTGACTTCATATTTGTCGTGGAGAACCCAGCGTCTTGGCACTACAAGGTTGAGCAAAATGTCAGTTCTTTCAAGAACTTGCAGAGTAATCGTTGCTGGATAGTTCATGACTTGGTTGATTTCGCAGAACCTGCGCCGGCATAAAGCGCACTACTCGTTAGCATCGAGTTTACATAGCTCCATGGTGAGGCTCCTTCTCGCTGTTCTAACGTCAGTGGATGCTAATTAAGTCAAGGACAAGCACGTGCTCGTTGCACATTAACATTCAATATACGCTTTGCAGATGACCAGCTTGTCTGATCGCGTCGGTGCAGGGGTGTATTTCAACCCCTCGATCCACATGCCACTTGGGGTAAGTTCTGGTAGATACAACTCCATAGAGCACACCATGAATTTTGGAGCAAATCTTGAACACCTGAATGAAAAAGAGTCATTGCATGAGGTGATGGGAAAAAATGGGTTGCTGTACAGACGATCAAGTATGGAGTGATTAGTATGGGCGACCTGCTGCGTGATCTTTGGACGTGGGACTCTCTTGTAGTGGCGGGTCGCCTGCACAAGCCTGTTTGCCACATTGTAAAAGATCCTGCAGTGATGAAGGCAGTAGCTGCCAACCTCCATGCATCTGTGGCCACTTCATTGCTCTTGCTTCCTCGGGACTTCTCTACTCAGGTAGTTAGGGACTCGACATATAAGTTTGATGCTGCAATGTCCTGTCAGTCACCAACGCCCCACATGAAGTTCCTCTTTATCTGAAAGTTTGGATCAGTGCAGGATATGTATGAGAGCATCTGTGGACTGTCGTACAGAGGTGATGTGCGTGTGGGCATTGCTGAGGACAGGGACAAGGTGAAACGCATTGTGAAGGGAAGCTTTGACGCATTGCAGGATCTCTATCGTCCATACATGCAGGTGTGGATTCCTTTTGCCAGGAAAGCTTTTACCTCGAGAGGGATATCTTTGAGGAGATGATGCAGCAGATGAGGTGCTTTCTACCTGTAAATTATTAACAAACCTGTGGAATGGTTTTGCGTGCAGGGACATGTGGCCACATTGGCCGGACTTAGGTATTTAGGGGGTAGCCACTGGGTTCAAAAAACAAGCCTTCAATCACGGACAATGCTGCTGGCATGCCTGCCACAGGTAAATCTTGTTGCCTATTGCACCTGCAGAACCTCAGCCCCTTCACAATTTTTTTGTGCTGCTGCTTTATGTGCAAGCGTTTGTTATCAATGCACCACCAGCTTCTTCTGTGAGGATGTACGCACTGTGCAGGCTTTGAGAATACAGATAGCACAGTCTGCACCTTGCAGCAGTGACTCCACCCAAAGTTTGCTCCAGCAGAGAGGCACACATGAAATTGTGCACAATGCTGTGAGCTCTATTGTGCGCAAGAGCAGCCTGCGACAAGCTCTCTTGGGAGGAATTACTGCTGGTGCTGCAAGAGGCTTTAAATATCTGTTGGCAAAGGGGGGGAAACGGTGGATGCGCTGACAAACATGCACTACAGGCAGCCCTTCCTCATTTTTGGCGCTCGCACTCTTTTGATTGTCCTATAATGCTTGCCCTTATGCAGTACAACTCGATCGCGTCTTCTAAGGCAAGGACAGGGGATTGACTATTTCCTTGTCACATGGAGCATTCTTCTTTGCACAGGTTGCAGAAGTTAATGAGACATCCTGGTGTTGCATAAAAGATCATGTGGAACAGCAAAATAATGGGTTTGTCTGTCTCTAACTAAAGACACTTTTGCAGAGGAGCGTACGACATGGGGTTCATCCTCGGGCTGTGAAATTCTTATCAATATTCAAAGACGGCAATTTGCTCTCGGTGCAGAATAGGAAAGCAAAGAGGGGTAAGCCCAGTACCAATAACCACATGGGAGCGTACATGTGGATCATCCATGATGGTGCATAAGATCAAGAGAGACAGGACAATCAAGGGTGTGCCAGTGCCAGAAAGAGGAAAGGCTGCCTCAGCACGACAAACATCTTTGAGTAAAGATGATACAATTGTCCTTGCAATTCCTACCGGCCCAGGTGCATGACAGATCACATTGCATACATGCAGTCAAATGTGGCAAGGAGCAGGGGCAGCACACACACCTGCAATCAGAGGAGACGATGTAGTCAATGGGGCATGCTGTGCAGCTGTAGCTGCAGTGGACTTCGGCCGATTGGAAGCTTCTGTGAGCAATGTGGACGGCGAGCCTCTGTCTTGAAGTCCCTCTTCATCTGATCAGCGTGCTGTAATCTGACAAAGAATTGATGTATCGATGTATGAACGGCTATTAATATTACCTTTCCTTTCTCGATTTCGAGAGCAGACCCTGTTGCAGCATCATGCAGGCAGGCCATAAACTAGTCTACTTTCGTCACAGCTCCTCCGAGAAAAGAAGGGAACGATCGCCTTGGAAAGAATCAAGCGGTCTCGTGACATGTCCTCCAGAAGCCTGTGTCACGGCCTAAGACTTGAGCAACGGCTTCTGGATCGGAAACCACGACTCCCGGAAGCCCTAGAATACTAGTCCTGTATATCCCTCCGTATATGCTTGCCCATTCGGACAAGATACGATGAAAATCTGGACGGAGCAGTTCTCGCAAATGTCCAATTAGAGGGGTTCCTTTCGGACCGGGTATTTCCGGTTGTCTGCGCGACCTAGGCAAAAGAGCCGCGACAATAAAAACAGAAAGGACTGTGATACCTATTATCCACATTCTTAAACTCTATATTCACGGGATCAAATACTGAGTTGTGGAGGGCTGTACGAAAGGCAGTCTCTCCTTGCTTCAGCTCTGCCAATGTAAGGTAAGGCTAGAGAGATATCAGGATTTGGAATACGCAACTCATATTTTCTTGGTAAAATAAAACCTTCTGCTGGGTATTTGCAGGGAGAAGTTTGACATCGTATTGAGAAAATCTATGTCTCTCAGCGATGGTATTGCTCAGAAAGGTTCAGAACACCCTATTGACATGGACGATTGACGATGCGGGAATGCGCCTAACCCTCGATGTTGTTGCAATGGTGGGGGCCACGTTCAGTGATCTGTGACTGCTGCTGAGCTCACTATCTTGAATACTCGCAATATCGTGTGTATGGCACTCTTGCTGTGTCTCTTGGATCTGCAAAACTGAGAACTACCGGTCAAATTAGAATATGCTTGGCAGGTCCTGACCGCGTTTCAGTGCAGGCATCTTTCGGATACGACACCTGTGCTGTAGACTTTTCTTATAATAGCATTATTGCAGCCCTTCCCTGTGCTCTTACAGAGCTGCAAAAGAGGATGACAAATCCCTTCCGAGTGCTTTCCTGGAGCACGGCAAGTCCTCGCACACATGACATGCATGGGCTGCAGTCTTTTCTGTATTTGCCTATTCTCCATTAATGCTTGCATGCAGCACAACTTCAACTGCTGCTGTATGCGCGGCAAAGCAGCATTGCTTTCCCACTCTGCATGGTCTGGACTGCTGCAGAAGATGCAGATGCAGATACTGAGGAAGGCCTGTGGTAAACAGGAAAGTCGATTAGCTATGGCATGTGCCAATCAGTTCAAGGCTGCATGCACAACCATTCTGCAGGACATGCGAACACGTGGCTGTCATAACCCATCAGATCTCTCTGTGGGAGCACAACTATTGAAGGTAGTGGATCCACAAACAGGTCAGTTGAGCTGTCATGCCTAGGGCAATGTGGCTTCCCTGCACCTGATTTCAAGCAGCTGGCGAACTGTGCTGTCTGTACAGGATCCCAACTTTCAGATGCACAGCTCACTGCAGAGATAGGAACTTTCTTAATGGGAGGTTTTGAGACGACAGCGCACACGCTGTCCTTCACGGTCTTTTGCATTGCCAATAATCTGGAAGTCCAGGATCGAATTACAGCTGAGTTGACTTCTTTAGGCCTGTTGAGAGGCCATGATGGCAAGTCAGAATCCAGAGGGCTTCAATATGAGGATTTACCAAAGCTTTCTTACCTTGACAGCGTTCTAAAGGAGTCAATGCGAATGTTTCCTGTCGTTGCCGGCTTTCCCAGGTACTGACGCCATTCTCCGACACAGCTGCTGATGTGAGTTTCTTCAACACGTATTTGGCATGCTGAATAGCTCTGAATGTACAGTGCATCATGTGCCCAGATGCCCTGAGATTCTTCATAAGTGTGTGACCGTGCAATGCAGGTTATGTGCTCAACCAACTCAGATTGGCCAACACATTGTCCCAAAGGGCTTTTTTGTTTATGTTCTCTTTCATGCATTACATAACAGTGGGAGGTACTGGAAAGATCCGGATCAATTTCAACCAGACCGTTGGACCGGAAAGAGCACTGAATAACCTTCAGTTTCAGAAAATTTCTCGCAAAATGATGGCAGTAGGCATGCTGACTCACAAACCAGTAATTTTGAGCAGAAACAAAAAAAAATGCTAAACGCTTCCTCCCATCCAGTGATATCATCCCATCGATGGTCCTCGAAGCTGCGTGGCACAGGTGCTCCCTTCTGACTGGGCACCGAGACTCTCGAAAAGTTCTGATGTATCCATGAACTTAAATTATTATTATTATTATTATTACACGTTTTCCAGTCCTTATGGACTAGGTACGTCTAGCAGCACCTTTATGGCAGCCCTCCATTCATCTCGGTTTTTGCATTTTCTCCGCCAGTTATATGGCAATCCTATGGCTTCCAAATCATCCCTGACATAATCATTCCAACTCTTCATAGGTCTGCCCCTGGTCCCCGTTCCCGATATGGTACCAAACATGAATTGTAAGGGCAGTCTGGTGTCACCCATCCTAGCCACATGTCCAAGATACCTCAGCCGCCTGTATCTAATCAAATTTGCAACTTCTGGAATATCACATTGTGCTCGTGTAACTGCATTTGGTATCCTTTCTAAAAGGCTTATCCCCAATATCCTCCGCAAACATCTCATTTGAAATACCTCGAGTTTTCTGATATCTTCATTGGTGACTGCCCATGTTTCACAACCATACAGCAATGTTGACTGAACAATGACTTTGTACAATATAACTTTTATCTTGACAGATATGTTTTTATCTTTCCAAACTTTCAATCTGCTCAGCTTATGGTATGCCCCACCTGCCCTACTGAGTCTTGAGGCAATCTCTGGTTGCATTGACATGTCTGCTGAACATATGCTTCCTAGATACTTGAACATCTGAACTTGTTCAAGGGGTTGGCCCCTGAGCCAAAACTGCTCACTGCTATCACCGGTCTGTGTCCCACTCTGCAAACAGAGAATTTGAGTCTTTCTTATGTTTATATGCATGCCCCACTGGATGAAAACTCTGTCAATAATGGCCAGGGCTTCTTGTAGGGCTTCCTGTGTTTCGGCCACTAGAGCTATGTCATCAGCATACATGAAAATCCAACTCATGTTAGATGCAGTGGGGTTCTTGCACTCCCTGAGGTTGCCATCTAGCTTGTACTGCCAAGTGATCCCCAGGTGCCTAACTAGTGGCTCAAAAGCTCTAACGACTGTGTCAATATAAATGTTGAACAACAAAGGAGCATTCACATCTCCCTGCTTGAAACCTGTGGCCACATCAAACCATGAATCTGGGTGTCTGTGATCCGCCTGCATGGCACAGGTGGTTCCCTCATGTAAATCTTGGATGAGATCAACAACTTTTGTTGGTGCCCCTCTGCTCCTAAGTATCTGCCAAGCTAACTGCCTATCAGCAGAATCGTAAGCTTTGCTCAGGTCAATGAAGCATGTATAGACAGGTTTTTGTTTCCGTAAAGCCCTTTCGTATAATAATTTCAGGCAGAAAATTGCATCAGTACAGCCTCTTCCCGCCCTAAACCCAGACTGAGTCTCAGAGAGAATTGTTTCAGCCCACTTCTCCAGTCTAGTTTGCAGAAGCAGTGCATACACTTTGCCTGCAATGCTGAGCAGGCTGATCCCTCTATAATTATCTAATTTGGTTGTGTCTCCTTTCTTCAAAACAGGTACAAGCAGAGCCTTTTTCCAATCTGATGGTGCTTCCCCTGAATCCCAGGCTACACTAATGACGTGATGCAGCCATCTAGCTGTACCTTCACCCCCATATTTCAACATCTCTGGGATGATCCTACACACACCAGGGGCTTTATGACCTTTCAATTTTGCTATAGTCCTTTCCACTTCAAGCAGGCTAGGTGGCATGTTGGGATCCACATCAGGCAACTCACATGCTGCATGCAGTGCAGCTACATGTGGCTCACAATCTGGTGGTCGTGCATGGACAGGCAACCGATCCCATACACTAGGGTGAATGTCTCTCTGGCAATTCAGCAGCTTCTGGAAGTATTCGCGTCGAAGGCGAGCGCACTCATCTCGGTCTGTGGCAATGGAGCCGTCGGGTCTGCGCACGCTGCCGAGTGGAACTTAAATGCATGTGTAAATATTCCATGGGCATTGTTGTGTATATTTGTCCAAGTCAAGTTGTGCTCTATTAGTGCCTAAGTGGCCTCCGTTGACTGCCCTTACCTTTGATGCATGCAGCGACTGTCAGCATTCTTGTGAATGAATGTACTACTGGAATTGCATGCAGGCCATGGCAATGATGGAGCTAAGGACGGCTCTGGCAGTTCTTTGCATGCGGTTCCATTTCCGGGTGGCAAGTCAGATGAGGGGGATGGAAGGCCTCATTGCTTCTGAAGCAATGCCCTTGACTTTGCATGTTCAAGGCGGGTTGCATATTCACTGCATACCCCGGAGCGACTTCAATTCTTAATTAAGGATTGATAAGTTGCATATGCTCATGTGCTGAACAGCACAAGTGCATTCGTGGCTGGAAGGAAGCGTTGCCAACTAGGCTCCACAAACACCTCCTCAAAGAAGAACCGTTCCACGATAACTCAAGAGTAGTCTGGAAGCTGAGGGGATCTATTGACCATGCCAGATTCTGCTCCCAGTGACATTACTGGCAGTGGCAGCTGCCCTGTCAAGTGCATGGCTGCGACTGACAGCTGCAATGTGGTCACTGCTGGTTACCAGTTGGGCTAGATCAAGCCGCCGATGAGCGAACAGCCTCAGGCTTCCTTAGTAAGGATAGGCCCTTGGTAAGACTTTACTTTGATCATGAGAGGAAGAGGGACAGGATGCCTGTCAATTTAACTTCATGTTGTAATGTTGAATGATGGCATGCATGTGCCTACTGATATAGAAATAGTAGTGTTATTACAGTGCACCATGTGGCAGTAACCACAGTCGCTTTCCCATTTCAAACATCATGACAGCACAACAGTCATTGGTGCATAGCATGTAAAAATATCTCGGTGCAACTTGTCGCTGTGTATACCGCAGCAATAATACATCAGATGTCATTCTAATTGCCAGACGCCCTTTCCCTCGTCAATAGGTTTGAAGCCATTAGTGCTGAAAGCCTGGTGCCCGACACAACCTCTCAAATCAGAGGGAGCCTACCAGGATCCTCATTTGCTGCAAGCCCTCCTTCTTACCGAGTTTCAGGGGAGGCAACTGTTTGTACTTGGTCTGCAGACTAATTGACAATTGTAGTGACCACATGCGAATGTACAGCATTGCAGAGGGAGACAGACTTTTGCTAGGAGCAGTCACGTTGCAACTACTGCTGTCCAACAACGTTATGGCAGCCTTGCCGCTTGTGTCTGTTAAGGTGAGCTCCCACAATACCATGAAGAGTCCAGCAGCTGCCAGACAGGGCGTCATCAGCTTAAGAGCTTCACTCCTTCTTGCTGGCCTTGTTGATCAGGGACTTGTGAATGTGAGGGATAACACCACCTCCAGCGATGGTAGCCTGCAAAATCACCATGTGTTAGAGAAGTAACAATGATATCATGAATCCCAGATGATACATTTATTAAAGGAGATCTCGATGAACATGGCGCGTCCTCACCTTGATGAGGGTGTCCAGCTCTTCGTCACCACGGATGGCCAGTTGCAAGTGACGAGGAGTGATACGCTTCACCTGCATAGCACACCAGAACATTCAACAAATGCTTTAGGAAGCTTCCAAAACTTGGAGGCAGAGACCCAAGGGCAAACTTCCGACCCAGTACCTTCAGGTCCTTTGAGGCGTTCCCGGCGAGCTCCAGCACTTCTGCTGTCAGGTACTCTGCATAGGTCCAGGTAACTCTTACGCAACCGAGAGGAACTTTCAGGGAGGATGTGAATCAGACAGTTGTTGGGTACTTGCGCTTGTCTGGAAGTCAACAACGGACCCTTACCGAGAATTGCTGCTGTGTAAACAGCGGCTGTTGCTCCTACACGTCCGTTGGCTGTCACACGCCCCTGGAACACAACACAATCGCACGACATGGGGCCGCTGTTCAGACGACTTTGGTGAGGCCTCCCACGACAGGCCACCCAACGTCAACATCCATAGGAGAGATGTTAACTTCAAATATGCATGTGTCTCGCCAAATATGTCTGGACACCCACCTTGAGCAACCTGTGAATACGACCCACTGGAAACTGCAGCCCTGCGCGGGCTGAGCGAGAGACAGGCTTCTTCTTGTCTCCCTTCTTGTCACCCATGGTGCCCTTGGCGCCCTTGCCGGACAGGCCCTTTGCTCCCTTACCCGACATGGCTGCTAGCTGTCAGAGCACTCTAGGCTTTTTTGACACAAGGAACGCGTGCAGAGCTGCTTTCTTCCACCCTCAGGAAATTTTTTGGTGGAGTTTTGGTGGGGTTGTTCAGGACAACCTGTTCTTCCCACTTGCAATCACTTCGATCACCCCAAAAATGTGGGTTTCAAATCCCGGGTTTGCCAAACCCCGCCGGGCCGGTTTGGGCAATATTCTTGCACAGCGCCTGTGCAGCACAGGATCTAAATCGGTAAGACCTTGGAGAACAGGACAACAATTCACGACAATATGAGAAAAGCAGGAGTGGGTGTAGTCCCAGATATATCACTACGAGATATCGCAGTTCTACACGCTAGGAAACGTAAGATTGCCCTCTCTGTGGATTTAGCCATGGGTTTCCCACAGTAGTAATTGTGTACGTCGACATTTATGTGCAGCATTCTCATTCTTTCATTTTAAATTCCTTGCATTAAGTTCATGAAAATAACCATTTATCTCCCTACAGTATTACGTATGTAAAGACATTATAGGTACCGTGCATCGCTTATGCATAAGAAGGTAACGAAGTGAGTGGCCAGTGCGCTCTAGCAACAGACGTGTATGACAATTGCTTCCATCGAAAGTTTGCGCAACTGACTTGAAAGCATGCCGCTGATTCTTGGAAATGCAACCTGTGACGAGTAGTCGTTGATCCTCCCAGATCAACCGGGAGATGATTTGAGAAGCAATCCGCAATTTACACTCACTTCTTCTTGCAAGTCATGTACTAAAAAGTATAATGGTACACACTGTGTCTCGGGAAAATTTTCAGCTCGTGCTCATCAAGGATGTCATTTACTTGACATAACAAAGCCAGCAACATAAACTCTGCATCTGCACCAATTCTTCTCAAGTGGCCTAGCTGGTATGCGGATTGAGCACGGAAGGCCAAGATAACCATCACGTTTGCCCGTCAGTTATGCAAGCCTGCCAGTCAGTTGCCTGAATCCGACAAAGCTGTTCAGCTAAGCTGGCCGTACCAAAGACCAGTGATTTTCACATCCTTTGGCGCCTTCGAGCCCAAGTCTGTGTCAGAGGGCTGGATTGACTCAAAAACGCCTGCAATCTCGCCTGTGGCCGGGTCAACCTGCACGAGGAGCAACTCTTGGACATCATATGTGCAAGTCACTGCACAGTGCACTGCAAAACCAAGGAGGACTTGCAGCTGACCTGCCAGGTTAAGTAGCCTCTACTTTATGCATGATAAGATCAAGAGATACAGTAAACAATCAAGGTTGTGCGAGCGCCAGAAAGGGTAAGGGCTGCCTCAGAACGACAGGGTGTGTGACTAGAGATAACACAAATCCTACCGGCCCAGGAGGATTCATGATGCACATTCCTCTATACCCCATTTGCTCAAATGGGATCTCCAGTCATGCAGAGTCCAGTCATCTAGTCATACTCTGGGAGCTCCAATGATGCAAAGATGGACCACAAACCTTGGCAACGCTGAAGACGGCCTGACCCTTGAGCGCGACTGTGCTCTTGTTGTTTTCCTTTGCCAGCTCCTCTGAGTCAGATCGGCCGGGCAGAGCAACAGCATTGTCATATCCGGTGGAGCCACCCCGTCCCTGACAACACAGAATGCCGGCCCATTAGTGCTGCAGAATGAGGTATAACCTCGAACAAAAAGATGTCAAGAAGGGTTCGATTGCCTCACTGTAATCTCAAGTCAAACCTTGTGTGCGCGCAGAAATGGAAATACTTCAGACTGCAGCACCAATGGTCATCCTTGGAACGCTGGCAATGGACCGAGTCATATGACTCGCCTTAGGGTCCAGGAAGGAAGAGCCGCGGTACGAAGGCACAACAAAGTCGCCACCAAAGCCACCCAGCGAGCCCTTGGCATTCAGCTCCTTGATAGTGAACAGGAAGGGCACACGCTCGCCTCCTGGCAGCTGCACGGTGACCGGTGCATAATCGATGCCATCCTCCTCCTTGAAGTTCACGTTGCCGCTGCCATCCACGCTGAACTTGCCAGAAATCTGCGCACAAATTCCGCGCGTGACATACGGGAGACTTCAGATTCGATGACATAGAAGTAGAGCGAGCGCCAAAGCTGAGGAGGCTGCAAACCGACAAATTAAGAGCACAAGAGATGGCATAGATTGCCTATCAACAAGAAATGGCTGGCACAACTTGCAGAACAACTTCCATGTACTGATGACATGCGCGCCAAACCTTGAGCAGATTAGGAAAATGCATAGCATGAGTCAATCATAGAGGTCTACGAGCTATGTGCATACTGTTGAGGTCCATTCAACTCCCCTTTGCAAGCAGATTCTGACAACTCAAAAACCTCACCTCATCCAAAGTGTAGGTCAGACGGGTCATCAGCTTGGTCTTCACAAAGTCAGTCTCGCCACCCTTGAACTGGCTCTCCTCCTTGACAGTGAAGGATGTGGGCTCCAGACAGAACTTTGAGATCGTGTAGTCACCAGCCTTCAAGTCTTTCAGGTTGGAAGACCCACCCTCCAACACAGGGCATGTGTTGGCAATGCCACTCCCCTTCACTTGCAAGTAAGTGAGGCCCTGGAGCTCGTCGTAGGTCAGCGCCTGGGAAGCCTGCACAGAAGACAGCCTATTTCAGCGTGGACCTCACGCTACTCAGTGATCAATGTCTCGCGCCAAGGCAGCGCAGCTTCACCGACAGCGAAGGTCCGTACCCCGGCAAGCATCAGGGAAGAACCAACGACGACTGCCACCTTCCTCAGGTTGGTCGCTGCTGCTGAGACAGCATTCTGAACGTTCTCTGACAGACCGCACTGGACATTGCTGCGCACGGCCCTGCAAAGTCACAAGAAAAAAATGGATCGCTGTCCCCAAACTTGCTTTCTGCAACTGGCAAATTAAGTACTTATTCAGCATGCAAGAATATAATTATGAACATGATGCTATATCTCCGGTACAAGTTGCTTGGTACAGATTTGTCTGGGCAATAAATGATCCACCCACCTGCTAGATGGAACGACGTTGCGGACACCGGCACCCCGCCTGAGCTGGGCACTAGGAGTAGGCAGGGATGAGAGAGCTGCGCGAGAAGTCATCTTGCCGTCTGATTGCTGCTCGTGCGCGTTTGTGCACTCTCAAATCGCGGAGGATAAGGCGCAGGATTTGCGCTGGCCATTCAGGGGTGGGTGAGACATCGAACGTGATTGGAAAACGCCTATTTAGACACGTCCTGGGCAGCTGGCTCTAAAGGGCTGGCAGCCACTGCTTCGCAGGTTTGTGTATACAGAGGTCGGTGTACACAGCAATATTTTGATTTCGTGACGTCATATCGCCTTGTTCCTTGCACCTTCACTGCTGTCAGAGAGATCTCAACTGTTTCTATAGTATGCAGGAATTGACCGCAAAACTTCAGGTTAGATCGCTTTCTCCATGAGCGTCTTAAAGTGCAATCCAGAGAGTTGCGGATACCCTTTAATATGTAAGTGCCTTTGCAGGGTGTCGGTCATCAGTGCCATTTGCCAAGCAGAAAGCCTTTCTTACAGCCAAGTAGATTGAGCACAGCACGAAGAAAAACCTTCACACGGCATATTACAGCAGCTGCTGCAGATGGTGAAAGTGACTCGAGCAAGATTGTGGACGTCAGGAAGATTGGATCGATCCCATTCACTCAGGATAACGAGAGTTTTCAACAAGTCATGGCATTCGACGGACCTGCTCCAGAGGTGGAGCCACAACTTTTTCCTTTGGACCTTCGCTTGGAAAGCTTTGCTCTTTGGAAACCGCAAGCCTGCTCACCCCCTTCTTGTGTGGCTTAGAGAATAAATGGCAGGATAGCCATGATTGCATTTGTGGGAGCAGCAGCAGCAGAGGCTGCCAGTGGTAAGTCTATTCTGGAGCAGGCAGCAGTAGCGCCAGTTTCAATTGCGATTGCGGTGTTCTTGATAAGCTTGGGCTCCGTCTTCCCCAAGTTTGCTGCAGGAGTGCCACTTGCAACACTGACCAATGCCGCAGGTAATCAATGCATGCAGCCCTGACAATCTTGCAAGGCTAATGTACACTGGTATGCGCTGTTGGAAAACTTCTAAGCCCTTGATGCATCTGTGTGCCATCTTGTCCAGGCAGGGAAGGCATGCCAAAGGAACTTGCGTTTTTCAACAAGACACATGAGATATGGCTGGGCAGGTATGAAGGCTTATTATATGTGGGCGTTTGCATTGCTGTCCATGTTGCAGTTCTTTTCTGGTCCACTTTCCAGTGCTGCATCGTGTATGAAAGTGCCACCCCCTTTGTTGCTTGAACAAGGTCCTTGAATCTACTGGTAGGTCCTGGCGTCACGTTGTGAAATTTGAAGTGTACCAAGCAAATTATCAGCTGGGCCACCTATCTGATGTGGCATATGCTGTGATGATCAGGGTGGCAATGCTGGGTTTCTTGGGGACAGTGGCAGTTGAAGTTGTCAAAGGTGGTGCATTGCTGGGCGGTGGCCAGTGAGCAGCTCTGTGTAACCATGTTCATGCTCGCTCCTGAGACCAAACCAGAATTTCCAACTGTTTGAGGATCTGATTATCTTAAGAAGCTTGGAAGGTATTGACAGGGCAAGTGCTCGTCAGATATCAGGACTCTCTAGAATTCTGTTTCGCACTGCGTAGCAAGCGTGGTGTGGTTGAAGATGAGTACATCAGCATCCTTGTCGACTGGGCTCCGAGTCATGTCATATGTTCAGTACCTGGGGATAACATTTCATGAAACCAAGGGCTTCTCCCAAGCTGTTACAGAGTTGCAATCAGCTGGGAAGAGGGCTGTCTTTGCCCTCCAAAGAAGATGTGCAGAGTTGGACATAAAAGACACCAAGCTGGTTTGTAGGCTTTTTGACACACTAGTTGCACCTGTCCTGAGTTACGGTTGTGAGATCTGGGCGCCTTGTGCAAGCGAGAGCAACTTGGCTCTTCTTGAAAGGGTTCACACTCAATTTCTGAAATACCTGATAGGAGTTCCCATCAACACGCCAGATACCATTGTGTTAGCAGAGTTTGGCCGGTACCCACTGCGATTCCAATGGTGGAAACAAGTACTGCGCTATTGGAACAGATTGCATGGACTATCTCAGGGTGGACTCCTCCATGACACGTTTGTTCAGAACACACATGCGCCAAACTTGGCATGGTGTACAGCTGTCAGCAATTTTATCCGCAGTAACCATAGAGATGGCCCACTGTTAGTAATGCAGTCAGTGAATATTGGAGATACTGTGAAATGTCACAGAGAGTTATATATTGAGGGCTTGACAGGTTCAGAGCAGTCAAGAAAGATAGCAACTTATGCACGTCTTTGCGGAAACAGTAGGAAGTATGGAATGCAGCCATATTTGTCTTCCTTTGCAAATCTACAACAACGCAGAATCTTGAGTTTATTTAGAACAGGTAGCCACTGGCTGAGAGTCCAGACTGGCAGGCATAAGAGAGAACAGTATACAGATAGGATATGTGAACAATGCAATCGAGGTGCTGTCGAAGATGAGGATCACTTCCTGTTTGATTGCCCTCACTATGACCCCATGAGGACAAAATATGCTGACTTATTTGATTTACCAGTGCAGCATGTGCATGCGTTTATCCAACAGAATGATATTAGGATTGCAAAGTTTTTGACTGAATGCAAGAATATGAGAAAACACTGAGATAGGGCAGCAAAAGGCTGCCAAAAGACCAATGAGCCTCAGGTGGCTCCCGTGGGTCTCTAAAATGTAATAATAAAGTATCATCTCTAATGGTTGCTGTACGAGTGAGGCTGCAACAGTGTATGCCAGTGTTCATGCTCTGCACACTTGTGCTGAAAACAGGTTTACAAGAACATGTTCAAGATTAAACTTAAGACTTTCACATTGACCAGATCAAAACTGGTGCAACGAATAGGGACTGAAGCATTTCCATTGTCTTCGTGCATTCAAAGATGATGCCTTCCTGAATTCAGGGATGATTGTCTCCGCCACTGGCACTTACAGCATACACTATAACGCCAAAGTCATCAATCAGGAATCTCAGACTCAAACTGGGACTACTCAGATACTTCAGGTGGTTTTACATGAAGTCCCAGTGAAGAACTGCTGAAGTACCATTTTTCCAGGCAAGAGCTTACAGGCAGGCAGGCCATGCTGCTGCTGGGCCAGATCAAGCCTTTGCCAGCTGCTGCAGGTCAGAGGCTGAGGCCTTGCGGGAAGGCAACTCCTGCTCCAGAGCGTTCTGGCGGCGCAGTGAGTTCAATGCACAGTGTGCTGCCTTCTGGCCACTCATGAACATGGCGCCAAAAGTGGGGCCCATACGGGGGCACCCGTCCAGCTCGGCAACCTGTTTGGACAATATCAGGATATCTCAAGGACACCACTTGGAACACCAGGGCCTGAAAGGGCCATGAATATTCCTCAGGACAATAGAAAGCAATGGGGTTGAGAGTGCTTTACAAGAAGCTGCAGAGGCACTGGGTTCTCAAGATTACCCATAAGTCTCTCACTGCACAAACAAAACCACCAGGCGGTGCGCACCTCCATACCGCAGATGACCATGCCAGGCACCACCTCACGAGTGTTGCGAACAACAGCATCCTCGGCAGTGTTCATGTCCAGGGCAGCCATGCCTGGCACGCCGGTGACCATGCCCAGCTTTTGAAGCCTCTTCACACCTGCACCAAGCAGTTGACATGCACCTTTCAGCAACACTATTACCGACCAATATAGAACAACGAACATTGCAGTTCTCACTTCTCTTTCTAAGAGTCGTGTAAAGAAATAAAAAAATTGCATGGTCAGTTGATAGGCACAAGCAAAACGAGCATGGAGTGATATGAGCAATTGACCTCGTGAGGGAGACTCATTAAGCATTTCATGAGACAAAGGGAACAGGGCGGGGGTGGGTGGGATGGGGTGTTCACCGCTGGCGCCCATGGGGCCGTCATGGCCGGTGGATGACACCATGACCTTGGATTCGAGCACATTGGGGTCCATGCACATTTGTGTGTCGTGGTTGAGGGAGACCAGAGTCCAGTTGGTGACCGCACCACCCACGTACTTCCCGCGCAGCTCATCCTCACGGACAATCAAGTCCTCCACTGCTGTTGCATTGAAGAGCTTGATGTTGGGGGCCTGCAGCACAATCTCCTCAGAATATATGGCAGAAACCGAAAAATTCCTCCAATGCTCAGCCATAAGGTTGCTCATATCAGAACGACTTGTCTTGGCCAGCAAGTCATAAATCAGATTGGCAATAGAGAGAGGGCAGATACACATATCACCTGCAGAACCTTGGATAAGATGGTGGAGGTGAAGAGGGATGCATGCTTGATGACAACGAAGTCGTCTTCGTCTTCGTAAGGCACCTCGAGCTCATCGAGGATGGTGTGTGCCGGCTTTCGGACAACCATTGCGCTGAACAGCTGGCCGCCCAGCCATGCCCCACCGCCTGGGGCAACCCCCTGCTCGATGATGGCCACCTGGACCCGACGCACATCCCAGCTCTTGTCTTTGCTCTTTGCACTGCCATGACATTGCTGACATGACATCAGCAGAGCACCCTCTGTGGAGAGGGGCAGACTACGAACAAAGTCTGAGAAGTTGCAGAGGTGCTATGTCAAGGGAATGGGCAACAGTGGTGCATGCACATGCCCACCTTGACGTTGGGGTACTTGGAAAGCTCATAAGCACAGGAGAGACCAGCAGAGCCAGCGCCGACAATGATGACGTCTGTCTCTGCGTACTCATCCAAGTCCTTGAAGTAACGGCTGGTCATTGCGCGGCTCACCTGCCAAGCACCATAAACAAACCTCCCTCTTGAGAGCACGCATAGCTGTTAATGTGTGACCAGGACCGATGCAAGCCTGAAACTAGTTGGCATCTTAATCTCGGACTGCACCTGGTGCTCAGTGATGGGCTCAAACTTGAATCCATCAAAGGGAGTCTCAGAGAACGCTTGATTCAGGCGGTGAGCGTCCGCCGCGCGTGCAACAACCCTGCACATGCCACTTGAGGCTTGCCAATAGGACAGCATAAGGTATGTAAGCTATTGCAAGGAAGTGGAGAGAGCGGAGAGAGTGCCTTATGTAAAACCAGCTGTTACAAGCATCTCGCTCTGACCCACAAGCCACTGCAAGTGTGCTTTATCAACATGCTGCCTGGGACCCGTGGCCCGACCTGAAAGGCTTTGACGAGGGACGGGGCGCAGCAGCCTTACGAGCGTGCAGAGTGTTGCAAAGGGTTGTGGTGAAGGTAGCAGCAGCCATGATGAGGATCTGCGGCGACGGAACAAGTGATTAAAACCCTAAAAGATCGAGGACTTCGCCCAGCATAAGAGCAGACTCTCCCTCGGCATATCATCAATAGCAAAGCAAGAATCTCCGAAATCAATTGCATTACATTACCACCCTGTGAGAGGAGCAGCATATTTCATACATGTCCGGCCCGTCAACTGGGCGGACAGGGTGCGCCTGCTCCCGGGTGAGAAGGGAATACAAAGACAACATGCGCTAATAATCAGATGGAACGCGATGGCTGCATTATGACACGCTGCAACATCGACAGCACCGCCTTATCCTAGTCGAGGAAGGACAAGACGCTGGGGACAGCCACACCCTTCTTACCTGTAGGAGATGGTCAAATTGTCGAGTCCGAAGAGTGTACCCGATATGTCTCGCAGTGCGACTTGGGTCCTTCGTCCTCGAGAAGATTTTTCGTTGTTGGGACGCAGCCTGGAGAGGCCAACCTGCGTATTTTGACAAAATTATCTGCCGGTGTCCTAAATAGGATCGACCAACCTCCCTGAAGTGCCAATGCGATGTCCGCACACTGTGCATGCATGCCGATATATGTTTCAACTTAAATAATTTATTTTGGAGATCTCAGGACCCTGCAGACCCGCGGTGCATCCAATGCCTTCCTAAAGGGACTTCCTGCAGGAATCCCTTAACTGCCAGTTGAGCTGGACAAGTCAAAACGGCAAACCAGCTGGCTTCCAGGCTGCCAGTGAGTCCCTGAGGGATCAGTCTGGAGGCTCCCGGCTTGGCCCGGCGACTCGGAATTGATTCACCGTGGGCCACCGGGTCCGAAGAAATGGTCTGGAAGTTCCAGACTGGATTCCAGACTCTAAAATCCAGCTTTCATCTGCAGACTCTAGATTTACTTGCTTTGCAACTTCAAAACCATGCTGTTCATGTTTGCATCTGCCTGGCTGCATTCGCGCGGTGCATCATGCCCCGCGCATGCACATGCTTACTAGGATGGTCCAAGTTGAATTGTTCTGATCAGTTCCAATTCCAGTGCTAACATGTTGTGTAAGACTAGTCTTAGTGACTTGCCGAAGCATGAAGGCTTCATGATCATATAAAGCAAAAGAGGTACTTGGAATTGTAGCCTCACCCCCTCACCAATTTGCAAATGTGGGAGGCTTAACCTCCGAGGTTAGTCAATCCTGTTTTTCAAATGATTCCAGCAAAGTTGCGCAGTCATCATTTCTATGCAAGTTGCAACTAGTTAGTAACTAGTTAGCAACTAGTAGTAGAGTACTCGGCTCAATTGATACATGAGCTGAATGAGGTGACAAGAGCAACTGTTGGAACACCCGCCGACGTCTAATTACCTTCAACGCTGTCAACACTGTTAAGAGAGAGAATAGTATTCATTCTGCACAGACGGTAGTACTCCTGTCTGTGCAGTCATGCCATAGATTTTCAAAACAACTGACATCTATCAAATGCTTAAGTGACGGACTGGTGCCCTGGTAGCCAGAGACAATGGCATTGCATCGCCTGGTGCATTGACCTGGCCTTCCAGCCAGCTTCTTTCCTCCTTCAGTCTTGCAACCTGCAGGTGAGCACATTGCAGTTTCTTACTGTGATTTGACAGAGATGCAATGTGAAGGATACACCAAAACGCTTCTGACTTTTCACAGAGGTCAGGTGAAGTGCAGAAAACAAGCCCTACTAGCAAACAACTTGAAGGGACCTTACATCTGCGGAGGTGCTACATGATGTGGGCATACCTCTTCTTCAAGGGAAGCAGTGTAGGCCTCACGGCGTGCTCTACTGGCTGCTGCACTGGCGCGATTCTTCTCCTTCCGCAGCTGCTTCTTGGCTTCCCGGTCCTCCATGTGGGTGTCTTCCCATGGTCCAGTTTCTGCCTCAGCACTGTGTTCTTCCGTCTCTTCATCAATATCCGTTGACACCGCACGTGCGGGCAGTGGACCTACTGCCGGACGCTTCAGACCGACGGGTGGCTTTGCTGCTCGAAAATTCCGATCCCTTTTTGCCTGAGCGACAAGGACAGGCCAGTTAGGACTGCCATCCTCAAATCAAAGAACAACTTGGATTAAAACCTGAACATGTTCAACAACATGTACAGTGTTACCATCAACATGGACATGAAAGAGACCAGACCCACCACAGTAGGACATGGACCTCCAAGCAACACTTTGTAGCACATCAGGTGACCTCACCCTTGATGCTATACGGTCATTTGGTGTAGCGTTGCTCGTGGCCATAACTGGGTTGGAAAGTGCTGCTTGATGTTCAGGCGATCGTCCGGCAATGCTCCTCAAGTCCGCTGTCAAGATGGCAGGTGGCTCTGCGACCAGATCAGCCACACTTGGCGGCCCGCTGCAAAGGTCATTATGAAACTGCTGGCATCCGGCCAGGAAATGGGGTGCTGAGCTAGCATGCGAATTTGTTCCATCCAAACATGCTGCGCTCAAGGTGGCTGTAGCAGTTTGAGCGTGTGGCAGCCCTGTACGCAAATAAGGAATGAGGAACTCTCCAAAGGAAACATACTTGCGAAGGAATCTATCAGGAAATTGTAACACTGGGCACCAAATATAATTGAAGCACCAGTGGCGACAATTAGCCGTTACCGCCGGGTGTTGGAGGAGTCGTGTAGCTGTTCCTGGATGTCTGTTCTGCTTCACGCATGTACTCTGCTGCAAGCTGTGAACCAATCTCCCCTGCTTGCGTGTAAATTGTCCGCAACTCCGAGCCTTGCTCCAAGGGTGTCCTGGGTTGTACAGGGAATTCCCTGATGTCTGGACGCAGCCGTTCCCGAGGGGCTGATGCAGCCCGGCCCATATTTCCAAGGAAGGCTAGCATCTGATGATGACCATCACTCTGCCTGTTCAGGCTCGACAAGTCCTCTTCGGTGTTCTCCACATGAATACATCCATTAGAAGTCTGCATATGCGCCTGTTGAACTGAAGAGCGCTGATAATTTGCAGATGGGAGCGATGCGCTTCCATAATTCCGAGCCAACTCCTGAAAAGTTCCTTGGTGGACGCGAGTCGGCAGAGATGTTGAGGGGTAGCCTATACCCTGCTCACCATCTTGGCCTGCAGGACCAGAACCAATGGGAGTTGGGCACAAAACATGCCTTGCCTCACAGTTCAAGCTGTGCCTTGCCTCACAGTTTTGGATACAACTGCCACATTGGCTCTGCACAAACTGACAGACGCCCTAAATATAAGTCTCTCAACTCAAGTAATCCCAGCGTCAGAGGTAATTAATCCAAGTCTTCTCAACAGCAATGCTCACCCCCATGCAGATATCTGGGCCTTGGCACTGGATTTGCATACGACACCCTCTGGCTTTGCTGTTGCAGTACTCCTGCCCATGGCAAACGTGGTGTAAATTAATACCCAGATAGACTAAATCATCACTAATAACCATCAAAAAATTCAGGGGGCCTAACAGCCAGCTTCCTCAATGTGGTGAATGGATTGTGATTATCCTGATTCCTGGTGCTTGTCATGGAAAAGTCCTGAGAGTAGCCAACACCTGCTGTGTATGCTGCCATGTCCTCAACAACAGCACTCCTTGAATTGGTCGTGCGGCCCTGCTCAAAACAAGTTGAAAATTGCACTCTTTGGTGCCGAAAGGAACAATTGTCACAGAGTCTGTGGCACAAATCGATGCTGAAAACATACACAGGGGCTCTATAAGTGACACAAGAGAACTGGATAAATTAAAACTCACACATAGACTTACCTGCACATCACTCGCTGGTGGCTGTGCACTGGCTGGCTGAACGGCGACTTTCTGGGACTCGTGCATCGTACAATCTGAGGGAGGCCGAGAGAAATGGTTGCCTTGTGTATTCTGCCCAGTTAACAACTGCATGTGGAGACAAAGTGTTTCAGCAAAGTGTCTGAGCAAAGTTCCAGAGCACCACACTGGCTTGATGCTGTACTTAATATCATTGAGATGTGCGGAAAGAGTTACCTTGCTTGGCAAGATTGCAAAGGATACACCTTCTTGGGATCTGGTGCCTGCAATGCTGGCACAATGGTTAAGAAACAGACCTTGAGTACTGCATGATGTGCTGAATAGTGTCACTCCTGTCCAGAAGTTAGCCACACCTTGCAAATGCAACAAAACGCTTCGCAACTCTTGTCAGACAGATTGCTGGGCACTGCTATCATTCTTCAGTTCTTCATATCATAACGTCACGGCAACACCCCAGGTCAGAAGATGTCTCCCATGCTCAGCATTACCTGTGCTCATACTAGAAGCAGGCATACTGAGAGCTGCATCAGGGTGTCCTCCGCTCACAATGCCATTGCTCGACACCGCTTCTCCATTTTCAGGATGACCCTATTGATTTGCACACCAATGTCAAACAGTTTCTGATCAGCTTCAGAGACTGAAACCTTGCTATTGTTAGAAAAACTCGTGACTTCACACACTTACAACACAACAGGACACCACTACTGTGACTTTGAAACGATGTACCAGCTGTCCATCCACAAAGGGTGCTGGCATCCACCCCCTTTCTTCAGACTTAATGGATGCCTTGATACCATCCGCATTGTGTTTGCGCAAGAGCGTCTCAGGCTGTGACTGATGGTATCCTGTGCATGCCTGCATATAAGAACATATTAGATTAACTTAGACATGTCACTGACAGCTGTGAGGCCAATGTCCCATTTGTTAACATGCAAATCACTTATCTTTCGCATGCACTTCCCCACGAAAGAGGAAATTGCAAGGAGGAAGTATTTCCTGAGAAAGTTACCTCTCTATCAGCGGCAACATTTTCTTCCTCTTGCTGTGCTATGAGGGCCAGCAATGTAGAGCTAATAGACGTGTCCTTCACAAGAGCGGTCTCTCCTTGCGGAGCTGGCTGCTGGGAGCCCGGACTGCATGCCGGCAGAGAACTTTTAGAAAAGTTAAGAGGGCTTCTTAAGTGCATGTCAGTTCTGAACGTCGATTCTGCGCCAGCAGTTACACCAGCTAACTCTTCATGCTGAGATATCTGCATTAAGGTGACATCACAAGACGAAGGCCAAGAGTTGCCAGTGCCATTTGTAGCACAACAGTTGGTGTTCCTCTTTACACACGCACTTCAGGCTCTTCAGCAGTTCCTCCATCATTGACCCGTCAGACGTCCATTTCATCAGTGGGGATGGCTCCAGTCCTGGATCCGACGCCTCTGGCATATCTCGGGACTCCATTGCCGTGCCAGCACCCAGCACTGGTGAGAGGTTCCCGACCGCTCAGCTTCTTGGCTAAGATGTGCCGCTGATCACAGCATTTGACGAATGTGAGCAGATAAGAACGTGTTCAAAACATAGTGACCAGCAACATACAGACAGGGACAACCTTCGTAACCTTTCTCAGGGCTCAACTTGCTTAGCTGTGCACCACCTGATGTCAACAATGAGCAGCACTTCCGTGGATAGCAAGGCAGACTCTCCTGATGTGAACAGTGGAAAGGATTTCCCAAAAGAATTGTTCGCCGTGCCAAGCTTTTCACAAAATCTGTAGTAACGATCTGCAGGTTCACCTTCTCGTGCAGGGTCGTACACGGCTTGACCAGTGGATGAAGAGCAGCTTTCTTATGGATTTCACATTGATCTATCAAATAGTGTGTCATAGTTTGAGTATGCCACCTGGAAGAGTGAGAATGCCGAGTGAATCCTGCAGGACATGATTCGAGGCGAGCCGAGTGAGGGAAGTGATATTTATCAGCTCCTTGAGAGCAGACTGCCTCCCTGGATGGACAACTCGAGCTCATCAGGACGCTTGCATTACTTCCAGGATGTCTACGATAAATCTTAGACATGATATCCAGGAGAATTATCATGTTTGTCGAGGAATAGTGTGAAGTAATTGACACAGTTTTCATCATTTGCGAGGTCTCCTGCCCAGCTGCAGCGGTCTGTAATCCTTTCCTCAATCTTAAGAAAATAGATAGGCCACCGATGGCTTTTAGCTGCCTTCATGGCGCTCTGCCAGCTATGAAGAGCGTGGGAATGTGCTGTAGACCGCACTTGTTGGGCAGGAGGTGGTTGTTTCAACCGCTTTCAATGTCGCATATTTCTTCGTTGTTTTGTAAGTGTGCTTCCAGGTGAGTTTGTTTGCATGAAGTTTTTTGCAGCTCTATCTTTTGTTAACGTGCGGCGCACTTTGATCATATGTGTCGCTTTGAGTGGTGCTCTTGTGCTCAGCCTGCAGCAATCAACTGAACACACGAGTGTGACAGTACAATCTCAAGGCAGCGCAGCTGAATCAGCGGATCTTGATCGACCGTTCTTTAAGGCATACTTGGACTTCAGATTTGTCAAGTCAAATCTGGAACTGTTACGCAAGAACGTGAAGGACAGGAACAGCTCAGCAGATCCTAATGTGGTAGCAGAATTGTATGACGATTGGGTGAGGCTGCTGGAGGAATTGGAGAGCGTGCGAGCAGAGAGGAATGCGAATGCAAAAGCGATGAAGTTGAGTACCTGAAGTGTGAAAATTGTCAAAGCACCGGATTCGTCCACTTACTATTCCCTCTCTGTGTTTTTTCTGGATGTATATGTGCACAGTGCGCCATTCAGAGACTTTCTTGTAGCCTTTCCTGTTAAGGAGGGGTCTGCTTCATGTGCCTCACTTGTTGTCATGCAGGGCAAGCTGGATCCAGAGAAGAGGACTGAATTGGTTGATCAGGGGAAGGCTCTGAAAGCTACACTGGCTGTTCTGGAGGCAAAATTTGAACTTGCAGAGGATGCTTTGCAGCGAGAAGGGCAAAAATTGCCTAATCTTTCACACCCTGAGGTGAGTTAAAGTATTTTTTATGCTTCTGTCCTTGATAATTTTAGCATATACACGACAACATTCTTCTTTGGCAGGCACCGGTTGGGGGGGAAGAGGCAGCAAGATTGATTAAGGAGGTCGGTTCGCGCTGCAATATGGGGTTTGATGTGAAGGATCATATGGCCATTGGCCATGCCCTGGATCTCATCGATTTTGAGACGGGTGCTACCGTTTCTGGGGCAAAGTATGCCTGTGCGATTTGAGTGCTCTGTTATTGGATACTTTATTTTTGGTTGATATACTGCAAGGGCTAAGTTTCATGCCTGTCGAATAGCGCACTGGATGGACGGGGCCACCTTTCTTGGGGATGCAGGTTCGTGTACTTGCGACGAGCAGCTGCCCTGCTGGAGATGGCTTTATGCAATTATGCTATGCAGAAGGTGGCTGCTAAGGGATTTGTGCCAATGACAACTCCTGATCTTGTGCGGGAGAGTGTTTTGATGAAGTGTGGATTCCAACCACGTGGGGAAAACACACAGGTGCGGCGGTAGAGGGTTTGCTGAGGCATATACAGATACAATCCAACAACTGCATCTGCTTCGCTTCTCCACTGGAATTTGTGCAGGTTTACTCTGTGCGAGAGATGGGCTTATGCCTCACCGGAACTGCGGAGGTACCCTTGGCAGCGGTCTACATGGATCAGATCATTCCAGAGGAGCAGTTACCAATCAGATTAGCAGCCTTTGGCCACTGCTTTCGCACAGAGGCCGGCTCAGCAGGTACAAAAAGTGCTGAATACTGCATGGTTACAAGGCATCTTTTTGCAAGTTGCAAGGTGATTGAATGGCTCTCCCTGCAACTTGCAGGCTCTGCCAGTCGCGGCCTGTACCGCGTGCACCAGTTCAGCAAAGTGGAAATGTTTGTGCTGAGTACTCCAGCGCAGAGTGAAGCTATGCTCCAGGAGCTGTGTGATATTGAGGAGGAAATTTTTACGGAATTGGGTCTACATTTCCAGATGCTGGTGCGCGGGTTTACTTTTCGACGGCACCTATTGTGTCAGATAAAATTCTTGCTTTGCGGTGTTCTAATAATAACATATCAATCAATCATGTTGCCGGCCACTTCATACATGGTGTGCTTGGAAGAGGCAAGATTGGAACAATGTTTTACTCACCAAGAACGCATCATTGTGAGAGGGGTGCTTAAGGTTCCATGATCTTGTTGGCTCCCACAGGGGTGTTGTTTCTGAAATCTATTGGTATGTGTAGGACATGCCAACTGGTGACCTGGGAGCACCTGCTTACAGGAAGATAGATATAGAGGCTTGGATGCCCGGATTGCAGAGGTGCGACCATTGCCATATCAAGGACTATTGCCATATCAACTCTTTCGCGAACGTTTGACAGTTTCAGTCAGTGTACCAACAAGCCTGTATTTTCCAGGTATGGTGAAATAAGCTCGGCTTCCAATTGCACCGACTATCAGGCCCGTCGCCTCAACATCCGGTATAGGTGATGAAGCGCACCATCTATGTCCTTTGGAACATTTATTGAGCGGATTCAAGGCCTGCCATGAACATTACCTTTCTGAGGGCAGTGGCATTGTCTTTGTAAGAGTCTGAAAAGAAGGCAGAAAGGATTTGCATGTTGAACCTTGTACTTCTTGCTTGACTGTCTGCAGGCCTTCCATCCTGGATGTTGAGGACAGCAAAGTTAGCAAGAAGCTGCGCAAGGTGCCCACTGAGTTTGTGCATACCCTCAATGCAACGGCTTGTGCAGTTCCAAGGTTGATTGTTGCCATTCTAGAGAACTTCCAAAAAGAGGATGGCTCCGTGGTCATTCCGGAACCTCTGAGGCCATACATGGGTGGAATGGATTGCATTTCTGTTCCATGAACTGTTTCCCAGCAATCTAGCATGGGGATTATTACCTAGACTCTTTGCTCTTTCATAGGCTTCTAGAGCTCAACCTTCGTAACATCTGCACATTTTAAGTCTTTTCTGCTTTACACCAGGCCCAGACTAGGCGTGCATAGGACCCTGCTTTGCAACATCTGAAACAATGCATGTAAGCATAAGATGAAGAGATACAGAGCAAACTATGGGCACGTCAACCAGGGCCTTTACGGCTCTCGTTGCTTCGTGCAGCTTGTTTCCTTGAATACTCATGTCCCCTGTGCAATAGTTATCTCATATCAACCGTAAGTGTGTTCACTGTCGTCCTGAATTGATGAGTTTTAACACTTTCTGGAACATGAGTTGCTAATTGACATAGTATTGACATGTCTCTGAGTTCTCGATTCTGGACACTTTCTTTTGACCAGGAGCATGAGTTCCCTCGGAATGCTTGACTGTATGTTCGTAGGAATGAGCTCACCCCAGACGGTGGATATTCTCAATACCTTTATCAGGCATCATCAGGAGGCCTCCAAGTTATGTTTCATTTTGCTTGAAGTTGCAACCAATCCGGGCAAATGAGAGCTGTCAGCCGTACACGACAATACCAACGTAGAAGTTCGCGCACCGGTGAGGTCGTACAGTGATTCAGCAGATCGAGATCAGAAACCCCCCTATATATCCCGGGATACAGGTCCCCGCAAAAAGAAGGGGACTCACGACAATCAAGTAGTGTGAAACGCTCACAATTGTCAGAATCAACTACAAAAATGGCGATTGCGATGTTCATAATCATCGCACTGATTGCATGGTTCCTCACTGCAAAATATTTCTGTGTGACGAAATCAAACCTGCAGAAAGTACCCGGCCCTCCGGGAAGACCCATAGTCGGGCACCTCTTCGAGCTCCTTCGACCTTCATATCACAGGACCCTTTTCGCGTGGTGTCAACTTTATGGAGACATATATAAAATAAATGTTCTTGGAGTTCAAGGCTTGGTGGTCTCTTGCCCCAAGGTCATTTCACAGCTGTTGGGACAGGAGCGAGGAACGCCGGGATTGCCGAAACTGAGCGCCTACGAGGAATTGAACATGGCAAGTCCTACCAGTTGATCCTATCACTAAGGCCAAGTGATTTCTGCCTAAAGAATGAGTATCCTTGAGAGCACTATATGGCATAGTTCATTCTTCAGAAGGGTGCAACTTCCACTTTACAAAGGAGAACAACCGTACTTGGTGATTAAGACAATGACAGCTGTGAAATACTGCGAGATTTCGTTGGAAAAGTTAGGACAGCGCCATATACAACCGGTAATCGGTTAAATCGGAACCGCTGTGCAGCTCTGGAGCGAGAGGGGACTTTCTACAGTATTTACGTCTACGCATAGCAACCACATTTGGAAGATAGTTCGAAAGGCAGTAGCATCATCATTCAGCGCAGCAAACGTCAGGTATTCATTAAAAAGAAGGATGTATATTTTGCAGGATGGCGGTCTAGAGAGTTGTGAAGCTGTGTTCGGCAATTTGTTGCAGTTGAATTCTTGTCATCATACAATAATCGTCTACGAATAACAAGTCACGCACGTCCGCTTTGCAAAAGGCGTTCAACAAATCACCAAGCTTTTAAGAGCCGTCTAGAGAATGCACCAAGATACTTATGGATCGTTCAAAAGTGCACAGGTACTGAGATGCGTTTGTCAATTGACTCCTCATGACCAACAGGGAAAAGTTTCCTATGGTGCTTGAGAAAGCCAACCTTTTGACCAGTGCCATCCTCAAGATTGGTCCTGAACAATCCATTGATGTGGACAATGCGGGCATGCGTCTGGCTCTAGATGTGGTGGCGCTGGTAAAACATCACAAGAATATTAAGCCCAACACAAATTCTGATCCATGAATCTATTCTAGTCTCATGCAACGCCAGAAATACAGGAAACCTCATTGCCCTATCTCATTTGATCATGCATATTAGGCAAGATCATTTCCTGCTAGATCTAGAATGAACGCCATCTATACATGTACGCCTTTCCGGTGCAGGCTGCTTTTCAACACGACTTTCAGGCAGTACGCATGGGACGGAATAGAGTCATTGAAGTACTACCCCAAGCTCTCGAGGAATGCCAACGTCGATTCATGAACCCTTTTCAAAAATACGTTTGGGACAAGGTGAGCTGTCACCCTACAGACCTAGGAACACTAGGCAAACCATTGCACATTCGAGAGATCAGGACTTCATACCTTTCAGTTCAACACTAGGATTTCCATACTATACTAGGTACTACTATAGTATACACCTGTACGGTAGGCAAGCCACTGAGTGTGACTGTACGAAAAACGTTTGTCAACCTGGACTTGGCCCAAGTTGATCAGCAAAGAATGCAGCAAAAAATGCAACTTCAGACTATTTAGCTTTCAGCCCACATATACCGCGTTGATTGCAGCAAGTACTAGTACTCATGATCGTTGTTTTCTTAAGGGTTCGGAACAGAAGTATCTAAGTTCGGAGCCATTGTGGCATTTGCAAAAACAATTGTGATGGTCTTGCAGTAACTTTCCCCGCAGCCACATGTGGCACCATGCATGGCCAGCCATTAACTTTTCGAGGCCACTGTGCTTTCAAACATCCCCACTTTGCAATAATTTTGAATTCAAATTTGGCTTCCGCCGTATCTCGGCTCTCCTGCCCAACCACAGCACTATCAATATGTTCTCACTTGTTGTTTCGACACTCTTTTGCCCTACCTTCAACTTTTACTAGAAACTAGTACTAGTGGCCACTAGTAGCTAGTAGCACTTTTTTAATAAATTAGAAAAGTTGGCTTCAAAGTTCTGAAATATATAGCTAATTTACAAAAGGCCACAGTGGCATTTCTACAATGCAACAGTTAAATTCATACTTGATTGTTTGCAAAACGCCACCATTTTGGATTTTTTAATTGTTTAACGCCACGATGGCTTCTCTTGGCAAGATGCCACTGAAAAAACATGACACATATTAGGGTTTTGTTGTAATAAACCACCGTAATACTCCAACGTGGCATTCGGCTTCAAACTATTGGCGAGACTCTCTGACAAGCACTTGAATCATTGTCAATGACATAGATATTACACGGAAGACACTGATAATCCTCACTGAGTCAGGAATGCTTCATCACCATCATGGTTTGTCTAATAATGTCTGTAGGAGGCGAGAGATGCGAAGCAGTGCGCCGAAGAATTCAGGGCGATGTGTGGAGATTTGCTACAGAATATGAGGAGTAAATCAGACAGCAATGATGCATACAATTCCGGCAATGTGGGAAGCCAGCTTATGGCTGCCGCAGCGGCCTCAGTACACGAGAACGGTGCGCTATATGAGAAAACACTGAGATAAGATAGGTAGCAAAAGGCTGCCAAAAGACCAATGAGCCTCAGGTGGCTCCCATGGGTCTCTAAAATGTAATAATAATAATAATAATAATAATAATAATAATAATAATAATAATAATAATAATAATAATAATAATAATAATAATAATAATAATAATAATAATAATAATAATAATAATAATAATAATAATAATCATATCCGGTTATTATTATAATAATAATAACCGGATATGACGGCGCTTTGCCCTGCAAGACTAGAAGAATCACGTCATCACTGACAGTGCTATACTACCGCAAGAAAATTTTGTCACAACCTTGAAGATGTCAATATATAAGAAATATCTGTGTTGAAAGTTTTGTGAAGTTTTGCTTGTCACTTTGCTTTGCCAAATAGCAATCACTAGCATTACATTCTGACACAGGATAACTAGTGATTTGGTTCTACAACATTGTTAACATTTTTCATCAATGATACATCAATTAGTAAGAATTTATAGGGTAAGAAAGGAGTCATCAGGCAACAACGAAAACATTGCTGAAGTTCTGCTTTGAAAGCTTTTTGGGGCGCAGGCTTCCAACTGAGTGACGAACAATTGAGAGCCGAAATTGGGACTTTCATAATGGCAGGTTATGAGACAACAGCCCACACACTGTCTTTCACTTTATATAATATTGCTGCTCATCCTCATGTCCAAGACTTCATAGTAGAAGAGTTGCTATCATGCGGCTTATTATTGGACAATGGGTTGCCCGGACGAGAGCCACAGTATGAAGACCTTAAAAACTTGATTTACCTCAATGCCGTACTTAAGGAATCAATGCGCATGTACCCAGTTGTTGCTGCATTTCCGAGGCACGTCCTTGATAAATAAGTCAAGTAATGTTGTTTCCTTCAGACCACTCGTATCAATATCTATGCAGATGTGCATTGTTAATCTAAGTATTACTAGTCAAAATGCTAATTTGGTACTTGAAATGATAATGTGTTACTCAGGATGACGGACCGTGATATCCAACTAGGCCCATACTCAATTCCAAGATCCACCTTTATATATCTGTCCTTTTATAACCTTCACAATAGCCCGTCACTTTGGGCAAAACCGGAAGTCTTCATGCCAGAACGTTGGAGGGATTTGGACGCAACAGTTAGCAATGAAGAAACATTAACAGGCATGTATAGTATAACAAATGAACGGTATGTTTTGTTCTCCAATTTGCAAAGGTGCTTTCATCCATGCCTAGCTGAAGTACTAGTACTGCACGTACACCGTTTTCTGCAAAAAGTAAATTTACTTTAAAGTGCCATGCATACACATCTTTGTCAGCATGCCATGATGTCACATCATGGCGACCACATCATATCACGGTGATGTGATGTCGATGTGCACAGCAACATTGCAAATAGTGTTTGTGAAGAACATGTTCATCAACTCGAGACACTAGTACTAATAGTCATAGTTTGACTGGATTAAGGACCAATTGACTTGCCCAAATATCATGTAGGTGCAACAATAATGACGCAATGAGTGATCAGAGCAATATATACACAAGCAAGGCTCATAAAAATTTCCTGCCTTTTAGTGAGGGCCTTCGGAATTGTGTGGGACAGGTGAGTGATTTTACATTCGTTATCATGTGTCGATGCAGCATGATGACAACATGATGAGAAAAAACATCAAACCACTCATAATTATAAGACTTTGGGTTGAGCACTAGTTTTAGATTCAGAGGGCCGTAAATTTTACGAAATTACATGGAAGTTTTGACTTTCTTACTGCACTCTCAACATGCAGGGGCTTGCAAGTATGGAACTAAAGACAGCCTTGCTGGTATTGTGCACTGCCTTCCAAATGAGGCTTGCCCACGAAGTTGGTGGGATAGATGGGGTTCGTCATTCTGAAGCCATGGCATTGACTTTGCATACGAATAATGGCATTCGGGTACATTGTATTCCACGACAATTTGTTTCTAAGACGAAGAAGTAAGAACATGAGTACCTAGAATATCTTCAAAGTAACAAAATTACCAAGCGCTTGTTGCATGTTTGTTCCACCGGCCATGCAGACACGGATGGGTGCACACCATGCAATGAATGTAAATATGTAACACACTATCTTTGATGCAATAGACGAAAACATTAATGTGAATATTCTAGGCGCATACTACCCTTTCAAACTCAGCAGCATATCTAGATCTAGCAACATATGTTACATCTGTTCCACAGCACTTTCTGAAACTCTTCGGGCCAATCGTGGGCACCATTGTTCTACTACATAGCAGTGACACGCATATGAATACGGTAGAGGGTAGGCAGGGATGAATGTTTGTATAAAGCTGAGGATCGCTAGGATGTTGATGATCTGCCAGTGGAGGATTGGTAGGACTGCCAGGAAGGGCAAGAAATGAAGAAAATTGAGGATTTCAAGGAAGGTTAGGGTATACCCTACCTTGTACAATCTCAGTCGCCCAATTTTGGGGGTTAGTACTATAGTTAGTTTTACTAGCTAGTCTTGCCACTTCAACATGCATGTTCAACATATGTTGCACCCATGATCATTCATGAATGGCAACACAGGTTGAATTTTGTTTATTTACGTTTATTATTATTTATGTTTATTACAAGATCGGCAGACCCGAAGCCAAAGGCCAAAACACTGTCAATAACAGGGGCAATTTCACCGGTGAGGTACTTCTGCCCGAACCAGTTCGTTACGTTTCGCAGCGTTCGTGAAAGTTGGGCAAAAAGTGGCACCCTGAAGACTCTCGATCACTCCCCTAAAATTAACGAAAATTACCGAAAAACCGAACGTCCCCGATACATGTTCCAAACAAGCCGAAAGCCACCCGAAACGTGTCAATTCGGAAATTCGGAAGTGTTTCGCAGCAGTTTGGGCTTGCCGAAACCCTCCTGCGAAAATGTTCGCGGGGGTTTCACCGGCCCGAAACAAGCCACTTTATTGAAAGTGTAATGTGCTTGCCGCTACA
Organism: Coccomyxa sp. Obi; assembly: GCA_020887355.1. Lineage (NCBI taxonomy): Eukaryota > Viridiplantae > Chlorophyta > Trebouxiophyceae > Coccomyxaceae > Coccomyxa > Coccomyxa sp. Obi. The sequence goes on along the minus strand of AP025005.1, from coordinate 1,397,412 downwards.
CCATGGCTCGGAGCCCTCATACTAAGACTGAAGACTATCTATATTACTAGTATTTCACCCAGATGTAGAGTAGGTTACTCTCCAATGACAACGTTCAACGGTTGTTAACATGCCGCATGTGCGGCATTGCTAGTAGCCAGACATGCGCCATTCACCCTAGACCAGAACCAGAACAACATGCAAGGGATTTGAAGGTGCACAATCATAGGGCATGACACAATCACACTATCAGCTATCGCAAGTTCGAAACGGTTTCGAAAGAACTTTGATCAAGTACTTTAGGCTGCGTGATGAATAAGCTGCTACATGTTGCATGCGTGCATGTTGCAGAGCTTTGTGTGCCTAGGATTCTAGCGGATGCCACTAAATATATATACTAGTAGGGCTATAACCCTGAACATATGTCCCCAGCATGTGCATGTACCCAACATGGAAGTTGGCTCAAATGGTATGTGCAATTGGATTGGGCCAGTCATTGACTCAGTGAGTGTCTCACACCCCTGTTTTTGGACACCATGCATTCTCGGTGATTCGCCGATCATTCGTTTTCATGAGCGGGTCCGCCATGGTAGATCACACCCCGGACACCATCGCTGTGCAATGCCGGTGCTGCTCATGCCGTGAATTATAATTGTAATTACCATGAAATCCCATAGTGGTACCAATTGCGTGGATCCATATGACATGGATGTCATGCAAATTCCCACGGTATACGCAAATCATGGAAGCATGGGATGTACGTCCGATTCATTTGCCATGCTAGGAGAGAATTCTTCGAAGTCGTGAATGCATGTGATGGGCCTACACGTGAATTGTTACGATTGGGGTCTTATGACGATGGAATCATGGGGAAGGAATGCGCATTCCTTCCCCATGCTCGAGTTTCCATGGTGAACATATACTACCGTACTGTCGCTAATAGTTAGTCGGAAAAATAAATAATTAAAAAACCTCCCGACTTAAATTAGAGAATTAAAAAAATTGTAGAGGCAGGGCCGACCAAGTTTAGAATATTTTTTTGTTGATCCTGTTTCCTAAAAACTGCCAAGCCAGGTCGGAAATGTGTCTCTTTCATGTAAATATGAGGCACAATCACTTGTCTTTGTTCTCTATGGGTTTATTTTGCTTGTACGACTGAGTTTGCCGTAGTAACATTGCCCGATCGCTGCTGAAGTTTTAGGAACATGTTGCTTTTAGTCGGAAATTCCCCGTCCGACCTATCTATAGCGTATTTAATATCCTTTCCCGACTAAAGTGGCAATTTAAAAAATTCAAATTTTCTCCCGACCTAATATAAAGTCCGACTTGCATTAGCGACAGTACGGTAGTATTACCTAGGTACCGACATGCGGAGACCAAGAGGCAATTTGCCGGCCCTAGGATTGGCCAACGCAGTAGATATTATCTGGTGCCTTACACGTTTGATACGTCCAGGACAATGTCGATACGCATGAAATCTCTAGATCTAATTGTTTAGGATCAGTTCCTTACTGTTTCTTTGCTAGGAACATTACAAGAAGTTTCCTGAGTGCTTCCGGAGTGGATCCAGCAGTCGTAAAGAATTCTTAAGGAACACATAGGAAGCCGACAGGAACTATTTAGGAAAACGGCAGTCCTCCCAGTGAGAGCAACACCTTATAGTGGACAACTTAGCCGGCACTATATTTCGTAGGCTACACTATGTAGTGGGACTGGTGGTCCCAAATGATGACGAGTGGGAGAAGCCAAGAAGTCTGGGTGCAATGCAAGGTCCCATTTGATGTTTACGTAGCTTTGCACCCGGTGACCAGTGTGGTTCACCAAAAATAGCGTGCATGTCCGGACGGATCCACGACGGATGGATCCACGACCTTAGGGCACGGCATGATAGATGCATCCTCACACCCCTACACAAAAAAGGGTTAATTGTGGAAGAATTGATGCAATCCTGGCATTTTTGGTTTTTAGTGTGTGGTACTTTTGTCAGCGAAATTCGTTGTTAGTAACAATATACGGATGACACAGAGGTACTACAGTTTAGGTTTGGCGCGGAGACGCGGATAGATTCCCGGTCATGATAGTGACCTTCTTTTTTTTTCTTCAAAATCCGGGTTGCTGTCATCTGCCATGCCATCTCCTAGCCCTTGGGGAATGCCACAGCGTTTTTGAACCCTTTGCAAAGAGGTTACGGACTGGGAACTTCCCCCTATTAATTCACAAGATTGCCCCATCATGGTGTTTCTCGGTGATTCCTACAATGGGATTTGCCATGGAATCCCATGGAAATTTTCACCGGGAAATGCCATAGGAGGTGAATTACCTCGGAGTTTCATGGCAACGGTGATTCGCTGTGAATTGCCAAGCCGCAAAAACAGGGATTAGAGAGGCAATCCTATTGCAGTTGCCCAGCTCATGATCACGACTTGATCAATGATATGGCAACCAATGACATGGTTGTATATTTTTTGTCGGCCGGTGTTGCAACTGGTCCAATTGGTGTTCACGGATCAAGAGTCTATTGACCTTTTTACACCAGAATTTACATAATTCAATTGAATTTTACATGACGTACAATCACTCAGTCTTCTATACCCCACCACGTTGCGTATATAAAACATCCAAGAAAGACAAAAGATACTGCAAAAGTTCCGACATCCGTGTATGTAAACCACCAGCTCCAGCGCCTTTTGCCGTCACCATTAGTAATGATGTTTCCTGAACCATGTCCAGCCTCTCGTTACATGTAGTGGAGAAAAAACACAAGGTACCCTCTCCCTAACAAATTGCTACAAGTCGTGGGAATGCAATCTTGTTTTGTGCTTTTTACAGAACCGGGCATTATCTTGAGGTTGATATGGTATCATGTATGCGGGAGGCTCAACTCACCATGACATTGTTTTATAGTAGTGTCATTGGGATATGCCAACACCATGGACGTTTTACATTTGCATAAGCATGGTGGAACGAGAGTAGCAAATGGCCCACAATTGGGCAATGGTAGACCTGTTGGACAACCAAAATAGTCCTACCAGCGACAACCACGTGTCTTGTTAGCCACAATATATTTGTTCCAATCAATTTCAAATTTGCAATAAATAGTATATAAGTTAATGCATTACATTGAGGTGACAATTTGTCGGCCGTATCATGCGATTGAGGAAAAACACGTACCATGCCATCATACTGTGGGCTCATAACCGTTGGTACAACAAGCAAAGGGTTCGGCACTGAACTTGCAAGTGGAGAAGTCGCAGGACTGGCCATCATGGGGAGATCGATAAAAACCATGCTGATGTTCGTGATCTCAATGATATGAAACTTTTGGAAATAAGTACTTTCATACAACAAAGCTGATACGTTTTTTTGCAATGAGGCCACAAATTGCTCCACGTAATCTTGGGATTCTGAGCCTGGGAACTGCACTCTTGTTACCAATGAGAGATTTCCAGTGAATGAAATCGCCAATATATCAATCATCTCAAAACCGACCCCAGCCGCATTCGCTAGACGGTATCGGTAACTGTACAACAAAACATCCATAAATGTTAGAAACATGTACCAAGGTAGTAATAAATCCAATTTTAATTGGAAGGACTTCTCTTCGACATTCAGCATCAAGGGACTGCATTGTGGCATCACGTGTGCACAAGGTGCAAGAATGCTTGCCTGATGCTGAAGACTTGTTCGTTCACCTCAGGCTGAGCTGCTTGAATTCCAACAAACGTAATCGTGAACATAACAGTTCCTTGTTTTGGTGTAGGCGTGCTACTTGGGCTAATAACGCTAAGTGATGACGGAGAGGCATTCTCTCCGGTGGCTGTGAATGCTAAATATGCATAAAAATAAATGTTCTCATCTATGTCAACAACCTTGTAATCACAGCCCCCAGCTGCAGCAAGACTGCCATTTTGCAATGACAACTGCGACTCAAGAGTTGCCGTTTCATTGGGCATCAAAAGGACATACGGGGATGGTGTTGCCGTAATGTTCTGACCGTTGCAAGATGTCCTTTGTTGGTCATCATATGTGCAACACTGTACCACAGAAAGACGAAAAGTGCCATTAACCAGACCGTAATTTCTAGTCAAAACAGTGGCGAGCAATACATCGCCATTGACATCTTCACGTGACACATTGTATCCGATCAGCTCTACAGCAGCTTGAGGCTGGTAATGTTGAAGATTGTAAACCTTGGCATCAATCAAGACTTCAAGATACAATGTGGAAGCGGCGTAGGTGCATGTCACTGATTGTAACCCGTTTGTGACAGGAGATCCTATAGGATTCACGTAAGAAAACGGGTATCGCGGCAAGAATGCACATTTGACAGAATCAGTTGATACCACCATTGCAAGCGTGCGATTCCTAAATGAACTGAGTTGATCATATCTAGATCCACCCATCACAGAGGTACACTGTCCGGGACAGTCACATCGAAAACATTTCATCCATGCCTCCGGCAACATACCTAGAGAATTTGACTGGTTCGTTGACAGTGCATGAGTTGGCACCAAGAAACCTGCATGTGAAGTTCTCTTTAGAAACCAAATCACAACAAACCTATGGTAGTATCATATTTAGGCAAGAATCGGTGTTGACGGGAATGGGAAAATTGCGTCACCTTGATCAAGTCGGTTACTGGAGTCAATGAAGAGCACCTCTTCACCAATTTGCCGATCCTCATAGTTTTGGCGATTGTCGATATGTGCCGTGCATGTTATTCCAAACACAGACTGGGGTGTGGCTAATATAGGGTCAACAATGATGGTGATATCTGCATTGTCGCTCTGTTGTGCAGTGACCAATAGCATGAAATCTTCATGTCCTGGCCCAACGCTGAAAGCTGATAATTGCGTTGTGTTGTGTTGGAGTGAAAACGAGGTATTTTGTCCCGAGCAGCAAATGCTAGCAGCGCTGCTTGATGAACTGATGCAACCAGGATCTGTTTCCTCGTAGGCAGTTTGATAAGTCCCAATGTAAGTCAGTGGAAAACCTACAATATACAAGGACTATGAGTTATCTGAATTCTGGCGTTTGGACGTGCTTCAAGACGCAATGCACACCTGTCCTGTCAATGCTAGTAGAAGTTGGTCCAACTGTCAAGGAAACGTCGGTGTCAAAGTACCATTGCTGACCATAATCATCCGTGAAAGTTTCGCCTAAGTTATCACGTCGTCAACTTCAGCTTGAGTAAGATTTCACGCCATACGAAAGTGACATAGTGCAAGAGCTGCAACGCACGGAACAACTCCAGTCAAGCAGTCCGCCAAATACCTGCTAGAATTGATTCGGAAGCCAGGAACATTTGAGACCACTGAGATATCTCAATGTGCATCTGTACCATGCGACTACAAGTGTTGTTGCCATCGGAGCAGTAAGTGACGACTCTAAGTGGACCACTGAAGGACGAAGACGTGAAAAGTCTGCAAGAACATAACGTCACAAAAATAGAACATTTCAAATGTGCTGAGACTGCCCGTCGATTCATTGGAGATTTGTTCTAAATTTAAAGGAAGGAAAATGCAATATGCTATGCAGCAGATGCAATCACTGATACCGTATTCGCCAACCATACAGTTGAGAAGTTTCCGTGCACTTTCATTTTACCCCTCTGGCTGTAACGCTCATCTGGTTCATACTTTTGACGTGGACCAGAATGAGCCCAGACTTGGTGAATCACATCATGGATACTGCAGAATATCCCTCCTTGAAGCAATGCCGGTGTGTTGCAACCGTAGCATTTACGAAAGGTGCGTCACGTCTGGCCTGTTCCAGTTTCACCTACCACGCCGCTTGTGTACTAAAGTTGGAAATCATATAAGTCTGCGGAGTTATAGCGGTACTTGCTTGTGAAGATTTACAGACATGCGCATTTGAAGTCCACCATTCTCCGGATGGTTCGGTACATGGGTTGCTGACCGTCTCGAGTTGGGATGGACTAAAATGGAGCAGTGGAAGCTTTCTAGTAAGGTGACTAGTACCCAAAAATTGAAATTATTAGAAACATTTCAAGGTAATTGTACCCGTGATAAAGTGTCTCAGACGAATCTTTGTGAAGCTGGCAGGCTTCCTGATCAGAGCTCGGAGTTCCTCAGCCAGATTATTTCTTCCTATGCAACTCAGAAAAAGCTGGAGGGATTTCATGAAGTTTTGAACACAGCAGCTGATGCGTTCAGCGTGCAGACAGCCTTCCACAGTGCCCACGAAGCTGGTAGCAGCCGTAAGTATCTACCAAAACTGCCTGGTTTTCACAATTGTAAGTGAAGCGGTTTATTTAGGCTTTTGATAGAGCTGAATGATTGAGAGGGTATCCATGACTTTGAGCAGAGAATACAAACCCTGCCAATATTAGGAGTCCGCACACTGTCCCAACCGTGCCTGACAGGCATAAGGTTGTCGAGGTAACTTTTCTATCAGTACCAATTAATACCCGGGTCGGCAATAATTTCAATAATGCTTCCACAATAGCCTGCAACACAAAGAATTCTCTCAGTACAAACAAAATTCACAGTATTTATAGGATTTTGAAGACAACATGCCATGTGCCCATGTTGGCTATCTGCAGGTGGATCAGAAATGTAAGACAAGCATAAGGGATTTAACAAAGTACTTCCATCTTCCCATAAATCTTGCTGGAAAAGAATTGGGAATCTGTCCAACAGTTTTGAAGAAAATCTGCAGAAAGCATGGTTTGCAAAGATGGCCTCATCGAAAGGTACTTTGCAATAGTCAAGATTGCAGTATACATACATGTTTTATTACTCTACCTAGCAGAATCACTGAGTAAGCAACGCAAATTACCCGCTGACAAGTGCAAGTTTTTCGCTTTGCAGTTGCGAAGCATTGACAGGCTTTTGGAGAAACTGCAATCCTCGGCTAATGAAGTAAAGTCGCCATCGGTTTTTTGCATCCATTCCCAGAAGTTGTCACAGCGGATTCAGATGTTAAAAGTGGAGCGTGCACAACTCTGCTTTGAAGCACAACCTGTGGATAAGAGTGAGATGAAGACCACATAACGCCGCATCTTGTGTGAATATAGTCGATTTGAGCTCAGGTCGCGCTACTCGAGTGGGTGCACTTGATCCAACTCAAAAGCTCATGGGATGCCTCTATCAAGGTGCACGTGCACGCCACAAAGCTGGATTGATGGATGTCAACTCAACACATTGCTATTGTAATTAGCACAGAAGTGGTGGCCATGTGCGTCCCTGTTTTTGTGAGCCGCGTATTCTCGGTGGTTCCGCGTCCACAGGTTTTCATGCGCGGGTCCTGTCATGGTAAATCGAGTGCCGAGGACCACCACATGCATTTACCGGCACTTTGCAAGCCATGAATTACCATGGATTCTCTTGTCGTGGGAGCAAAACCGTGGATCCATGGTGTGCAAATACATGCCATTTCCTATGCTGGTCGGAATGCCATGGATCCACTGCATGCGGATTCATGCGATTTCGTGTGCCAAGAGTAATGCCATGGATCCATAAGATGCAATCCTCTCAAGATTTTTCCATGCTGGGACCAATACCATGGAATAATGGGAAGCAGTTTTCCCAAGATATTTCCATGCTAGGAGCAATGCCAGGATTGCACATGATGGCTTCACCTATGAAGCGCCATGACGGGGTGACATGACTATGAAACCATGGGAAAGAAATGCATGAGATGCCACGTACTATTTGAAGGAGGCTTCCAGGGATTGCTGCTAGGCATGGGTGCCTTGCACATGTGAAGCTAGCTGATCGGCTCATGAGCGCTCAAGGGGGCAAGGGTAACCGTTTGCCATAGGTGCTCCTTCAGATTTGGTAAAGTTTCGAACGTGAGCGTGACACCTCAGGTAAGGGCCTTTATCAGCCTCCAATTCTCAGAGTCTGAGGAGGCTGCCGCATGATTCATGCAGTGCCATGTGGGTGCTCTCGTGATCATGGAGAGATGGATGGTGTGCATAGATTATATCATGCATTTCATGCCGGTGCTATGTGGCATGATGCGGCCGCGGGCACCCTGGTGTGCAATAAAAAATAATACTAAATTTATAAATATATAAAATTCGCAACAGCCAGTGGAATTTGAGGGTTTTTGGTTTTTAAGTGTGGTACATATATGGCTTAAACACACAAGAGCAACACTGGTGGGTTGACACAATGGTAGGTCGTTTAGGTAGCATGCGCGTGCACTAACTGGGTTAGAGATCGAATCCCTGTCACGCCAGTGATTCTTTTTCTTTTTTTTCGCCAGATTTTGGGCTGCAGACATCTATGATGCCATCCCCTAGCCCCTTTGGTGATGCCGTGGCGCTTGTGGATCTTAAAAACACGTTTTCACATCGGGAATTTCTTCCCGTGAATCCGCAAGATTTCCCCATCATGGCAAATGCCGGTGATTTGCCACGATGGTATTTGCCGCGGATTGCCATGAAAGTTTCCACCGAGATCCGCCGTGCGTGGCAAATAATGCCGGCAAATCGTGGCCACGGATGATCCGCCATGAAATGTCGAGCCACAAAAACAGGCTCGGCTGTGGAATTTTCCTTTTGGGATAGGCACGACACTGCGCCAATGCATCAGCGCATTTGCCCAGGCGGAGTCACCTCTTTTATGATGAGTACCTCTTTAACCCATCATGGCATGCAAAAGTTCAAAATGGCACTCCCGTAGATATTTACGGAGTTAAGCATTCAATGGTGTGATTCGAACTTCGGATTCGGAATCCTAAACCTAAAACTTCGGACTCGTAGATTGTCGACGTCAGTCTTGGACCACGAGGGCTGGAACCTAGAGTTGCACTTAGTACTTGAAATGAAAACAATGGAGAGTTCAAAGTTTGCATCATAAAACCGATCGCTCGCGAGTCGCGAGTCCTTCAAGGCAAGTTTTTGAGACATGCATTCCACAATGATCACAATTTGAAATAGGCGTGTCCAATATCCAAATGCACCACCACGCGCTTGCCTAGGCCATCATGATCACACTTAAGTTTGACACCCACTTAAGCTTGACACCCGGTGTACTTGAAGTACTTAGTAGTACTTAGTAAGTCTGGTTTTGGTGGCCAGCACATCTACACAGTTCTATGATCACATCCACTGTCTCATTAGGCTATATCTGACACATGCACATCTCATTGACTCATGTCTAGTTAGAACTTTGCTTGGCACCTACAAGGCTAAATGCCTTCTTCTTGCAGGATCATGTGGCGGAAGTTTGCTTGTAGAACTAGTCCCGGACCTCAGGTCCCAAGCAGGGCCAGAGGGGCTTGCCCGATCCTGAGATTTGTCGATTGATCCGCGGCATCCCCACCCAAGAATTGCCTTGTCTTCTTTATCAGTTTATCAATGCTTGATCTTTTCCTGTATGGCCACCGATTGATTGCGTAGCGGCGGCATATTTTTTTCAATGTTGTCACTCCCACTTGCAACCTCGCAGCCGCATCCTACACAGGGACCTAACAATTGTGTCTGCCACATAATGGATAAATGCCCTCCCAAAGAAAACGTTCACATTGCACTTGCCATGTGCAATCACCCGTAATAGCATTAGTTTTATGTTGTATGCAAATCAGCCTTGTCTTCGTTTGATCAGCAAAGCTGCCATGATTGTTGCAACCTGAGAAGCACCTGAATTGGAAGGTCAAAGTACCCACTGGTTTCCAAGAAATTCAGTGTCACATCGGACGTACTGATTCTGCTTGCACGGAGCTTTTGCTCCCCTCTAGAAACCTTCATGGATACGCTTTTGGGATCAGTACAACGTCATTTTGTAATGATTGAGATATCTAGTGTCAATTGGCGGTCGTTGGTATTTAAATGCATTACAGGTATTGTAAGCTGAATGTTACTAATGAAATACCATGTGAACATAGCCTCCAAGCTCAGATCTGTCTAGACTTCTAACTAGTCAAGTTTTGTGAAGCTTCTCAGGCAATAATTACTCACCGGGAGATCTTCAACGCCATATGCTGTGTCATAGCAATCGGTGCCCCTACCAAGCTCTTGACATTCGGGGGGAGAGCACCTACAAGGATGCCAGAGAGTAAGATAGACAGACCAAAGAGTATGAGGTAATGTAGAACATGCCTTTCCTTTCGTTCCTAAATATGGCCATGTGGAAAAAAATCGGCACAAAACACAATGTAGACTCCGAGATACTATGATTAAAGCACCTTGAGGAGGATAGTAGATCATCAGAATTCTGCCGTTCAGGTGTCCGTGCATTGATGAGCTCGTCAATGCCATTGTCCGAGTACTGATCATGCAACGGAGGAAGTTTGCCTTCATCTCCTAAGTAGTTCCAAGAGTGATCAAATACCATGTCCTCTATATTGCTGCTGCTCAAGCTTGTAGTATAATAATACAAGCTGGATGAGCAATGGTTTCCTGGCTCTGCATCCTGGGCCTGATGGTCTGCGCATGCTGTCATTTCTCTGCCCAATCTGCATTAAAAGCCACTGTCTCAAAGGTACCCTTGCTGCCTTCCACTCGTGCCAATTCAGTTGACATGTATAGAGACACTTATTGATGAATTGCCACGCCCATATATGCGCCCTTTGTCTGGTTGAACTTGATCAGTGAAACTCTACTGACACGTTTTATTTTTCGGGGTGAGTCTTCTTGCCTTCTCGCTGTGGAAGGCGTGTGTGTGAGCATCACTGATCCCAGATTCAAGTCCATATTTTTATCTTGAGCCGATCCAGGGAAAACGGGTCCGCTGCATGAACTTGTATTAGGACACCCATCTGTTTCCAGCAAACGTGACCTCAGTAGATTGCATCTGTGGCATTTTGGGATTTTTTGGGCAGCTCTTCATGTTTGACGGGAGGTAATTCTGACTGTGGCTTCAAAATGTATGCATCGGATAGGTAAGGTCACCGGAGAGAGGGGTTGGTGTTGCCACGACTTCCAGCGTTACGTTAGATTCTTCGATGATTTTTTTGAGCGTCTCAACCTCACGCTTGGTATCTACTGTGAAGAGCAATCGTTCTCCAGGCAGACAGTCCGACTCGAAGACCTGCAGGGAAGGGATCGATTGTCGTAGTCGGCACCATTTTGTTCAGAAAGCATAATCTTTTCACCGTGCACCTGGAGCAGGTTTGCAAGAAAGAGCACATTTAACAGATTTCTGGGCTCCAATCATCAATAAATCGTCTCACTCTTTCAATTGTTTCAAAAGATGTGTCCCAAATATCGTCATTGAAAGATGCACGGGATGTCTCGCAGATGTCCGAAAACGTGAGGTGTTCCGTGGCGTTCTGACCTGGCGCCCAATACCGCATTGAAGGGGTTGCGGTCGTGTTAGATTCTGTAACATGCAGCTCATTGTATGCCATCTTATGATTGAGGTGGTTTTGGAGAGAAAAGAAATCTTCATGCTGATGTAACGCCAGGGAGTGGGGCCTGGGGTTTTGCAGGGGTAACTAAGTAGCACGACGAACGCGCGAGGCCATGTCAAACAAGGTTTGACTTTCAGGGCTTTTCCTGCAGCTTGTAGACTTTCACTCGTGGCGGAGTATTGCTAGTGGCACGGTAGAGCAGGAAAAACATTAAGGAATCTAAGGAATATGGGATCATGAAACTGTGTCAGGAGCTCTTCTTCATGTGGATGGCGCATGGCAAAGCCTCTGCGATGCAGTAAATTTAGTAATATTAATGTGTTTCAATATGAAAAATGATTTGCTTTCATGGGAGGGTAATGATATTCTCGAGGAGAAGCATGCAGTGGAAAGGTACACGTGTGGAAAGGTGCACCGCAGCGGCTTCGCAGGTGATCAGAGCTGCAAATGTGCACCTTCCTACCAATAGATAACCCATCTGCCTTCAATATCTAAATATCAATGATATGATCTGTGTTATGACTTTTCGCCGTTTATAACATAACTAACAAAACGTTACGAAGCAGCAGCCTCGGACACCTGCACACTAACCCGATAGCTTTGTTAAGATCCGCACATCAAGCATGCATCCTTGTTTTCCAACGAGCAGACCATGGCTGCCAGCTCACGCTCCTTCTGCATTTGCTCATCTAGTGCTGCTACCTTCACACCTGCAAACTGCCTGTCTGGAGATCCATTGCGTTCCTGCACCACACACCAGTCCTTCAGAGGCTCACTCACGTTAGTACGAGGTGTCATGTGCTCATCAAGTCTCTGCCAAGATCAGATTGTCCTGGACCAGAGAGAAGCTGAGGATGCCTCCAGTCTGTCACCACACCTTCAAAGCAGCTGTCACAGATGATGCTGCCAGATCTGTGACAGGCTTGGCAGCTCTGGCAGCCTTGTTTTTGGTGAGGGCCTGTTGATCGACTGTGAATTTGATTGCATCAGCGGCCGCACGTGTACGTAGATAATACATGCCTGTCTTCAAGCCCGCCTACATGTGCACATCGAGATGAGAACCATATATGGCAGTGGAACATCATATAAAAGTTCTGACAAGTAGATACACTATCAGGACTTCACATTCAGCTTCAGCCTGTGGATCAAAATCATGTAATTACCTTCCAGGCATAGAAGTGGAGAGAAGTCAGTTTCCCAAAGTTAGGATCAGACATATGCACGTTGAAGGACTGTGACTGATCAATGAAGGCCCCGCGATCAGCAGCCATGTCTACCAGCGTGCGCTGCTTCAGCTCCCACACCGTCTTGTACAGGGCCTTCAAGTCCTCTGGGATATCTAATCCCTGTCCACTCCCGTTGGAAATGTCTTAGCAACTCATAACTTGACAATTTATTATGAGGTTATGCACCTACTACTTCTTGACATGACACAGCAGGCACCAAATGACATCACACACCCATCAAGATAATGTTATCAAGAAGGCTACAAAGGGGCCACATCGAGCAAATAAGCCTACCTGCACGCTCCCGTTTGCAGCTACCAGCTCGTTCTTGGTGTCAGCTGACCAGAGGCCACTGGAGACCAGGTCTGACAGCAGGTGCTGATTGACAACTGTGAATTCGCCCGAGAGCACTCTTCGCACATAGATGTTGCTGGTGTACGGCTCAAAGCACTCATTGTTGCCCAGAATCTGCAGTGTTCCAAACATGGTGAGTAAAACTGAAGAGTTTAGAGAAGGCAGACCACAAGCACAGCTGGGGCAGTAGATGATACCTGAGAAGTGGAAGCCGTGGGCATGGGTGCCACCAGCAGGGAGTTCCGCACGCCATGCTGAGCAATGTTGGCTCGCAAAGCATCCCAGTCCCATCTTTGGCTGGGGGGCTGCACACCCCACATGTCGTGCTGCAGGACACCCTTGCTGACAGGGCTCCCAGCATAAGTCTCATAGGGGCCTGCACACCCAGCCATAATTGTTGCAGCGCACCACAATACCCTGGTACTTGTGACTGTTAGGTCAGGTTTAAATTCCTGAATATCATTGTGGGAATTACTCGTGCCTGTGCCTACCTTATCATGCAAGGCAAGGTGCATTTTGGGCAACGCACATATCAGGCATAAGTGTCTTATTGGCAAGACTATACATGATGAGCACACTGCATGGGCACACCGTAGGACTTGGCCAGCAAACAGGACTTCTCCAGGGCTGCAAAATAGATTGTCTCAAAAATCTCTTTGTTCAGCTGCTTTGCTTCCGCACTGTCGAAAGGCATGCCTAGAAGAATGAAGGTATCTGCCAGGCCCTGCTCAGAACACATCTCAGTAATGAAATGCCATATGATACACATAAGAGACATTTATCCAGGCAACTCTGATCGATCAAGCAGAAAAATGGCATTAGAACAACAGTTTTGAGCTGCTGATTTCAACAAATGCATTTGCACCACTGGCACTTACCTGAACTCCAATTCCAATAGGTCTGTGCCGCATGTTTGACCTTCTGGCCGTTTCAGCTGGATAGAAGTTGATGTCAATGATCTTATTCAGGTTATCTGTGATCATGTGCGTGATTTCTCGGAGTTTCTCAAAGTCAAAGTACCTGTTTGAAATTGAACAACAAAAGGTGATCTCGCCAGAAGGTGATTTAACAGGTGTGCACTTAAAACTTACTTGTTTACACACGGAAGCTGCAGCAACATCTGAGATTGATGGAGATTATTGTAAGCTGGCCGCATGCCTGTTAGGAGCATTGAGTGAGCCTGTCAGCTTGGGACGTCCACTAGACGGAGAGGCCTCCCGCTCGCGCACATAGCGGGGCAGAGCAATGGAAGCAAGGTTGCACACGGCTGTTTCCTCTGGGGATGTGAATTCCACAATTTCTGTGCAGAGATTGCTGCACTTGATGGTTCCCAAGTTCTGCTGGTTTGATTTCCGGTTGCACGAATCCTTAAACAGCATGTATGGATTTCCAGTCTCCACCTGTACAAGACCATTGCACAGCACAATGAAGAAACAGATCCTGAATGGAGACAGTGAACATGCCAAGGTGACATAATCAACAGGTTTTGAGGATTGAGGGGAAAACCAATGGAACATCACCTGAGCCTCCAGGATCGCAAACCACAATTGCTGTGCTTTGATGACCCTCTTGGCTCTGCCCTCTCGCTCATAGCGAGTGTACAGCGCAGAGTGCTCCTCGCCCCAACAATCGGCCAGACCAGGCGCCTCATTAGGACAGAACAAGCTCCAGTCTGCATTGGCCTCAACGCGCTCCATGAATAGATCAGTGGTCCAGAGTCCATAGAACAGATCTCGTGCACGTGCCTGCATCACCAGAACAGCCATTTGCGCTGTGACAAATTTCTGGGAAGTTCACAGTAAACTTGCAGTGCTTTCCAGGAACAGAGACCGCACCTCTTCTTTTCCATGGTTCTTTCGCAGGTCTAGCCAGTCAAAAATGTCAGCATGCCATGGTTCAAGGTATATGGCAAAAGCACCCTTTCGCTTGCCACCTCCTTGATCCACATACCTGCAAGTGACACACATGGTCTCAGGGTCATGTTTGCGGTGCTTGCCATAAAATGCGCCTAAAATGCTGTTGCCTTTAGTGGAAGCTTAGACCAGGTCAGCCCATCAAAGTTTCAAGCTTACCTTGCTGTGTCATTGAAAACGCGCAGCATAGGGACGATACCATTGGATGTTCCATTTGTGCCTCGAATGTATGATCCCACTGCACGGATGTTGTGAATGGAAAGTCCAATGCCACCAGCACTCTTGGAAATAGCTGCGCACTCCTTCAAGGTATCATAGATTCCCTGTAGAGAAGTCACTAGCTTTGCATTTTGGCCAAGATTAGGGCAAGACCAATTGACTGCTTTGGGATCGTGTATATACCTCAATGCTGTCATTCTTCATGGCAACAAGGAAGCAAGACGACAGCTGAGGTCGAGGGGTGCCAGCATTAAACAGAGTGGGCGATGCATGCGTAAACCACCTCTCCGAGAGGTAGTGGTACGTCTTTATTGCTGCCTCTATGTCCTGATCCAAAGACAAAAAACATTTGAATGCTCTGGACCAGATCCTTGCGATCAATTTTGAAGTCTCTGCATAATTTGGGATTACTCGGGCTGCTCTAAAATGCAACCAAAAGACAGCCATGCTTTGCCATGCAGGTTGCTTGCTTGCCTGTTTGTGTATGCCCACAGCCACTCGCATGAGCATGTGCTGCGGCCGTTCTACAACTGCGCCATTGATGCGGAGGAGATAAGAGCGCTCGAGGGTCTGCATCACCAAAAAGACGAACGTGAGGCCCACTTGCCGCAATCGAAGGGCCTTTTGTGCTCTTCCAACACTCAGATTTATCTTGCGATCAACCCTGGAAACGTCCTCACAAGTTGACACTGGGTGGTGATTCATAGGAGCAGTGCAACAGTGATATGGGTGTGATTAAGCACCTTAAATCCAAAGTAGTCGTAATCAAAATCCCGATTGTATATTATCTCACTATCCAGACGCTCCGCGTGCTGTAGGCAAGAAAAGCTCAAGAGCGAGATAGGGGCAGATATAGACACAGGGAGCATTTAATAAGCCCTGGTAGTACCTGGAGCACGATTTCAAAGACATCTGTGGCGATGAGTGGGGATGGTTCCCCGTTTTTTGGGTTCACGTGCGAGTACATCAACTTCATCCTGTCCCAGACAGATTTCACGTTAGACCCAAAGGACTCGAGAACTGAGGATAATAGACAAGCTATGATGAGGTACTCACGTCTCGCTGAAGGACTTCAACGTATTCTTGTGAAGATTCGAAATCGCGATCCGGGCTGCCAACTGCAAGCGAGAATAGTTGTACAAAGGCTTTGTTGACAAAGGCGATGATGATGCTCATGGCGTGGATAGTAACGAGAACGCTAAGCATCATATCAACAGAAGTAAGATCATACGCACCGTTGCATAATCAGGGTGTGTGGCTGTCATAGAAGCAGCAGTCTCTGCCGCCAAATCATCCAGCTCGCTCGTGGTCACCCCCTTGTAGACTCCTGTTGTGACTTTCTGCGCTACAAGCACCTGCAGAAGTACAATTACAAGGTCAAGTAACTACAAACTGACCAGATTGCAGTCCTCAAACATTACTTGTCAAGGCCAACCACCAAGTCCTTGCATAACAACACTTTTCTGACATGCCCGTTTAGACCCCACCGGATCGCAGAAGTCGGTATTCAGTCCATAAGACAGCTTTGTGACTCTCGCCGTGATCTTATCAAAAGAAACGGCCTCCCGCCGTCCGTCGCGTTTTTGAACAAACATCTGCTCTTCTGTCTCCTCCGATCCTTCTGTTACTTGGTCTACTAAAGCGATAGCTTGTGCATGCTGTGTCAAACTCTTTCACGTGTAGTACTGCCCACAAGAGAAGGGTGAACAGATTTCTGTTTCGGAACGCGTCCATTTCCCGCTTGCGGTGGACGAGTGCAGGGTTTGTTTCGATGCCCTTTTTATTTCCTTGTAATCCTTAACCTAACTCCCCTGTGGAGTCCGATGTCAGGGGTGCAGGGGTTCTAAAACTAACCCTGTTGTTCAGTACCCGTCCGTCTCTTTCCCGCGTGGATCACTATGTTCGCTTCATGAATCCGGCGGATTTAATCCGCTCGTGGTTATTTATCAATGTGGTGGGTACGAACGCCTTGTATTTGCAGTCGAATCCTGTGGTGCAGGAGTTCTGTGAAGAGATCAGGCAGGAGGAGGACTTCTATCTATAATAAGGATTTCCTTACTATACTGTCTGGAGTTCTTGCATGTAGCAACCCGTGGTAGGACATTTTAGCGCCATGGAGGAAAAACGGGTTGTAATCAAGTGCGTTGACATGCGCGAAGAGCTTCAGAGGGAGGCGATACATTCTGCAACAGAGGTTCGAGTTTCTTTCCTTCTTTACTATTACGGATTACCATCAAAGGTGAATATTTGCCGGGTATGAAAGCCATGTGGCTTTGCTAGGCCATGGAACTCCACACCGTTGAGAAGGACATCGCTGCTGCAATTAAGAAACACTTTGACGAGAAATATAAACCAACATGGCACTGCATTGTCGGGAAGAATTTTGGTAAGCCTGTTTTTTTCCTGGACGCATGTGCAACTCTGTGTCGAGTCAAAATGTTGCTTCTGGATGTCGGCCATGAGAAGACGGTAAGGGTTCAGTCGTTTGTCAGGTTCGTATGTAACCCACGAAAGCAGCCACTTCATCTACTTTTACATAGGTGAGCGCCAAATGACAGCGCTTGCCAAAGTGTCCGTATTTTGGGAAAAGATGAAAAACCTCACTCCAGGAGTGCATCTGAAAGTCTGATGTACAGAACTGAAACCGGGTGGCATAAAAGCGTTTCGGCTTTCCGAGTGAATTTGTAGCTTCGGATGTCAATACAGAGCTTTCGTCTTAACGCAGGTCCTCAAGCAGTCTTGCTCTTCAAATCTGGATGATTCCTCGCTGTGGACCGTATGTTGATGTCAACATCATATCGCAATGATGAACGTTGTGGTGCTTTGTCAATTCAGAACAGACCCATATGTCAGTAGTTGTGCTGACTGAGCTGCAACCAATTCGCGCGAATTGGCACTGTGACACCAGAAGCGTGTTGGAAACTTCAACAGAATGCAGACCTGTGTTATTTATTGGACTATTTCAATTTGGACTGCCACTGAAGATCTGACAGAGGAGCCTGATTAAGTATACCAGCTTGTGTAAGAGGGGCTTTGTGTCTTTCTGTCATGGGTCATGACCCAGCATGATCACTAATGGACTTCAAACCACCACCTCGATCAAGAAGACTCGAGAAGACTTGAAGTCAAGGTATCAGCAAGTCACGTTTTGCTAGACTGATGCCCAAACAATTGCACCTGCTTGAACATGGCAATGGCCTAAAGAGAGCCTCCTCTGCAGTTGAACTATGCCAAAACAGCACACCACATCTTTGCACCAGCAGCCTGTAGAAATTGTGATTACACAGATCAGCAAATTTCAGGCGGACTTTGACGTGTCGTCAGTCGCTTGAGCGGAAGCAAGGAATCAGCAATAAAGAAGCTTGCAGTCTTTTGCCCAGGGCTTAACGAGCCTGAAGAGTCAGAGTGGGCAATGGACACTTTCAATGCAGGCAACACTCCAACATACAAGCTCCACTGGAGCGATTACGTTTTGCGTACAACGGGAGGAAGGAAGCGTTGCTTCTTCTCTGCTGGCTTCAAAATCTGCAGAACACAGGGCCAGAGTGTCATGGAAGTAACCTGGCTAGAAGCAGAGCCATTTAAGATGTGCACAGGATTAATGATGCCGCCCACTAACCTGGAAAGAGCACATGAGGGTCTCATCCACGCTCATCATTGCTCCGGCATTGTCAAATTCGCCACAGTAATTGGGTGCACTGAAGATCGTGACAAGCTGACGCTTTGCAAAGAACTCGTACCCATCTTCCACCACCTGCACTGAATCAAACACTCCCATCACTAATGAGCAGCATCAGGATGTTGACTGCAATCAGGAGACAGGAACTGAAGGCTAATAGTTTCCTCTGCTTTCCAGAAACGCGCCTGGTGTGCTCGGCAGATTAGGTCCAAGTCATGCTTGGCAAGAAAATCCAATACACTGTCAGGCCCAAAGGTGTAAGATACTCCTCGATCATTTTCTCCCCAGCCCTGAATCTCTTTATCAGGATCTGCCCAAAGCAGGTCACAGAGGAGGCCAGTGTCTGGAACGTCTGTTGGGCGAGGAATGCGCTTCACTTGTTCCAGAGACTTCAACTCGGGTGAAAGGCCACCGTGCATGCAAAGTATCTGTTTCACCACACTAATTGGTCAAAACGAACAAGATGAGCACATTCAGCACTGCAGCACCAACAGAAACGACTCTAATGTGTCTCTCACCTTCTCATCTACCAGCGCAGCAACAGGTAGACAATTGAAGCAGTCTGTGAAGGTCTTCCATAGCCTCACATTATAGCGCCGCTTACACTCATCATAGAAACCATATATCCGGTTGATTGATGCACACTCATGATTGCCTCTGAGAAGGAAAAAATTTTCCGGATATTTCACCTGCAGATTACGTATGCTCACTTAGCAGGAAGTGCTTCAGTTCATCAACAACAAAGCATCATGAATGCAATTCCTGTGGCTCAATATTCTGGACAAAAGACGAGTGCTAAGTTCAGCCTGGGGACCTTTAGGAGAGGCAACCTTGTAGGCCAGAAGCAAGCAGATCGTCTCCAGACTTTGCTTTCCCCGGTCAACATAATCTCCCAGGAAGAGATAGTTTGCTTCTGGAGGGAATCCACCATACTCGAATAGGCGTAGAAGGTCTGAGTACTGTCCATGAATGTCTCCTGTCAGCAAGCGGTGTTCACATGAGTATATATACATTGCATCATTTTTAAATGGAAAAATTGAACCATACACCCAAAGTATACCGCAGATCTTTATGGGGGCCTCGAGCTCCAGGAGATTTGGCTGAGACATGAAGATCTCCTTAGCGGTGAGGCACAGCTGACGAATCTCCTGTTCTGTGAGTTGAACTTGTTTCCCTGGCCGTCCTGCCCTGACTTCCAACAGCCGATCTATGACATCATCGAGCATAGCCTCTTCCTGCAGTTGAGTGGAGCAAAAAGTTGACACCAGTCCTGCCCTCACGGTTCCACACATTTACCTCTGCTTGCAAACTCCATAAAACCGTTTGAGTTTGCAAGCAGAGAACTGAGCCCAAGGGGGACGAGGCAGTTGGGTGAGCATACCATGACCGCAACAGCTGTCGCAAACCGGTACAGACGTGATGTACAAGACTGAATAGCAGCATGTAGGTATCCCAGTATCTTTTTGTAGATTGCAGGACTACACAACGTGGGCAAAGCGTCCCTTACATGTTAAGGATCCACTTTCAGTGAATCTATTCACTTTCAGCATTCCAGGGCATTCCCTGCGAAAACCGCTGAATAATATCGTGTACTAAAAGTAGTAAAAAGGCAGTCATGGACCAGTAACAGATCAGTCATTCCTGACCAGTGATGATGCAGCGGTTATGCAGTGATGATGTGGCCCACGTGCTGTGTCAGACCAGACCTAAACCAGAAATTGTGCAGTGATTGTGCGGAGTTTCTGCAGAGATTGAGCAGTAAAACTGCAGTGTAGAGATGTAGCAGTACCAGAGTGGTCCCAGAGCAGCGTTCGCAAAGAGTTGGTCTTGAGCAGTCAAGTTCCAGTCTAGTCATCGCCTTGTATACGAGCTGCGACAGACCAGTGTCTGTGCAGTGTTTGTGCAGATTTGGTCCAGTAATCCAGAGATTCACCGGAAAATGGACTGCGCCACGCCAGAACGGCCGGACCTGTGGTGGTCCGGTCCTACAGGTGAGATGCGCAAGAGCAGAGGCAGAGCAGAGGCGCAGCAGTCTCTGTGCAGTGTTGAGGTGGTGCTACCTAGGGTTCCTATATATCACAGCACCCCGCATGCCGGCTGAGCCGAGCAGGGGTCTCACCTTAGAAAAGTGCCGCAACCTTGGATCTCTGTTCATCTTTTTGATGTGCGGTGTGAGGAGGATTTATTCGTGGTTCCACAGGAAGGGGGGGTTGTTCGATGAGTACCAGGACAATCTGCCCGCCTCACCGATTTAAAGGATGAGATCCGAGGACCGAGCCCGTGTCGCTGGAGGCAGCTCCAGGCTGTTGGCAGTGTGGCTGCGCCAGTGGATTTGAAGGATATACAGGATGGTTTGAAGTTGCTGGCCGAGCTTGCCACTGGCACGAATGGTGCGCACCTTGCTAGCCTTTGCAGAGAGTGGTTTGCTGATCTGGTGGCAACCATGGCTGTAGAGAGTGTTTGGAGTGCACATATTCCATGGTGCCAGTTCCATGCTTCTTGCGCTACGACTGCTGCGGATTTGTGAAGTTGTGTCTCCAGATGACATGACTGTCTTCGCGTGGCATCCACTTACAAATTTGTGTGTTGCGCTGCAGTGCCGCATGCTGGCCAATGCAATTGTGCATCTCGGTGGACGCGTGGGACCCTGTTTAGAATGGCTGGGCGTATGATGCAGTGGACAAGCAGGCAGCTAACCCATTAGGCACCAAATTGCGGCTCCCCTGCTTTCGCATGCGCACCCAAACCATCAACTTCCCGCTACCCAACCCAAGCCCATCTTGCAGGCCAGGATGTGAGAGAGAGGGGCTGGTAAGGAGACATGCTTTCAGTTTGGCTGAGCTTGATGTGGGTGGTTGGCAGCTGTTCAGTGCTGCACTTGTCCTTGTTGCGCAAGGGGCAACTCGGTATGGGGCTTAGGGGTCCTACGATCTGCTGTCTGAAAATAGGGGTAATCAATTAATTACCGCTATCTGAATATGTGTGACACGTGGAACAATGACATGTCAATTGAGCAGGTCAGCTAATGATTCCACTTTATTTCCACTTTCAGGCGGTGTTTGATGGGCCGAGCAGTTCCGCGCAGCGCACTAAAGTGGCGGCAGCGGGCAAATGTGCTAGTGGACGGATCAGGAGCGATGAAGAGCAAGGCGTCGTGTAGCAGCTTGTTTAGATGGCTTTAGCTTACTATACCGTATGTGTTTTTTGGTAAGATCAAGAGATACAGTGTGAATAGCAATTCTACAAGTCCTTCTGGCCCAGAGTGTGCGGTAGTCTTTATTTTCTGTTGTCCATTCACATCCGGGCCGTCTGCTGCCGGCATTGGATGGCGCCATTGAATGTTCATCATGCGACATGTTTAATGCAGCTCCTGTGAAACAGCTTGCAATGCATGGGTTTGCAGAATTCTTGTCATGAATGGCGGTCATTGTTGTTTGGGCCATTGGCCAAAAATAATGTGCTGTGTGCATTTGCGTCCAAACCTGGATGCGATAAATGCAGTGACATGGCAATGAGCGTGCTGCGGTGCTGATTTCAGTCATCTGGTTTTATCTGGCAGACGATGGGGATTGAGATGGGCGCCAAGCGCCCTCAGACATATTCATGCATATCGGTATAGTTTTGTTTAAAGGCATGCTTGCTCAGCATTCTGGGGTGATCAACAGGAGGTGTGTTTGCATCTACTAGATAGGTGTGCAAAAGGAAATCGTCAGAAAATGCAAAGAATCTTTTTGGCACCTTGGCAAGCATGCAGTGCATTCTGCCTAGGTGTTGTGAGCTCACCTCATGAGCTTTATCACAGCTTCATGGTGGGGAGGAAAATGGGGGCTTGATACACCGCGGGCTAAATTGATGTGAAGGCTTTTCGGGCGCGGTCATCGTGGGCTGTTGCTCACAACTATAACGCTGATGCATAATGCGCGCTTGTGGCGGCTGGCGATCGAGACTCTTGGAAGTGAGATCTGAGATATCAACTTCCGGGTCTGAAAAACAGTATGAACTTTAATGTATGAAATTTCTTTGGGAAAGTTTTAAGGTCATGAAAGCCATGTGCTTATGCTGATAATATTAATATTCCAGAGGACTCATCCATCGGATGATAAGCAGTACTAGTATACAGTGCCACATTAACATGCACTCGAGTCCTTACATATGGATGCCATGGATCCGGATCGATATGCTATTGTGGCAACTGCGACATGCATGTGCCCCAGATCTCTTAGTTGGCCCGCCCGGTAAGTTTAGACTCTAGATTTGAGTGAATTCACTAAAATCGAACTTGGTAGCAGTGAAAAAGGATAAAATGCGGGTCGATTGGGATACAACAAATAACTGTGGAAGGCATCTCGGAGATGCCTTCTCAGGAGATGCAAGTGCATCTCTTGTGCGAGCATACATTAGTATATACTACCCCATGCGTGTGGGACCCACACTGTGGGTGTTGGAGGTCATCATGATGATACCTCCGACACCCATGATGGGTGACTGCAGGCCATGATGCGCAGGATTCCAGCTTGTAAAATTCAAGCTTTTCTTTGCAATTCTGAATTCTTTTCAAAAGTCCAACAACTGAAAAGCCATCCACACATCAGAGTTGCACTAGGACATAGTCTGAGCCCATCATGCCAGCCTGGTGTTGAGTGCCTGATTGAGAACCTAGACCTTGGCCGCATTCATGCTAGTGGCAGCCCGAAAGCCCACTTGCGTGGTAACACATCATGACATGGCCATGGCAACTGCATGCAGTGACAATAGCAGGCAATGCGCTACTGCCCACAAATAAAATAGATAGCCTTGCCATGTTCCATACTACTACAATTCAGCAGCAAGGCACTCTTGCTTTACATGTTGAGGCATGCAGTGCATCCAAGATAAATGGGCCCCGTCGAACATTGGTAGCTCTGTCACTTCCTGAGAGCTGGAATGGGCAGTGACTGCCCGGCAGCTCCAGGCTCTGGAGTGGCTTGGATGGGGTTCTAAGAGGCTTTCAGAGTCTCATCCAAATTGGTATTAACTACTTGTCGCCTCCTTGGCGCCATGAGGAGCTGCATGCATCAGTGTGGGACAGAGTCGTTCCCGAGTATCCATAGGGATACACAGGCAGGCAGTTTTCAGTACAGGTCTCCACCGAGGCAACGTTGCACTTGACCTTTGCAGCAGCTTGCAACACGACGACATAAGCTGTCGGAAACTAGAATATGAAGTCAACGCTTTCACCTGACTGCAGGCGCACAGCAACGGGTCGGGAACCAGGCACAAGGCATGGATCCAAACGTGGGCCGCAGCCCGAATGACATTACGAGGGCCGCTGATGACAACTCAGGCCTACCAGCTCACAAAGACACGCTTTGGGGTTCCTGGATCGCTGCTCGCTAGGCTGGTTCTACCTCTAGTAACGCACAGCTCCTGCACTGATCTGACTCTTGTCCGGGTCAGGGAGGTGACCATCGGCACTCAAAGACCGCTCAATATCTACACTGCTACTAGGTTGCCTCAAGAACGAGACACTGGGGCTTTACAGGCCCGACACTGGCCCTTTTCAAAGATGCTGCACTGAGTCTGCTCCACGTCTGCCCAGCGTCAGGCCCCTGACTGCTCTGACACTATTGTGGCTCTGGACCAGCTCTACTCAATCACTGGGCAGACACTGGGGGTCACAACGAAACACTGCACAGGAACAGCTCTAGACAAGCACCACACGAACTCCGCACCGGTACTGCTCTGTTTGATCTCTGCCTGTACATTGCGCAATCACCAACACTGGACAAGCTCTGCTCAAACACCGGTACGACACCGCATCATCACAGCTCTGCTTTAAGCACATCGCTGTCAGTTCTCAGCACCATCGCTGCTCAAACTCTGCCCCAACACTGGTCCAGGACAGGTCATCAATGACTGGTCCATGACTGACTTTTTACTACTTTTAGTACACCGTAATAATATCAGGGGACTCTAAATTGATTTAATTTGAAGTTGATTTAGAGTCCCCTGTGAATATATATTGAGGGGTCGATAAGCAGCAATTTGCTGCGGCCAAGCCGCCAATGGTTCAGCATTGTCCAAACTTCTTTACATCGGACTCGTTCTCAAGATGGCTCCCAAGAAGAAAGCATCCGGAGCAGAAGAGAATGTGACCATCGGCCCAAGCACTCGTGAGGGCGAGATAGTGTATGGGGTTGCACACATCTTTGCATCATTCAACGATACCTTTGTCCATGTCACTGATCTGTCGGGGAAAGAAACTCTGGTGCGGGTGACCGGTGGTATGAAGGTCAAGGCTGATCGTGATGAGTCGTCGCCATACGCTGCCATGCTTGCTGCTCAGGATGTAGCTGTTCGTTGCAAGGTATGAAGTCTCGTGCAAGTATGATGTCATGTAAACTCTTTCGGATGTGCAGTATATGCAGCCCAATTATTTTGACATTTTCTTCATCCTGAAGTTCTCTTCAATACTGCAGGAACTTGGTATTGGTGCTGTGCACATCAAGCTGCGCGCAACTGGGGGCAACAAGACAAAGACACCTGGACCAGGAGCTCAGTCTGCCCTTCGAGCACTGGCCCGTGCTGGCATCAAAATTGGGCGCATAGGTGATGTCATAAGGCTTGGAAGCACTTGTATGAAAAGGAGATGTGACTTATTAAGGGAGGTTGCTGGAGGAAGCTACTGGGTGAATAGCAATCACTTTCTCATGTGGCTTTAGCACGCGTAGGCCATTTGAAGCCCTAGTGTTGCAAATGCAGTAACGTACTGAGATGGGACATTTGTTGGCACAGAGGATGTGACTCCCATACCAACTGATTCCACGAGGCGCAAGGGTGGGCGTCGTGGGCGTCGCCTGTGAGCTCCGTGCCTACTAGCCTATGTCCTCCGGAAGAACACCAGCAGGAGTTTCCACTACGACTGGGCATTTGAGGAGTTACCTTCACTGGTTCAGCTGATGCTCACGCGGCTCACTCTTGTTGGAGGCGGGAAAGACGCAGGGCGTGCTTGTGCTGGCCTGTTTCCATGACATCTTGTGGAAAACTCTTGGAACTGAGTCCTCCGTCAATTGGACGACATGTTCAATTGGCCCGGATGTTCAGTTAAGGAATTCTTGCTATTTGGGTGCTATGTTATTGACAAGGCGCTGTGGAGTGGACAGTCTTCCGCCATCATTTGCCATGAAGGTTGGACACTGGTGAGAGAACAATATGTGAAGATCATGCTTTGTGCTGTATCTTAGGACGAGCCTCTCTGTTGGCAACGGCTTGCAATCAGCATGCATCTGTCTGGGAATCTGAAAAGTGCCTGTTCTTTTATGAGGATGGTTCGTAGCTGTGCATGGCTCTGCATGCAGCTGTGCATCAATAAAACCTTCCAGCTATCAGTGCTCAGCATGCTGCCGATTTCTATTCAGTCTGTTTACCATTGCAGAATATGTGCTTTTTACTTGAAGGCTAAAGGGCTTAAGTTAAAGCCAATCTAAGGCACGTGCACGCACACTGCATGCAATGCTTGTTGTTCTCCACTTTCTGATGAGATCCAAGTTTGAAACTCCTCAATGCCAA
This sequence comes from Coccomyxa sp. Obi, assembly GCA_020887355.1. Lineage (NCBI taxonomy): Eukaryota > Viridiplantae > Chlorophyta > Trebouxiophyceae > Coccomyxaceae > Coccomyxa > Coccomyxa sp. Obi. The sequence continues at coordinate 1,371,169 of AP025005.1, read as the reverse complement.
TTGAAAGAATTGAATTGAATTACGGTACATCACGATGATAAGGTTCTAGCTACTCGCCCACTTCCACACTGCTAATATATGCATGATGGCGAGTTGATCACGATGGGATGTGCCGCATTAATGCATCTGTGCACTACAGGCAGAATGACATTGAGAGATCAGTCAGTCAGTCGATTACACCTTTTCCAGTGCCACCTAGGGCTGATCAGATCTAGATGTCTGACTCTGATTGTCAGAGTCACCACCTAGCATCACATCCATATTGCACCATATGCATGCACAGTTCTGATTCTGTAGCTTCTTTCCTGCCATCTTCTGAGTTCCTCCTCTGCCCTGCCCCTGATTTACTGCATCTGTAGATCCCACTCCTGCTACCTTCCTTCCTTCCTGGTTGGCCCTACATCATATTGTCTTCTACAGGTACCCCGGCCCAGGGTGTCTTCCATTCATCCCTGCTATGCAACTTCCGTCCTGGGACTGACGACATCGCCTGTCCTGATTGTAGGTCTGTGTGGTACCCCTGCCAACCCTCGCCACACTTGCCTGTTTGGATGCAATGTGATCTGTTGTGCTCCTGGGCCGGTGAATTTGTGTTATCTCTAGTCGCACACCCTGTCGTGCTGAGGCAGCCCTTCCCCTTTCTGGCGCTCGCACAGCCTTGATTGTTTACTGTATCTCTTGATCTTATCCATACATTCACACAGAAACTTCATCATTGGTACCACCATCTTATGTGTTATGTGTCTTACGTGCCTACTTCATCCATTGCATGATTCATGCAGCTGTAACAACCTCACAAGACTGCAGCGCATGCTGAGCGAAAAATTGCACATCAGCATCGCTGTCATCAGCAAGTTCCATCAAGCATGGTTTAATTGTGTGCTCAGCAACAGCTGCATCCACAAGAGGCACAAGCCGTTCCAGCATCTTGGCTACCGTGAACTTGATGTTGGGAACCTGCACACGCAGCGTATCAGAAGCAACAGAGTGGATGGCCAGGATGGGGCATGGAAAACAAGAGCACTTGGGACATCACCTTATCTTTGGCGCAGGAAATGACGACAGGGAGCATACTGTTGCAAAGAACCTCATGGCTGACCGCAGGTGCAAGGGCTGCAACAGCTGTGAGAATTGTCATACGATAGAGGTAGTGGGAATTGTTCACCATGGCCAACACCTGCAGATCGGACTCTGTGTTGGGAAGCTGATCTGTCAAGCGCATCACATGAATCAATTTTCTTTCATGTTTAATTGGTTGCACCTGAGGAACAAGGTGCTCCTTGGCCCATTCTGGACCAAACTCTGCTGCCAACTTCTGCAGGTTCTGTGTCGCAGCCTCGCGTATGCAGAAAACCTGCATGAATATTTCCGACGGTCCCGAAAGAGTAAAGGAGTGGCACGTGCATGAACTTGCGCATGTGACACGGCAACCTGCAGGTAGCTGACCTGATCCTCAAGCCACCTCATGCATTGCTGCCCGAGCTGCTGCTGGAAGACATCAGCGCCAAGCTGTGTTGCCAGCAAGGGGATGTAATTTATAACTGCCAAGCGGACTCGCCAGTGGTTGTCATCAGCCAAGTTTTCAATGGCAGGCATCAGACTTTCCCCCAAGAGGTCAATACCAATCACTTGATTAGCCTGCATGAGCATATACCATTCTTCAATACCTTCACCTCATGCACAGTAAATCGCCGCTCAATGTCACGCCAGCAGTTGCAGTTAGCAAAGGGGCTGCACAGGCAAGTCACAACGACAGAACACCTGATCGAGCTTGGATATTATATTCAGCCGCACGTCTGGAACGTCGTCCTTCAGCAGGCTGAGAAAGACTGGCAGCAAGTGCTCAATGGTGGCTGCTTTGCCCAGGGCTGGGGCCATCTCCATGACAACAGCAGCAAGAGCACTTCGCACGTACTGACTGCTATCAGCTGCAAGCACTTTTACACATGGCAGCACGACCTTAATCACCTGTGCATGCAAGAAGGGAAACTTGGCAACTTGGATTTGAACATGCACAGCATAAGAAGTGATTGCACAGATTCTGACAATAAAATGCAACACAACTTACCGTGTCTGCATCCAACAAATTGCTGAGTGAAGCAACCTTGCTGGCAGCAGCCACCCTGACTTCTGCTTCACTGTCGCGGAGAAGCTTCAGGAACGGTGGCACAATCTCAACTCTGTTACAGATTATGATCAGTCTTTAGCCAAAAACAGAGCTGCCTTATGGCTTAGCTATGCACCATGCAATCCCTTTTCTTCAGTGAAAACCTTAGCTCGAGACCAAAATATGGAGGGCAGTGCAAAACCATCATCAAATTGTACCTCGAAGAGTCTGCACCAAGTGCAGCACACAACATGTATAGTTGTTGCGCCACATTGTAGCGCACACGCCAGGACTTGTCCTGTCAGCAACCCAACCATGACAGTTTGGTCCTCAACCACCCATCATAGTATCTTATGTGGTAGCTTTTCAAAACATAAATACCAGAGCTCACCTGCGCAAACCGCTGCACCACCGGAACAACAGAGGAAAGGCACTCACTCTTGCTCAATGTGCGTGCTAAAGGGCCACAGCATTGCACAGCCAGCAGCCGGACCGAGTCTTGATCTGCACAGTTGCCAACATCAATCAGGAAGAGTCATGATAAGCAACATGTTTGGCCAGAATACAGAAAATGGCTCACCGTCCTGCGTCAGCTTGATGAAGATGGGGCAGATCTCTTGGCTCAAAATATGCTGCTCTACTGTCTCTGCCATTCCGCTGAGATTTTGAGCTGCAGCACGTCGAACCATGGGCGTGTCATCTTGTGAAAGAATGCGATACAAGCCCCTGATCTCTTGGTGTTCACTCTCTTGTGTTGAGACGCGGTGAGCCACTGGCAGCAGGCCACAACAGGAAATCCTCGATGTAAACCATTCCCCTCCAGCTAGCCTCTGCATGAACAGACTGTCTCAGTGTTGATGACGTCAAAACCTATCAAAATCTAATTAAGCAAGACATGGAAGTGACGCTTGGTGAAGACCACTCACCTTGACGAGGGGCAACAGAAAGTCTGAAATGCTCTTTGCTGGCAACTCAGAAGCTATGGCACAAAGTGACTGCACTGCTTTGTTGCGCACAACCGTCTCCTCGACGCTGCACAGGTTCTCAAGCGGGCTTAACAAGATATGACCATACTCTGGTCCTCCCACGTAGGGGATAAAGCGGCCTAATTCTTCCGCCAGCGCGAGGAGGACTTCATCTTCGTCATCGTTACTTTCACTCACAAAGGGAATGAGCTCTCGTCGTGTGCGTTCTTCTCCCAAGGCCAGGGCTATTGTACTCAGTCGACGGACAGAGTTCAGTCGCAGAGCCACATCCTCATTCTTCAGCTCATCTCTGCACACGCCGCCTTATCAGTACAATACTCGACAGGCATTTGAGCCAGTAGATGGGGTACCGGGGGGTGGGAGGACTCACATCAAAATAGCGATGGGGTACAAGCCCTCGTCGTTCTTCAATTCCTCCATGCTGATGAAATATGAAACCAACTAGGCGATCTTATCCTCAAACGCTGTGTTTTAATCTGCTGCAGGATTCCTGCATGTGCAGGTCAAACAAATTCACCTGGAGTTGCTCGAAGAGTCTGTGACGTCGAAACCCTGAGGGGATAATATATATATATTGTTTAGTAATCATACTCCTCTGAAACCCTTGACGGTGGGGTAACAGCAAATCCACCGTGGCACGGCAGCCGCTTCTTTCTGGGAGGATTATCCAAAGCCTGTTAATAGAAAGTTCCATTATTGCGCATGTTCCCTCCAGTTTCGGAACCAGTAATGTTTCGGCAACCGCACCGTCCGCTTTTGTCGGTTGGTGGACTGGGAAGCGTACCAGTTGCTTTGCCCAGAGCAAAATGCCATACGAGGCTGAGGAAGGAAAGGGTATGCCTTTCACTGTCGGCTTCATACATAGCAGAGCCTGCAGACCTGGATGTCATATCCTTTCACGGTGAGGCGACGGGTTCACAACGCCTAGCCCTGAAGGTGGCGGATTCCTTCACAGCCAAGGGTCTTGTGCACAGGTGCCTGGTCACTGAGAAGCAGAATGCCCGAAGGGTAAGACACTCAAGTCATCATATTCCGGCAATCATGCCAGCGGCTGCCTATTTATGTAAAATCTGTAATGCAGCAGTAGCTATCCTTGAAGCTGAACACACCGTTCAGGCTATGATGCATTATATCATCTCCTACCCGGCTAATGGGTCACTTTGTGAAGGGTTGACACTGAAGAGCTGTTGCTGCTGCTCGAAGGGAACAGCAAGCACACTGAGTAGAGCAGAAGTAAGGGGCGGTGGAAAGAAGCCGTATGCCCAGAAAGGAACTGGCAATGCACGAATTGGCTCCCGCCGGACTCCCCTTCGCCCTGGGGGAGGCGTGACATTTGGACCAAAGGTGAGGGATACCTGATGGCATGCACTGAGGTGATGTGGCACTGTTTCGCCTCAGTGATGTATGTGCACAATTATGTCCTGAAGTGATGTATGTGCACAATTATGTCCTGAGCAAGAATGTCGTCTGGTACTCCCTTCTCATCTTCTGTTCTTCTGCTTTGCAGCCAACAGATTGGACAATTAAGATAAATAAGAAGGAGCGCAGGTTAGCTGTAGCGACAGCTCTGCAGAGTGCAGCGGGTGACATCAAGGTCATAGAGGATATCAAGGTAGGCTTGCTATACCTCTTTTATGCGCTGATGCGGAGAATGGTGAACACGCATTTCGTTCTTGCTATTGAGTGTTTAACATGTCATGGCAGTCGGAAAGTGTCCCACATCAGGTTCTACTATTACAGGGATTCATAACGGATGCCAAGACACGAGTAATGTCACAAGCCCTCCGCAGATGGGGAGTTCCCTCAGGCACTCATGCACTACTCATCGTCAATGAGATGACAGAACCCCTGTTACTGTCCAGCCGCAATATTCCCACCTTAAAGATTACTGCTGCTGACAGACTGATTGTCTCAGACATTCTGCGGGCTGATCGCATTGTCATGGAATCTTCTGCGCTCCGGTATATTCAGGTACATTCAAATCGCTGTTTGGACTTTTTAGTAATCTCGATTTCCCAGCCGCCCAGGATGTAGCAAGTGACTGTTTTCATGTGCTGATCTTGTATGGCATGAACGCAGGACTTCCTGGGCAAAGGTGTCAGCATTTTGTTGAAGGAGGGCAAGGAAGACGCATAAGGAATGTGCAAGCCTGCCAGCAAGATGGTGTGAGCCGTTGATGAGCTGCAGGTGTCAATTGACAGCTATCGTGGAACAAAAACTGTTGCAGTAGAGGGACCCCCCTTCGACCCCATGCATGCATGTTGTCAGGTGTTCAATGTGGCTCTGGTGATTTTGATTTCACATGTGCCACAGCACTGGCATGATTATCTACAGCACTACAGATCTACTGATACGTGAGTGCAGGACCACAAATGTAAATTTAAATTGAAGAAAGTATCTTGGACTTGCCAAGATACTTGCAGTGCAACTGCCTTCATGAGCCAGTGATACCATGTGTGTGTGTTCTACATAGTATGTTACTTTCGTGAAATTCCAGGACACGTGTTCATTTGCACCTTGAGCAATGAGCTGATGACAAGAGCATCCATATAATGGCAGAGCATTTTGCTTAATTGATCAGCCCTCCTAAAGGGTCTGCCTATAAGCGGACCCAAAGCCCACCGCACAGCTGGTTCGCGAGGTGCCATGAACCACAAAGTAGCAACACCCAAGCAGCTTCTGCTTGGCAGCACATGCATTGGCATACCATGAGCATAGTATGAGTCATGCCTAATGCTCAGAGCAATGCAAGCTTGCACACATCAAGGCAACACACTGTTGAACACAGTCCGGCTCAAGCTGCAGCTGATGCAACAGGATGTGATTATGCACCATCAATGGTATCAGATGTGAACAGCAGGGTTTGATTGTCAAAATGTTGACAGCTCCCCATAAGATCAAGAGAGACAGGACAATCAAAGCTCCCCATGTTACTACCATGGAGTCCACTGGCATGTTACTACCATGGCATCATGCCATGATGGACCTCCATAGTATGGAGGCTCGTTCAGGGAAGACATACACTTTTAACATGTGTTTAAGACCCCACAAGCAAATTCCATCAGCACATCATTACCAATGCTGAAACATCACCCTACCAGCACTCTTGTCCTTTACAAATCATCCCCAGTGTATACATGTTTTGAGCCCCCCCTAAAATTCTGTCCTATTGCCTGATAAGGACATTGCCTACCCAGGACTTGTGTTCGGGTTGGCTGCTGCACGCATTGATATCCTTCATCTCTGGACTTTGAATTAGGCTCCCGTTGCCTGAAAAAAGAAATGGTCATGTCTATGCAAATGCTGATTCGGGAGCGGAGGCTGCATGCATGAATGATGAGAAGAGTGCAGCACATTTGCACAGCTGTTTTGTGAAACATTGAGATTTAACTGATGGATGGAGTCCTGATAGTGGATGTGAGGTGACTTGCCATTAGACATTAACCCTTGCATGAGATGTTTGGCTGACGCAGCCTGCATGACTAGGATGAAACCTTGGAAATGCCCTGGAATGCTGGACTTCTCTGAGCTGGCAGGGATTTCTGTGGATATGCATGTGCTGTCGGAAAAAGAGGAGATTAAGGGGATTTGGGAGAATCTGCTTAGATTGTGTTAGGTTTTGAGGAAAAGAAAACCTTCTGAGAGGCGAGTCAGCAAGGACTATGCAGAAGCACAGGCCCTAGGGTGTGCTTTATGTGTCAAGAAACTCTTTTGTAAAGCAAACTGATGACGTTCTTATTTAAGCCCGGACGGTCCCAAGAAGAGGGGAGAGCCGCGGAATATGATTACACCCAGGCCAAACTGTTGTGCGCAACCGTTGAGTGACTCAGATTAAGGTGTCCTGTATGAAACTACATAACACGGGGTATGTGGAACCAGTTTTCAGAACCTTGCCCTCATGCAAGGTCAACATGCTCTGGCAACAACACCCACTGCAGATTGTTGTTGTCCTAAGGTGAACTTTCACTTCCCCTTCCCCTTCTGTGTCTTTCCCTCCACAACCTCCACAGCCTCTGTGTTAGTGGCCCTTGTGTAGATTGACTGAGTAGCATGCACTGCCACTGCACGAATGAGGTTTTTCTCCCTGAGAATCCTGATAGCTGCCCTTGCAAGGCTGCCGTTGATCTGTGTCAGGAGGTCGCAGGAGTAGGGTAAGTAGCTATGAAGGAGGCATGAATAACAGAGTGCACACTGGCAACACGACGAAGGGAGAATGATGTGGAACACTATGAGGCAAAGACAAAATTTGCTGCAGTGAAAAACCATACCCTGAGGCGATCAGAAAGTACTGACTGGGTGATCAGTTTATACTTGGGCACCTCCGAAAGAAGCTTGTCGTACGTGGCCTGCGTCAAAACGAGCTCATAGGCAAACATGGAAGGAAGCACTAGACCTCTTCGGACTGGCTCCCCGTGACTGCATATGACTTGCAGTGAGATCCATAGTTGTGCTACAAGACTGAGCCTTCTGCAAGAAGCTTACGACGTTCTTATACCGTCATAAAAACTGCATATCACCATGTCCCAGAGTGGAACGCACCTGGTCAAATAAGACCTGGTTATTGACCTTCTCCTTCATCTTCCCCTTGGACCATTTCTGCAGGAAAAACCTTGATCATGAAATCCCGGCCCAGTCAGGCAAACATAGAGCAAATTAACGCACGGAACCTGCAAAACCTACTTTCTTCTTGCCCTTGCTGCTATTTGAAGCGGCCAGAGCCTTTGCTTCTTTGCTGGCCTGAGGTTTCGGAGCCTGCAAACCACCACCGTTCAAAACTTTTGTCTTCCAAAACAATATCAAGCATCATCCATTGGAGATTTGGTGAAGGGAGCGTACCATCTCTGGGAAATTGCACAGCCCAGCTCTGCGTGTTCAGTTAAGAGCACGGCGGCTTTTGAGAGCACATCATTGATTGAGTTTGCGAGAAGTGGCGTTCCCTCCCGACGGCGCAGGGGAATCATGATCTCAAGAACATCCCCTCCCCTCCCCACCGTCACCCGCCGCCGCCCGTCTACCGCTAAATTCTGTGCGAGTCCTGCACGACATTCCCCCGTAACTATGCAGCTCGAACAATCTTCGCGCGCCTGCACCCAACCAGAAACACCTTATTGTATTAAAGAGGTGATATTGTGATTCAATTCCATTTTAAGGCTGTTAATTTAGATGCTCGGTGCGTTCAGGGCGCCAGCCACGAAGCTATATCAGGAAGAATGCATCAAATGAGGCTGAAATGCGGCTGCTTCTTCACTTTCAGTTCAAATTTATCGATAAGGATACTCACACCCTTGGCATCCCGTGAATTGCCTGACGGCATCACCAGATCAGTCAGACATGAAGCACTTCTGAGCAGGGCTGTGAGACACAGTTTATGACCACATGTTGAAACTTGAATACACGTTAGTCTGTTGCATGAAACGACTAGTCACATGGCTCCCTGGAGCGAGAGGCGTGCATATTGATTCAAACTCGTTACAGATCTGAAGGTGTATAAGGCATAGATAAGTAGTCTTAACTCTTCCATAAATCAAGGAAAAACAGTGAAATGCGCTAGCAGGCATTCATGTTCAAATCAGATCCACTTAACACAATCAGGCATTGCAAATGCAATATTCTGCTTTGTACACAGATGCACCAAACAGTCAGATTACGATGTCGGTGCCAAGTCAAAACTCTTTCACTGACTCCCTCAACCATGAGGGCTGAACTCTCGTCCTCTTTGCTGCCATGCCAGTGTATGCCAGCTTGACTGGTGCCGACAAGGGCTGGCTGCCCAGACCCAGGGCAGGGCTGCTGCAAGCCACTTCTTGGGTGCCACCGCATGTGATGGGACCGTGGTCGGAGGCGGCGGCACGTTGTGTGCTTGCCATCTAACCCTGGCTGGGCAGCGGCTGCTGGGGGCTTGCAGCTGCTTGGCTGCTTGGCTCCTTGGCTGCAGTGTCTCTGTTCTCTTTGCCAGTGGCATTGCTGATCCCGCTCGAGTCAATTTCTGCAGTTGCTCTTTCGCCAGCCGTCCCCGACTGTGGCTGTTTCTTTGCAAGCACCTTTGCCCTGGCCTTGGCTTCCGCTTGCTCAGCCTTCTTCTGCATGCCTGCCGTCTGCTGTTTGCCCACCTACAGCGATGACTTCTGTTTAACGAGCACAAAGAATTTGGCTGCCTCTGGCTTCGTAGGGGAACACTCTGCGGCCAACGGTGCTGATACCCTGCCCTTGCCCTGGTCTTCTTCTTTGGGGAGATGAATGGCCGTAAGCGCTGCTTTGAGAGACCAGCCGGCGCATTAGGATTGCTGATGAATGCATGAGCTGCTCCTGAATCCACTAGCAACGCTGCATCTAGCCGCAAGAGCTGACTGTGAGCCACGTTGCAGATGGATGCAACATGATCAAAGAATGGGTCCTCTGCATCAGCGTGCTTGGGTGAGAGACTGACCCAGGTGGCTGTCAGCGTTGCAAGCGTTTTTTCTGCGTGGCGGCGAGCAGTGTCTCGTGGAGGTGGTGGAGCTGCTCCTGAATCAGTTCTTGTGGGCTGCACATCGGCTGGGCCAGTCTCACCCATCCATCAAGGCAGGCACTGAGCTAGCGTCTGCCCCATCTCCAACTCCTACACTATCCACAAGTGTGACTGCCGCACTGTCAGGCTGCTCTGCATGTGTGGCTGCCCCACTGTCAGGCTGCTCTGCATGTGTGGCTGCCCCACTGTCAGGCTGCTCTGCAATGCCGCTGCCACGCTCTGTAGCACCAGCTGGTTCTGAAGCCCTCACTAGCACCGATTCCCAGCTGGCTGCGTCTCTTCTGGGACCAGCCAACCATAAATGTCAGACTAGGCATTGCCTCTGCCAGTGTTGCCTAGTAGGCAAACTGCCAGAAACTTTTGCCGGACCAAGGTCTAAATATCCGAGTACTAGGCCACTAAGCCTCCTAGGCCCCCTGGGCATGCTAGGAGTGAGGGCAAATCATGATGATCATGGTGATCACAGATGTAAAACACATGTTGACTTTGCTTCCAATGCAACAGATCTGGAGTCTATCTTCTCGAAGTATGTATTTGATGAACGCACTGACGTCCGGATCAGTCCAGATGAATTTGAACTGCAGAAACTGCCCAAGTATTTGAGGTGTTGCACACATTGACAACATGATCTCTCACAATCAAAGGCTCACAGTCCAGAATTAAAGGCAGGCCCACCTGCGCAGACTTCGAAGATTGCATGCTTGACATCTAACTTGGAGAAAGAAGACCTCAGTTAGTAAAGGCTGTGTGTAGATTTAGAGAGGGCTTGCTGTACTGTTCCTTACTTTCTGTTATTGAAACACAAATATCCTCAACATGCATGATCAGCCATGTTATGGGCTCTTTTACATAAATTTAAGTCTTTGTTAGCTCCGGGTTGGATCACAGAGGCAGCGACAGGTCACGAAGGGCCCGTGGCCAGGCTGCCAATGCGGGTGCTGGGAGGCAGCGTCCCCTCACACTCCCTGCCCACCTGCACCACCTCCAGGCTGTGCAGCAGCGCCGCTGCCGCCTTCCGCCGCCCCACCTGCACCCCACCCCACCCACTGCTCAAACCCTGCACCCCTCACCCTGTCATAACCCCCAGTGTAACCCCACAACCCCCAGCCACAACACCCTTTTCCAGCAGCGCTGCCGCCGCCTTCTGCCGCCCCACCTGCACCCCACCCCACCGCACCCACTGCTCACGTCTCTGCACCCTTCATCCTGTGATAACCCCAACAACCCCAGTAACAAAACTCTTTTCCGGCTGCGGCATGTCGCACGGCTCTGATAGCACACCACAAAGCCTCTCCTGCCCCGCGTCATGCAGTGCACCCTCACGCCGTCAGTGCACAACCCCCACAGAATGCACCACGGTGTGTGCTGTGTGCCGGTGAGTCCACATTGTGAGATACTCCAGCATCACATCCCCTGAGTTCACCGCCAAAATACCTTCTTCTGCAGCGCATGAACACCTTTAAACCCAGCTGTTGTCGCGTTCCTAGCTGGCATCCCTTTTTCCAGGGTGTCGGACAATCCCAGCCTGGCCATGCCCTTCGTAGCTGCCAGGCTGTCCTAGCTCTGCGGGTTTGACTTATGGGCTTGCTGACAGGCCGTGCAGAGGTGATGGTGACTCAACGCCCAGCGTGCCCTCCACATGCGCACTGTTTTCCCCATTTCTAGCTCTATGCAGGGATGACAAATGGGGCTTAGTAAGAAGGGCTTGCAGACATGGACGATGACTCACCGCCAATGTGTCATCCACGTGCGCACTGTCGGCCTCAATGGCCGCTACCTCAGCCATCACTTTTTGCACCTCCGCAGCCGTCGCCACACGCCCCATCACCCGCACTATCTCACTCTTCTTCGCCTGTGCACCAGATGACAGCCTGAAGTCTGGTACAGGTTTCTTGGCAGGATGATCTTGTAAATGTCTCCAATGACACATCTGACACATCACAGAACAGCTCTCTGTGAAAGCTTGGATGTGATGCTGGGTGTTGACTCTGACAATCAGAGTCAGACATCTGATCAGCCCTAGGTGGCTGGAACATGTGTGATCGGCTGACTGACTGACTGACTGACTGGCTGACTGGCTGACTGACTGACTGACTGACTGACTGACTGAGTCAACTCAGACACCCAACAGCCCCACTTATTGTCATCTCAGGACTTGTACCTCCCTCTACCACACTGTGCTGCCTGCCCCACATTTGAAGAGAGAATGCCGAACAATGCCACAGCTGAAAGGCCGCCACAGCTGGGAGGGAAAATCTAGAGTATCCTGGTGCTGCTGACAAGAAATAATGGTTCCCAACACCGGCACAGCCAGATTGCGCTGACAGAGCAGAGAAGGACAGAGCAGAGAAGGGTGCACCTCATACTCCTGTTGGTGTTCCCGGACGAGCTGCGCCGCGGCCAGGTCGGCCTTGGCGACCTCGATGTCCGCCTCCGCGGAGCGGATGCGTCCCTGGATCTCGGCCCGCTTCTCCTCGTAGCGTGCGGCCTCGCGCATGCACGCCGCCTGCACCGCTTCCTGCCGCCGCGCCTGCGCCACGCACTTTCCTTTTTTGAACTTCTCTCCTGAAAACCTGGGAAAAAGGAGTACGAGAAATGCATCTGTAAGCTTCGCTCCACCGCTCTTTCCTTCTGTGCGCTTTTTGACTCGCACTTCTAGTACTGTAAGTGAATGAGATTGTGTGTTGTTGCTTGGCTGCAGACGCCTTCTGTCGCCACGCCTGAAGAGACCAAAATTGCTGCCCATGTCAGCTCTCCTTGCATGTTATTGACAAAGGAAATTCTGCCCAATAACCCGCCCTCAAGTCCACTGTCTGTCCATGGACTACTTTGTGCTCGCCCACAGTAAACTTCCGGCTCTGCCCTCTTGTCTCTTTGGCAGTCAACAACAGCAAGCAGGGCATCACAGCAGTGATGCACTGCTGCTCTGCGCAACGCCTGACAATGAGCCCGCGATTGCTGCCATTCAATTGCGCACAGCCTTACTAGTTGCGCAAGCGCCGTAAACATCTGACACAAAGCATTCAGCTTCACGCTAGTGATGCACCGCTGCTCTGTGACTTTCCACTGGAGGAAAGATGTCTCCTGTTGAGAATCCCCCCTCTGTTCCTGTCAATACATGCATGCACGGCCAGCATATGTGCGCATATGCCGAAAACATCTCAGACAGGTTGATGCTCAACTTGAAGTGGCCAGTTGTTGGAGCTAGATGCGCCATGGGCACTTCTCATCATGCAGCAACTGCTACTCGCCCTGTTGATGATGAAATGTAAGGGTAGATCGGGGCAGCATTTATCTGCAATGCACGTTGTCACCTTGGCACTAGGAGACAGTGGGTGGGACTAGGCAGGATTGTACTGCGTACTCCGGGCGCAGCTGCTTGGCTGCACAAGCTATTTGCATGCGCCGTCCCTTTAACGGTAGTGGTAGTTCTGTTTCTTAAGAAAAAGAAATTGCAGAGGGGTCGACACGGCCAGCCTACCAAGGACTCGACGTTGGCTATGTCGCTGCAGAGGGATTTGTACAGCTTCTCCTCCTGAGCTGCGGGGATCTCCTGGCCAAAAGCTATCAACCTACATATATCATGCATTCAGTCAGGTTTTGTCACTTTGTGCAGCTCCTGCTGCTGCATATCCTCAAATCGGCCCATGCTAAGTGACTTTCCATCCGTTCTGGGAAGCTTGAGAGCGCCAGATCAAAGACAATTGATATAATGCATGTAATAAACAGATTGTAAGCCTTACGAAAGAGCTAATTTCTTCAGAGGAGGTTCGCCACGAGTTGTCGATGTGCCAGTGAGCAATCTATGCCGAATGATCGCTTCATTTTCCATGCTGTAAAATGCAGCACATGCAGAAGGTGATTATGTATCAACCTTCCTCATGTTTGTGTTGAAATGGAAGCGAGTGCGATGCTTTTCTTCGGTGGTCTGGTGCCCAAACCCTGATTCTGCATGCTTTGTTTGAAAACCCTAAATGACTTCTCCTCCTTCAAGGCTTGCTTCCCTTTATGCAACGGCAAAGCTGCCACCCCTTATCCCTTAATTCACACTCTGAATTACTGGATCTGTAGTTTCTCCCGCTTAGCAGTTGTTTGCGCGCTCTTTCACTGCACAATATTCTGTTCTTCTCGACCACCTGGTCGAGATCGACCAGAGGTTGCAAGCCGCTCCCTGGTCCGAACGAGCATGGCGACACTTTGGAGCAATATCTGTGCCAAATCAACTCCTGCCGCAACTCGTTTTAGTGGTACCCAGCGTGTACTTTGCTCCAGCACGCCAGTGCATGGTGGGCAGGCCGGCTCAATCCGCTGCAAGGGCCAGTTCATGAGGGGACAACGCTGCTTGCAAGGCATTAAGGAACATTTCCGGCGATCGCTCTTGATCCTGCATGCCACGAACACGGAAGGTCAGTGTCGACAGTCCTAGTGCTGCGCACGGCATCACACTCTCTGCCTCACAGCAAATGCTTGCGTCTAAGCTTATAGTATATCAAGAACAATGAAATTACAAAGCAATGCATTCCGTAGCGACACAGGAGGCGGATTGCTGATGCTTTCCGTTGGTGCTGCAGTGGTGGAAACCTCAGCTGCTCTTGAGGAGGGCCTGATCGAGATGGAGGTGAAGGTGGATGGCATGACATGCGGACACTGCACCTCCCGAGTGGAGGACGCACTTGTGGTGCGTACACCTTCTGCAGGAGTCTGCAGCCTTCTCCTTCCTGTAGATCGGAGCTAGACTGAAGCTCCATCTTAAAACTATCACCGCCAAGTGGCAATGCCTATGTGGATTGACCACGTAAAGTGTCAATGTGTCAAGTCTCATAGTGTGACATGCACCACATGATCACCAGGCTCAGATCAAGCCTGAGGAACTTCCTCACTCCAATGCGTAGCTGGGCACAATAGGCGGCAGTGAATGGAAGCATTAAGAGGTACACAGGCAGAAGGCTCGATTTACTTGAACCTAGTTAGAGGCAGGCGGCAGCATGAGACCAGATAGAGGTGTGGAGGCAGAACGCATGAGTTTATGGGAGCAATTAGGGGTGGGCGGCAGTGAGCAGTTGAAGCGTGCAGTTGATAGGAGCACATTGAGGTGAGAGCAGTCAGAAGGGCCTCAGGAAAGGGAGCAGTCAGAGGTGTGGCAGGAAACGCTCTGACTTGTCATGCTGGGCTCCTTCCCCAAAACTGCCCCAATGATGCTGATCGCTTTCTCCCAATGGGCGCCATTGGGCGGTTAACAGCCACTTTGATCTAACAGATCCCACCAAATGGCCTTGTCCCAGCTCAGCCTCTGGTAACGCCCAGCACCACCCATCTCACCAGCATCAGCTGAAGGTTGCTTTTATCCGGCTCCATGAAGCACATGATGAAGCGAGAAGGGATCGAGCAAGTTCCAACCAGAGTCCCGTTCGTCAAGGAAAGGAGGATAGCATTGTTCTGTCTATGATCCTCCTGATAGTTGCTGAAGCTTGAAACTCTACATCTCACATTTCAGAGGTGTGCATGTTCTTAGTGGTGCATGCGTTCCCGGGAGTAAGCTCTGCAAGGGTGCCCCTGCAGACAGGGCTTGTCTCGGTGGCAGCAAGATTAAGAGTGTCTGAAGAATTCCTGCGAAAAGGAATGAAGATTGGATCTGAAGATTGAGCACAGTCTGTGGTGTTGAGGCACTGCCGGGAGTGCTGTTTGCTATGCGGTGCGGGAGCCTCACCTCTGTCATGAGGGTTAAGAATGCCTGAGGTCGAAAGACTGCTTTGCTGAGCCAGCAGACACCGAGCGGGAGCGAGTCAGTGCCACCTGGCATTGTGATGCAACTAGAAATATGAAGCTGGCTGCATTCGTCATCAGAGGGTCACATGAAGCAGCGATCCTGGACGCATGCAAGGGGTGCCAGAGGGAACAGATCCTTGGATCTGAAAAGCTTGCATGCTGTGCTGTTGCAGGCATTCCCTGGAGTGCGATATGTGACTCGCAGACTGCGACGGGAGTCCTAGAGCCTGGGCTTGGCTTGCAGATTTAAGAATTTCGGAAGGCTACAAGGAAAGCGTGTATTTATGCTTCTGAAGAGTGCACATGTTCTGTGGTAGTGCAGGCGCTACCAGGAGTGCGGTCTGCGACGGCGTCCCTGGAGACAGGGATTGTGACGGTGACAGCGACAGCTGCCGACCAGCTGCAGGCAGCTGCCGTGCAGCTGCCGGCCGTGGTGCGGGCCATCGAGGGGCTGGGCTTCGCAGCAGAGCCGCACTTCCCCCAGGAGGAAGTTCCTGACTCTTCATGATTTGGGTTCGGAGTTTGGGTTCACACCTGGTTTGGGTTTGGGTTTACACCTCGAAGATGTGTTCAAACAAGTGTGAATGTTCTTTGGTGTTTTGTTAGCGGGCCATCCCCAGGAAGCAGAGTAGATCGTGCAGAGAGCGGCCTGGGCCATTTGGGCTAGCAACAACTTGCAGCAGAGCCTTCGGATCAGAGTAGTTGTGAAATGCCGGAGTGGAAGCGGTCGAGACTGTAGCAGCCTTCGGGGAACTTCCTTCAAGGAAGTCTTTCTCTAGCTGTGCTCAGTCTGAGGATTAGGAGCGCTGGATTTCTGCACAGTTTGGAACATGTGAATTTCTGTAGCATTGGAATGTTGTATCAAAAGGCTGAGAACAATTTTAATGAGTCAATTTCAGATGTAAGCAATGTGCTGAATGATTTCATCTGGGCATGCTGATGTCGTAGTGTTCAGTGTCTAAGACAGACATTGCAGCGGATAGAGAGTAATTTGAAAGAGTCGTCAGTGCTGCACAGACTCAAAAATAGGTAAACAATTTTGGTAAAGTGAGCAGAGTAGGTGGCTAGCTGAGTCGAATGGCAAGGCTCCTCTGGTGAGTAATGGCAGTAGGTGGGAATCTCTGAGGCAGATCCTCTCATGAACAGGACTGATGCAGTTGATCCTCGTCAGGGTGTAGATTGACAGGAAGGAGGAGCAATGATGTCAGCACAAAATGTACACTTGCCAATAAAAAGGATTGCTGCATGCAATTGGTTTCTTTGTTTTAAGATGTGTTGCAGTGAGGTCTGCTGACTTGTGAAATACAGACTGCACTTCCATGATATTCAAGTGCCTGCAACTGCTGCAGGCTTGTCAGACTCTGGATGGATCAATGTGATGGATTTCCAGGATGCATACGGTATACTTTAGAGGTGCATCACTGATTGTAACAACTCATTACATCCTCAGCATCATGATGAAGGCACGCACTGTGCCTTGCCATCGAGATGCATTTTGCAAGCTCTACTCAATGCCCCTTCTCAAATGCAGTGCACCGTGCTCGCAATGTAGCAGCGCCCAACAAACCGAGTACCACTGCTGATTTTGCATTCTGTGCGCACAAAGGCCTGCATCAGATGCATACTTGTACACAAATTGAGCTCTGTCATTATGGGAGCTGAGAGCCCCCCTGGTGCACGGGACTGAGAGATTTTTCACCTACTTGGGCTCTCAGGAAAGCCCTATTCAATGGGAACCATCTTCACAGCACAGCCGCTGCAATAATGCATGCCTGCGGGGCAGGCGCTGGATACTCTATCCAATGCATCATTGTTTTGCATTCGTTTTCACAGTGCTCCTGTCACCAGTTTGCTCTCCATGAGCACCACTGTTTCGACCAAAAAAAAAGAGAATATGACTTGCGCAAGGCATGCCAGGAAAGCGAGCACGCATCAGTTCATGATTACAGAAAAAACTTGTGATCGGCACATCAAATATTTCTTGAATAGCCTTCTTGGCAGCCCGGTCAGTGCTGTGATATCCCTCTGGGGATCAATACTCTTCAGCTGCTGTGTGTCTTGAAAAAAACCAGCCGCAGCGCGAGGGATTCGATGCGGTACGCGGGGCTTGATAGCGCGGATGGAGTGCGCCAGATCAGGGGGGCGTTGGGCTGTTGTTGTTGTTGTTGTTGTTGTTGTTGTTGTTGTTGTTGTTGTTGTTGTTGTTGTTGTTGTTGTTGTTGTTGTTGTTGTTGTTGTTGTTGTTGACTGCAGCAGCACAGGAGAGAGTCAGTCTTTGCAGATCACAGAGCACCTGATAAATCGATGTAGACAGCTTCAAATCTCTTGTTCTGAAGGATAGCTCCAGAAATGGTGCATGACGCAATTCTACAGGTGCATGCAGGCATCAAACTGATGTTCCCAAACACGGAGATTGCATTAAACTGCACCCCAATCTCAATCTCATCTCAACAGAACGCAGCAAAATTGAATGGACGGAGGGACATGCACCAGGCAACTTGCTGCGGAGAATACGGTAGGTAGATTGAATTTGAAATACAGTGAAGGTTAAAATGCGCACCTGGCCGGCCGCTGCGGTTGCTGTCGTTGCTGTTGCCGCCCTGGTTGCCGTTGTTGGAGGAGGAGTCGGTGTTGGAGGCGGAGGCCTCGGGGGTGACTGTGGGGGTCCTGCGCATCAGGGACAGCGGTTTCCAGGATTGCTTGGGTGGGACTTCAACACAACGGACTTCAGCAGATGGCAGGCCCGAAGGACTTCACATTTGCACATGTGTGGACTTCAACACAATGATGCAATTCTTCTGGCAGGGTGATGCTGTGTTGTGAACATTTCCAAATTGCTCTGTGAATGTTTGGATGTGATGCTGAGTGCTGATTCTTCGACGATCAGAGTCAGACACCTGATCAGCTCTAGGTGACTCGAAAAGGTGTAATTGACTGATTGGCTGACTGATTCTCGGACGATCAGAGTCAGGCAATTTATCAGCATTAGGTGGCTGATGAGGCATGAGTGACTGACTGACTGACCTGCGCACGGGCACCGGTGATGCGCTGGTGACGATGCCAGAGGCGCTCGGGGAGGTCGAAGTCGTGGTTGCGGCCGCGGCCGCGCTGCCACCGCCGTTGCCGGGCATCAGCGAAACAGTGCTCTTGCCGCTTCCGCCGCTGCATAAGCACACAGGGGTCAGCCACTGTCTGGCGTGAGTGTTGTGCATGCTGATGTGTCCTCTGTGTGATTAGAACAGTTCGTAGTTACTTGAGGTACCGCAGTTGCCGGGCATCAGCGATACAGTGCTCTTGCCGCTTCCGCCGCTGCAGCAGTGGCGCACACAGGGGTCAGCCACTGTCTTGCTTGACCTGATGTGAGGACATGTTTGGACATGTAACCAGAGTGGCCTCTATGCTTGGAACCTGTGACAAATTGCCCGCCGCTATTACCGGGCATTAGTGAGACAGTGCTCTTGCCGCTTCCGCTGCTGGCACACAGGGGTCAGTCACTGTCTTGCTTGCGTAGTTGTGCATACTGATGTGGGGAGATGTGAGGAAATTTAAGCAGCACCTCAGCACGGGCTGGCTTCATGACATTGCGGTCCTCCTTTCTCCTTCTTGCCGAATCGTGCAGAAAGGTGTTCTGTCCGTTTCAGCCTCAGTACAAATAAGCACACCACAATCTCTCAAAAAGGAGAACTCCCATGCTGGAAAGTTCTGGAGCGTCGCAACACGGCCCAAATGTGATGTACTCGAGGGCAGAAGTCTGGGCCGCAGCACCTGCTGACCAGACCGGCGCTCTGAAGGCTTGACATGTGAACGGCATAGGGGGCCCCAATGTAATGGACTCAAGGGCAGATAAGGAGGCACCACACCTGCTGACCAGACCGGCGCTCCTGGCGGTGGCACTGGGGTCGCTGCCATCGCCGCTGCTCTCAGCCGCCGCGGCCGCGGGCTTGCCGCCGGCCATGGGCATATACTTGCCGCCGCCGCTGCTCAGGGTGCCAAAGGACTTGCCCGCACCCATGGGTTGAACCAGCTGCAGGAGGGAACGCTCGACGCCCACCGGCCGCGCAGCGTGCGTCAGCTCTGCCAACACAGACACAGACAAGTGTCAGGTAACATGTTTCAGTATGTAGGGGGGGACCGGCTAGCGTCCATTCTTGCTGGGCTAGGAAAGTGATCAGTTGTTAGCCTCCGAAGGCTGTGCGGCCTGCACCAGGTCTTCCAGACTAGAGGACAGCTGCCCATTGCGTGCCCATGCACGAACTTGGCAATATGCTGAGTACTGATCCTGCTAGCAATGGGTGTGAGACAAGTGGGTGTTTCTGGCCTCACACGGTGGCTCAGGAAGTGACCGTTTGTAATGAACGCAGGGCAGAAGGCTCGTAGTGTGCAACGTTACCAGCATCGACAAAATTATAAACAAAGTTTCAAGCGAACGCAAAGTGCCTGGTGATGTCCGATGCAAAGGCGAGACAGGGGTGGCTGGAGACTTATCGGTTTGTTGGGGTAGTTTGACTGCCTACCTGCTACCAGGAATACTACGGCACAGACGGCGATGACACGGTTGATAGAGGCCATGTTGCCACCGTAAGCACGAGCCTGCAGGCAGTGCTTTGAGATCAGCTGTAAACAAAGACGTGCCGTTCATTGGAAAGCGCGTCTTCAATCCAACCCCGTAATTCACAGAGTTCTGGTATCACACCCAAGACGTTTTCAAAGTCCCACACATCATCGAGGAGCTTTGTGTACTTGGATGCTGAGATTCGCCAGATCGGCCAGCAAAGGAACCCATGCTGTATCACCACAGCGCAAACCGTCGACATGTTCGATCTAGCCACCAAAATGCGAGGAGAAACCAAGACAAAAGACAATATAGGTGCACCTCGATCGATGTATCCACGAACTGCAACAGTGAAACGTGCTGGACAGAGAAAGTTCATCCCACCGGAAACCGGCCAGTGGTGAGTACAAACTATTTCCAATTCCGTTCTGCGTTCCTTCCCCAAGCTGCAAACGCTGTAGCCTTTGTTGCTGGAAGCAAATCCGCAATATGCAAGTCTCAGTGTTTGCAACACACCTAGTGGAAGACGGTGTCGTTGTTGCCGATATTCGTGCCTTGTCCCTCTTTGACTCCTTGGGCAGCGCGACTCAGTGGCAGCGAGAGATCTTGGCAATGAGCGCTGAGGACGTTAATGATAGACGCCGTGGTGCGTTCAAGAAACTTTGAAGGGATAGAACGGGCGCCGAATTCAAGTATGGAACTGCGTTAGTTGATTGATCGGAAGCCGAACTTCGACGGGGTCGATATTCCTATTGCTGGTTAGTCAGTGAGTCACCGACCCACAAGGCCCCGCTTTTTGTCAGCATTATTATTATTATTATTATTATTATTACAGGTCGGCAAACCCAAAGCCAAATGGCCATAGGGCATACACACAGCGTGTCTGCAGCCACACCGTGGGGCCTCTAATCTAGTCTGCAGCCCAGTAGAGTCCTACTAATATATATATCCGGAGAAGTGCACTTCTCACGTGATCAACAACCACAACTAGACAAACCACTAGACAACTAACACTCCCTGTGACAAAGCATGACGCAATCATGACGCATGGCGCGTGCGTACAGAGTGCACCTCATCAAGTGGAAGCATGAATGTGCAAAAGCTGAGTGATGCACAGCCAGCATGTGTAAATGTAGATTTAATTCATCTCGTGGCATAGGGGCGATTTGGTGATGCAGATCTGTGCACTGGAAAGCGCGGCTCTCAAGTGTCAGTTTCCAGCAAAGAAAGGTGCGGGATTCGACACCAAGCTTACACCAAAATGAACCTGACTGCAAAAGATGACTTGCTTGTTGTTTATGACAGACTGGGGGCTTGGGGTCATTTTCGCGCTTTTGTCCCTTCGCAAGTCCATCGTTCAGTTCCCACCTTCAACCTCCGGAGAATCCTGCCTTTTCAAAGGAAGTTCCTTAAGACAAGTGTTTGCGCTTTCATTACTCGATTAAAGCGATGAAGAGCCACAGCATGTCCTTGAATGCGCCCGCCATTGTTGTGGCCTTGAAAATTGTAAGGTTGATGCGTCATGCTAGGCTAGCATGAGGACATTTGTAGCATACATGGCGTTCCAAGTCATATGACAGCACTTCTCGAAAAGTGAACTTCAAGGTGTTGCTGGGTTCCATTAAAACAGGAGAGCTCCTGAAGGCAGGATACACTCAATATTGGCCGGCAACCCTGTGCTGCTTTATGCATCATGATCAATTCACGACGAGCCATAAAGACCCTGAGGGCACTCCACAGCCTCGGGTGTGCCAGAGCTTTGGGCAACTTCACATTGTGGCGCAGGGATAAGTCTTGCATCTCTAAAAATACAACCTGAGCTTCTGCAGCCCTTGATATACAGTCGGTGGCCAGCAAATAATTTTACTGGATAAGTACAAAAGATATGCAAGGGATACCGCTGGCACTTTGAAATTCTGTAGCCAGGCTTCCGTACCGGGACCTACTGTGCAATTAAGAGCTGACCGATCACAACAGGCTCTCAACGTTGACCGCTGCTAATTAGCGAATTCAGCATGCCCTTGAGAGCATTGCAGCAGTCAGCACCTGTCTGCGATTGTCCATCGATGTCTCTGTTCAAGCCAACCTAGACCCAGTGCAGACCTCAAATGTGACCACGCTCCTCACAAGGCATGCTGCCGAAATTATGCAGCCTGCTGCTCCCAGGTACCACCTTCTCAGTGTAGCAAACCCAGGCCTGAACAGCGTGCAGTCACTTTGGTAGGGCATGGTGAGCAGCACTGCACATGCGCGCAATTGGGGTCTGGCCGCAAATATGAGGTCCGACCCCAGACAGCAGGTGGCTGTGCATGAGCCTGACATTAGAAGCGCCATTTCTGCTCAGCGATGTTTATGGCCGCCATCGCCTTGGTGCTGCATGCTGACTCAGCTGCAGACTCTGCTTGGATATTCCTTTTGAGCGCACTGGCCTCGTGCTGCACCTGCTTTGGCACGGCATGCTCTGCAGTGTACATGCGCACGCATGAGTTGCAGCCAAGGATCCTCTGCTCTCGCGCCAACTAAGGCAGCACATCCGCCAACTTTGGCAGCACCCCAATTTGGTCGCACGCCCGATCAGGCAGCACACTGGCGTCATGTTGCGCGCCTATTTTGGCAGGGCATGCTCCGCAGTGTACATGCGCGCGAGCGAGTTGTAGCCGCGCACATCGCCGGCGCGGAGCAGGTTGCCGGCGTCGCAGTTCAACGGCGAATCGGGCGCGGCGTCACTCATGAGCGCCACAATCGCCTGGCAGGTCGACTGCAGCGTCCACGCCGGGCTCCATGCATTCTTCAGGATGTCCAGGCATATCTCCCCTGTCTGCGAGCAAACGAGATGCAGGTTTGTCGCTGCTTTCTTTCATCCTATGTATCTGATGGACCTGTGGCTGACCTTGTGGCGTACCAATCGAGCACCAGCCAGCTGCTCTCTGTGTTGAGAAGCAGACTTGAAAAATGCCACTACTTAGGCTGTTCAAAGCATTCCTTCCCCGCAAGACATGCTGCTGCTTGACTGGATTTGAAGAGCATAATAGTGCACATGACGAGGACCATTTTATGGAGAACGGTTAACTGCACATTGCAACTGACAGAACTTGTAACTGACAGAACAGAGTATGATGACTCAGCAGCAAGACTTGCCTTGAAGTGCACGTTTGGGTGGAAGATTTTAGTGTGGTACTGCACCGCAGGAGGCACAAGAGGATACTGATCTGGTACTCGAATCTCCAATCTGAAAACGCCACCTTGATAAGGAGTACCATCAGGCCCCTGCAGTGACATGGCTGCTGTTTTCAGGGAACTCCGAGAGGCACAACATGCAGAGCTGGGGTGAAAGGCAGGGCACGCAGACATGCTTGCGCTTTTCATTAAGAAAATGTGGAGCGGAAGAGTGCATCTCAGCATGAAATCCCCGTTATTAGTGACAGTGTTGGAGAAACCTTCTCAAGACCTGTAGAGAACAAGATATCAAGAACTTTGGCTGAATACCTTTATGATCGCTTTCCATTTGTGGATGTTTGACTCGTCAGGCTGGAGAGATATGTCGTCGGATGGACTCCTTGACAGCTCTTTGAGCTCCTGCAGTAGAGCGAAGGCATCGTGCGAACTTTCAAAGGTCAGGTGGAACAGTCCTGTGATGCGAAAGTTTAAAGTAGAGGAGAAGAGGTAATTCAAGCAAACCTTCACGAGCCGTGTTCTCGCGGTCATCCAATAGTTTGCCTGTCTTCCAGAGACATCAACTGCTTTCTAGCGCTTCACTCCATCATCATCGCACTTGTGCGGCCACAAAGATACACAACACTACCCCTGCAACACTTCTCGTAAGTTTTTCTAGACGAATTTCTGTTATCAAGGACCGGGAAGCCTTTTTCTTCGGAAGAAACAGCTCCAGGAAATTCATTAACTCCCTTGTCCGGTGCTTCACAGGGGTCCACCCTTTTGCAAGTTACTATAGTCCAGCTGGCACAGCACGCGCAGCACGTCCATCGTTCAACCATCCCGCTCTTTGTGGCGAGTGTAGTGGTCCCTGCGTCACCGTGAGTGGGTGATTTTTGACCCATCAAACTTGTTGTTTCAATTAGCAAGTGGGTGGTGTAGCAGAATGCAGCTGACTGCAGGAGCCATAGAGAAAATTAAAAGCGGTGACATCGCGAACGATGCTGTTACAGTCCAGGTATATCTCCTTGCCTGAAGTTCAATGCTGGAGTCAGCCAGGAGAAGGCAAACTTCTCTATGCTTTGTAAATGCATATCGGCACTTTGACAATTATTATTCTGAGAGAACACTTTTGGCACCTTAACATCCTCCTTAGACTGCTCTCCCAGTGCAACATGAAGCAATTTGCTTACTTCAACCTGACCTTGCTACTGTTTTGTCGTTTTCGAACCAATAGTTTTGCTGTATTGCACTTGTTCGTGCGCAAGGATAACACTATCACTGGCAACACAGCGACACAGACTGTTCTGCCCATCTCGACTTGAGTGTCTCATCATGTTATGGTGCTCACAGATATCAGGGCTTGTCCAAGTACCGGGAAAGGGCAGGCACGAATGTACCCTCACTGACGGGAAGTCCTCAATTAGCGGCATCACAAATGTGGACGTCTCCAGCAAGATCCTTGCAGGGGACATCAAGGACGGGAGCCTCATAGAGATGACTGATTACGCTTGCAATTTCATCAATGGACAGCACAAGATCATCCTCACAGGTTTGCAATCCCACACTCGGGCGCATGTTCCTGCATGCTGCTGTACACTGTTGTTGGTGATACAAATTTGCCTTGATGCGGCTCATGGGAAGAACAAGATCACCGCTAGTCTTGAATATTGTCGCGTAATAATGCTCGCAAAAGTGTCAATATACCAAGACACACTGACAAAACCGCATTTGAACCTCTGCATGCTGCAGATTTCTGGGAGAGGCTCTGGTTGCAGCCATACTTGCAATGGCAATGTAGCAAGACTCTGACAGAGCTCATCCACACTCCTGCAGGCTGTAAACCTCTGGGAGAGGCTCCGGCAGCAGTGGTGAAGCAGGAGCCGGCCGGGCCGAGCGGCGAGGCCCCCCAGGCGGCCACACCGGGAGCCGCCAAGGCGCGGCCGGCCGATGAGTCAGAGGCTGCAGCAGCACCTGCAGAAAAGAGGGAGCTGCTGCCCAAGACGCCTGTGAGCCAGATCAGGGCCGCCTTCAAGCAGGAGCAGATGATGACACCCGGCCTCACTCCATCTCCCTTCACGTGAGTGGACCACTTGTTGGTAGTGCCATCCTGGCTCTGTGAAGGATGAGCACATGAGCGGCATGAGCACATGATCTCTTGTTGGATGCCCACAAGCCGAATACACTCTACATTGGGATTCATGCTGACGTCATGATGAGCCAATGGTTCATCCAACCATGGTGCTGCAGCAAACATCAAGCAATTTCAATGGTGGGTGACAACACTCTTTACCCTTGGGTGCTGGACAGTAGGGCATTTGGGCAGCACTGCGAATCCTGCCATGCACTGCACTCATAAACTGCAGGGCACCCAAAAACATAGTCAAATCCACTTACAACACATGGGTGAGCAGTGCATGTTGTGACCGTGATGAGGGCAAGTGTGCGGTGCAGAGCGCGGCTGGCGGGCGGGGGCGGCCGCATCGCATACCAGCCGATCGCGACGCTGAACCCATACAGCAACGACTGGACGATCCGCGCCAAGCTGGTGAGCAAGGCGCCCCTGCGCCACTTCGACAAGGGCGGCCAGCAGCAGGCAGTGTTCAGCATCGAGGTTGTCGATGAGCAGGTGCGCGCACATGCTGCCTGCAAATTGCCATGTGGCATGTCTTGTGCAGGCATGAATGCCAATCAGCATTTCCAATTTTACTGATGAGATCTCTCTGATCCAGTGTCATGGCGAAGTGGGTTAGGCGCTAGTGTGATCGAGCCGCATTCCTGCCAGCAAGGGGAATGATCCTGCAGGTGATTTAAGCCAAATCAGCAGCTTGCCTGTGCCTTCACCACAGCAGTTGGGAAGCAATGCAGCATGCAGGTTCCGCTCAGGTTGATGTGTAGAAAGTATAATGCAGCAGGTGGCCTCTCTCCAGGTAACCTGCAGCCATTGATTGGCAGTGTCATTAAAGGCACAAGGGGCTGTGCGGCCTTTAAGAGTGGGCATGGAGCCATGTCAGTATTATGGAACCTTCGTAGGCCTGCGGCCATGTGAGACTCCTCTGCATTTGTCTGATGTATGCATGCTTTGCAGCCTTTCGGTTGCAGGTTTCACAAGCGGCCCATCGGGGACGTGCAACAACACTATCAGAATCTGCATGCACTCCACACAGCAGCAAGTTCGATACTGAAAAACCGGTTGCAGAAGCTTCTCTGAGCGGGCATTCACCGGGACGTGCGTTTGCAGGGGACGACGATAGAGATAACGCTGTGGCGGGGCCTTGCGGAGAAGTTCCACGACCACCTGGTGGAAGGGGAGGCATACTACTTCCGCCGCGGCAGCGTCAAGCTGGCTAATAAGAACTACCAGACCGTGCGCAACGACTATGTCATCCACATGGACAATGGGTGCGCCTCCCTGACTCCATCTGGTCTGATCTGACTTCATCTCACGTCATCAAATCTGATCTGATCTGAATCTGACTTCATCTGGTCTGACCCCACTCTATCTCACCCGAGATCTGAATTCACCTGATCTGCTTCTCCATCCAATCAGACTCCATCTGATGATGTGTGTTCATCTTCTTCGTGTGGTAGTCATAGCAAGACTCCTCTTGATCAGGCCAGAGCTTCGCCCTGGACAGGCCTGCTGGACAAAGACTGGATGCATCGATTGGCATATACTGTCCTCAATCAGGGCTCTCAAGGATTGAGCTGGTCAAGCTTGGAGATGGCTAGACAGGTGTTCTGAGCAGCACAAGGAGCATGCCAAGCATGCACCTGTGTGAAAGTCTAGGCCTGCATTGTGATCTAAACTAAAGGCAGACGCAATCTGGAGGAGTGCATGCATGTGGAACTTTTACCCTCTAAACAGAGGGACCATGTTGTGCATGTGCCAACAGGGAACATGAGATGCCAGCCGGAAGGAGAAACAGGACAGTAGGTGGCTGCTCCGGACTCGGCAGTTTTGAGGAAGCTGCCGCCAGCTCAGCTTATAATTTGCACCTGCAAGCCATGCAGAGTCAAAGGAGTCCGGGCTGAGAGCGCCTTGCGTGTTGCGCAGGTCGGAGATAGAGCAGTGCGCGGGCACAGATGTGTCCAAGATGACGGCCAAGCTCAAGTACGTGGACTTCGAGCGGCTGCCGCTGTACGCGGGCAAGAAGACACTGGTGCAGTACACCTCACTGACTAACCAAGAACTGAGAAGCTGGCTCAACTGCCTGTTGCACTATGTTTGATCCCACCAATAGGATGGCTTGCACAAGTACCGATGTGTTTCCCACCATGCCTATCACGTTCAAAGTGCATGCCTGACAAATGCATCCCGACAACTAAATAATGCATCACCAATGTAGGTGGACATAATGGGCGTGGCCACCACGGTCGGGCCCATCGGCTCAGTGAAGCGCTCCCGCGACGGCACCGAGCTTGCGCGGCGCGACGTCACCCTTGTTGACCAGGGGTGAGCGATTTTAAGAGTTCAGGGTTTAGGTATTCCCCCATCTTTTACTATAAACCCGCTGAGCTTGCGCAGCGCAATGGCACCCTGGTCGACCAGGGGTGAGCGACTGTGTTCACCTCATTTCTTTCTTCCCAAAAGCCCACTCAAACAAATGCATGGGGCACTCTTGGGGCCGTTTTGAACTCAGCTGACGCCTTGTACTACACCACCGAGCATGGCACATGCGGCAGCATGCATGGTCAGTGGTGAAGATCTATCTTTGAGGCAGGGAGACAGCCGCACTTTCCATGGGCACAAGCCTCAGGCAGTGCTGCTGTGCGGTGCAGGGCAAAGACAGTGGTGGTGACGCTGTGGGGCACCACAGCTGAGGAGGTGGGCGCCCAACTAGAGCAGCAGCCAGACGCTGTCGTGTCAATCAGCTCCTGCCGTGTCACCGAGTACAATGGTGCGCATCTCTCCTCGGAGCGCCTATGGTATCTGTCCTCCTCATGAAGGCAAAATGGCACCTTTTTTATCACAGAAAACACGCGTATTTAGCAATAGAAAAGTACTCACACATAATGGCTCTGATGCGATTTTTTCCCTCAAGCTATGCCACCGCACGGCCGCACTGCAATCCTCTGTTCATGGCAGGTGGTGAGTGACTGCGGCATGTGCGCGCATGTGCAGGCGTGTCGCTGTCAACAGTGACGCGGAGCGCGGTAAAGGTGGAGCCGGAGGGCGACCGCGCGGCCGCGCTGCGATCCTGGTGGGAGTCCGACGGCCGTGCCGCGCCCACGCAGCACCTCGGCGAGGGCCTCGCCTCTGCCAAGTGCGCACCTCTGTTGAAAGCTCAATCAATTGAAGCTTTCCTCAGCTGCTACTCTGTTTCTTGTGGCATGCATGCTAAAAACCTCTAGTTGGTGAGGCCCTTGCTTCCTTTAAGTTTTCGCCTCTGTGACCTGCTCCCAAAAGCTCAGTCACTCACAGGACACTTTCCTGAGCTGCTATTCTGTTTCTCGTGGCATGCATGCTGACAGCCTCTGGTACTTCAGAGCCCCTGATGAGAAAGAGACAAAATGTTATCGGAGCAATTTGATGATCTCCACAGACTTGAAGGGGACTCCCATGCTTTCTATTAGATGTCCTCCTGCTTTAGACCAGTTTTCAATCTCAAAATCAAAGTGACATGCCTTCAATGCCTGACTTCCGCAGCCATGCTGGCAGCTGTTCCTGCACTTTGCATATTCCCTGTCAGGCTGCAGCATGATGGAACAAATGACAATCTGTCCACAGAGAGCCTGTTCTCCACACTGTCTCTGTTCTCCTCACCGCACCCCAAATGCTTCTGCGCGTGAACAACCACGCGTCGGGCGGCAGCGCACAACTTCCACATGCATTCCTGGCCATTCTGGGGTGTCTGCGCCTATCTGGGGCGTGATGCCCACTTGGCAGGTTCTCCACGGGCGTTCCTGTCAAGTTCTTAATAAAACTTCTGCGCCTGAACAGGCATGCGTCGGGCGGCGGCGCGCCGGAGCGGGCGACCTTCGCGGAGCTGCGCGTGCCGAAGGAGGAGCTGCCGCCGGCCGACTCCAAGCCGAGCTACCACACCGTGGTCGCCACTGTGGCCTCCATCGACGCGCAGCAGTCGCTCTACTATGAGGCCTGCCCAGAAAACAATCGCAAGGTGCGCAGCTTGGGCAAAAATGCTCGCAAAAGTGCAAAAAGGCTTGGGCAAAAACGCAATAATTAAGATGGGTGGCAGGCACTCTCCATGATCTTCCATGCCTCCATTGAGCAGATTGCTCTACTATGAAGCCTGCCCCCAAATCAAATGCATGGGGCGCATCTCTTTAAAGCCACTTAAAAATCATGCAACTTTGTTGTTGTTGTTGGCACTGTTGGTGAGGCGCGGAGCAAGAGCACGTGAAAGGGTGCTTCTGCATGTGTTGGTTGAAGCTCTGTGCAGACTGCAGTTTTGAGCCTGATATGGCCTGGTCGAAGAGGGCTCGACCTGGCAGCCATGCACCTTGAAACGCATATTCTGCCCTGTCTCCTGAGCGTTGTGAAGGACACCTTTCTGTTTTGCATGCACACTGTGCCATGTCTCCCCAAACCATTGTGCATGCATGGGCACATCAATCGTTGTTGGGCAGAGAGCTGTCTTCAAGGACCTGCGCAGTGGCCAGTTGCAACAAGCAGCTGGCCTTGGGCTGACCAGTCTGAGCACTACTTCGAGAATATTGAGCATCACCAATGTGCACTGTGCATAAGATCAGGTGATGCAGAGCAAACAGTCAAACAAGATGCAACCGCCAGGAAGAGAAGGGGCTGCCACAGCACAATAAGCACTAGAATTCCCTCAAGTCCTATTGGCCCAGGTTCCAACAATAGATCATCTGTGCATGCAGGTGGTGAAGCAGGGCGAGGGCTGGTTCTGTGAGTACGACCAGCAGACATACCCCTCCATGGTGCGCCGCTATGTCATGCTCGCCAAGTGCGTGGACGCCTCCGGAGACTGCCTCCTCTCCGTCTTCAATGAACAGGTGCGCCGTGGCAGCTCCCCACTTCTCCTCACAGCTCACCCTGACCTGATCTGGCTATGGGATCCTTTTTCACATCTTTCTCTGAGTGCGGCTCTTGAGGAGTGGGTCTTACAGCCACTGAAAAATGCCGGCAACATGGCAGTAATCGTGCACCCGCACATTGTGATGGCCCAGTAATTCTGGAGATATTGCAGCTAGAGATGGCAGTGCGTGCTGAAAGCCATGCTGGTGTGCCTGAACAGGCGGAGGCGATGCTGGGCATGAGCGCTGATGAGATTGCAGTGCTGAAGGAGGACGCGGAGCCGGCCAAGTACGAGGCCGTGCTCAAACGCGCGCAGTGGACCGAGTGGGTGCTCCGCGTGCAGTGCCGCACCCAGTGAGCACTCACCCCTCATGTCACCCCCTGGAGTCACTCGTCGAGCCAGAGGCTTAATTGATTGATACACTTTCGAAGCTGGGACATTGACCAGGTGACTGACAAGCCACAACTGCCCGCCCTTCTCTTGCCGGTGCTCATGCACAAGGGGAGCGTTATGCAGATACCATGTAGAAGTGGTATAAGTACATAAGGCTGCTGGATGGGTGCAGCCTTGGTGTTCTCCAAAGCACAAGTCTCCTTTCAAAGAGTGCAGCCGCATTCTGCGAATCTGCAAAAGTGCCCGTCTGCCCGTCAGGAGGGAATCAGAACTTTATTGTGCACCACATCATCTGTGTGGAGTCTATAACACTGCATGATGTGTGTCTGGCAGGGAGTACCAGGGGGACCTGCGGCAGCGGCTGAGCGTCGCGTCGCTGAAGCCGGTCAGCTTTGTGGAGGAGAGCCGGCGCATGGTGCAGGAGCTGGAGCGCATGCGGGTAGCTGCCGCCTGATCTGGCGCGGCCGTCACTCACCTGATTTTTGCGCGCCTGCTGCCGCATGATCTGACGCGGCCACCACTAGCCTGTTTTTCACGCACCTGCTGGGCTGCATGCAAGTTATCGCCTGCCGCTGCAGACACAGGCATGGAATTAGTCGGCCCAGCAGTATGGGCGCCACCTAGCTCAGGCTGCAGGGGTTTGTCTCCTGCGAGATTGTTAGTGCCTGATGGAAGGCTTGAAAATTTCCTGGGGGGCTTTGGGGTCTACTGGGTTAAAGGGCCGGGCCGTCCATGCAGCTGATTGGTTTGGGGCAGGCCTCAGAATGGGCAGCATCAACTGACAATAGCCACGACCTGATTGGCGCGCTGAGCTGGGGGAACCTGACTGGAAGTGTTGCTGGAGTGACATTGCTGCTGGGAAGCGGAGTCACTTCAGAAGGGCCCTTGCAGTCGGTCAGGATAGTATGAGCGTAGGTGCAGGCAATCTTGAGCGCGTGGCATGCGGTGGAAGACTGTGAAGTTGTATCTGATGCGGACACTGCTGCTGTGAGAGCTTGAGCATGCGCCTGTTGGATGCACTCTGCAGCAGAGTCTCTGCTGCTGCGACCTGGCAGGGTAGGTTGATATGCATGCAACTGCGGAGTCTGTACCTCCGAGTGGGGTAAGCTAGGTATCAATAAGGGAATGTTCACTTCATTACAATGATACCAGCAGGAATAGACCTCTCTGGTACTGTGAGAGGCAGGACATGGGTAGTCAGCTGCCATGGACAAGATGCAGGAACCCAGTTGAGTCTCACAAATAAGGAGTGGTCCTGTGTAGTATGTCCGGCTGCACCGCTTCACAAGTTGTGAATCACGACGGTGAGACACTATTTGAATCGACCTATAATATCAGCAGTGAAGAGTGGAATGGAGGGCCAAGCCGTCTGTGCAAAGTCGTGGTTCCTTCCGGAAGTGGATCCGCACTGTGATTCACAGGCGGTTCTTAACAGTTGGAGAAGAACAGGTGCTGGACCCACACTAGTGATCACGAGCAGACTTGCCTTGGGGCTGATTGCTGCAGACTTGTGATGGAAAAGGGCTTGGTCCTTGCAATTGCCGGAATTTGGTCATGACAAACCTCATGATGGGAGCTCCGGAGTGCTGGGGTAATTATAAAATAACTACTTTATAAATAATTTGTCAAGTCGTTTGAAGTTGAAATGTCGATAACAGTAATGTGAAATGCACTTGATATGCAGTACTGTGCTTGCTCCAAGACACAGCAACTCTAAAGTCATCCATGTATCCATCATATCAGATACAGGGTGAAGTATTTACATTTTAAACTTCCTCCATTTCCTCTTACAGATTCTACCACCAGTGATTCACTCTGGACACTCACATGCCCGCAAAAGGAGCACAGTTCTTTGGATGTCCTCAGATGCCGAAGCTTAAAACAGCGCCAGTCTCTCTGCTGCTAGACATGGGAACAGTTGAGCTTTCTCAAAAGTATTCATGGTGGATTCAGAGCAAGCATCACACAGGACCACCAACTCCTCATGCCGAGTACTGGGTGCACAGAATCCAGCAGCAATTTGAGTAGGTTCCTCATGCCAGAGGATTTTCCGTGCATATGGCCCAGTATATTAAACCTCGATTCTTTAGCTCGCTCCGGCATCAATGACTATAGGCCCCCCAGCTCCAAGGCAGCCCATGCTGAGCCTGCTGCAACTACAAGTCATATCGCACTCCCCAGTACCCTCTGAAGTTGAAGAACACGGACCAGTTGTTCTCCTGAAGCCGGCCATAAGGAGTCTGCATCAACACAGCACGTCTGTCATGCACTGGCCATGAAAGGGGATGCCTACTATGACTACTATCAGGATAGGCAGGGGATTGTTTGATCCGATGAGAGAAATAGAAGAAGAATGACCCCACAAAACTTACATTACTGGGTTTGCAGACAGACTGCATGATGCTAGGGGCCCAGAGACATTGGATGTCACGCTCAGAGATGAGAGCAAAGGACACCCTGTTCACTTAAAGGTCTGGCAGCGCTCTCTGCAGGGAGTGCTAAGTCATTTTTTGCAGTGCCCCCCTACCATCTGGAAGTAGATCCACTAAGCAGTGCGCAGCACTGGCAGAGATGCAGTGCTCTGCCAGTCAATGAACAAGATAGGGGACTAGCAGTCAGGAGCTCCACATGGCGCAACCAAGACCAGGTCCTCACAGCAATACAAAGTCACAGCAGTGGCATACCGGTGTGATGGTGCCCTTCTGGTCCACATGGGCCTTGCAGCCGAGCACCAACCGGACGTCCTGCATATCTGTGAAGTTGTAGATCGTCTTGCTGAGCTGGACACGGCCAATGCCATCCACCTGCGCACGGGTGCCGACACATGTGTGCAGAACGTCAACCAGATCGTCCGAGCAGGAGACACAGTTGAAAATAGCAAGCTCCAGGGGTCATTCTGAGATGAACCCTCCCACTGCTGCAAAACATGGAGCCACCAACTCTGCAGCAGCAGCACAGCTGCCCCTTCTGTAAACTTTCCAGAATCAATACAGCCTCATCAAGGAGCTGGCATAGTGTGGCACGGAGCTTTCACACAATGATCACACAAGCTATGCGCACGATCCTACAAACCTCACACATGAACTCGCTGATTGGGGGGCACATGGATGCTGAGGTGGAAAAGCAGCCACGCCTAGCTTATGCCAGGCTGATGAAGCATGAGTTTGAACTAGCCACCTCGGCAAGTCTGGGTGCATGGGATTCGACAGGAGAAGGACGTTCGGCAATGCACCTGCTGTGTCTGCATGTTGTAGTCCGCCTGGCCCTTCACCTTTAGTGAAAGGGGGTTCAATGTAGGCCCAAAGAAGAACTGCTTCTGTGCCACTACTCCAGTGAGGATGTCATCTGTGCCTGACAGATACGTCAGGCCCAAGCCCACCTGCAGATCTTCCTCTTCTCAGCCCACGGGAGGCCATAGAGTTTGAGAGATCACATGCTGGTTCAGGATGCTGTCGGTTAGCATAAGTCTACTTGCTTGCACGATCAGGGTTCATTCTTTAACAAGCAAAGCTCACCTGGCCCTTCCTTTTAAGGTTCAGGAAATAGTCCTTTGGTAGAGTGTTTGCCACCCTCGCGCGGGGCTTTGGCACTCCAAAGTACTTTCGAAGTTTTGCACAGTACTCGAGGCCGCCATTAATAGTATTAAGAACGCCGACTACCTGCATGGACGTGCGAAAGGACAGAATAGATCAACGGCCTCCAAGGTGACCCTAACATTGCTTCCGACCCATGCACTGGACGTGGCCCTGACACTCCCATCAATTCAATCGGCAGTGTCAGTGTCACCGTGGTTCAATGATTGCCCAGGAAAACGCCGCGATGTACACACCTTCAGTTGCAGGTTCTGGTCTGTCGTGAGTCTTTCCTTTACTAGAATGCCAAGTTGTTTCCCTCTATTGTCAAACGTCAGATGCGTCTCCATCGTCGTCACAGAGCACAGTGTTCACTGGAAAGCGTGCGACCTTAACATCACATAGAGGTGTGAATATTGGCGAGAAGAACGAGTTTTTCTCTCCTGGAAAGCTGCAGCACAATCTTGCTTGAAGGTTTTGTGATATTTAAGAAGAGCAAAAACTATGACCTGAGCCGCAGTCTTCACAGAATGCACTGCGACATCAAGATGTCGGTTGGGTTTGGATCCCCTAGAACCTCGCCCTACCGAGGTCTTCGATAAAGCTATGCCATGCAGGGAAGCCTATTCTAGATCGTATATTGCAAGACAGCAAGAACTTGTTAAGAAACAGATGGCCTGAAAAACTATCTTACTCTCCGCTCCATTCATTGCTGGGTTGGGGCATGATCACGAAGATTGATTGAAGGCTCTCCCTGGCACCATGTGGGCTTTGTCTGTCTAACGGACAACTCATCTGAGGATAGAGGAAATTCGCTCGCTTTTTCTCTCCCTAGGTCTCTCAAACAGTAAGATAGACATTTTCCAGTCTGCTGCCAATGACGCGTGCAGGGAAGATCCGGCAACCCAAGCGCCCAGTGCGGCCTAAGAGGTGTGGCTGTTCATGTGCTTTCATGCTTTTTGAGAGGTTTGTTCTGTATGCATGATGAGCATGAGATGTATTTCCTTGAAAGTGTAGATGTGAGCAGGAGGCGTAAGCTTCCATCAGAAACAAACAAACGGTGAATATGACTGTCGATCGGCGCCTGAACATTTTCTGTGTACAGGCCTGCTACAAGTCTGACCCCCAGGATCGTATCGGTTAACAAGGCAGAATCTGATACAAGTATCAGAAAAAGATGTCCTCAGCTTCCGGCGGAGATCTGGTCTCTCATAGCAGCCAACATGAGCACGAAAGAGTGGGTCCAAATTTCCAGGACATGCAAGATGTTCTGCAGGGTAAGTCGTCTGTGTTTATCCTGCGTCATTACGTCTTTCCTCTCAATGCTGCAAAAGAAGACTGGAATGTTTGAAAGTCGCATCAAGTTGCTGTGCTTTCCGAACAGGTTGAACCAGCTGGACCTGTTTGCCTCGAGGCGGGCGGAAAGACTGGACACAATGCGCTGACATGGCTCACGCAGCACACTCCCAGTGCAAGCTCTGTGGCAGTGAATATGGATATGGCTGTGGACGACGTCCACCGTTTTATCCAGCAATCAGGCAGCATTTCTTGCTCCATGGACCTGCGGAGGCTTCACATCCAGGCCGCACCGAAGGTCCTCGACACAAGCCTCGTCTTCCAGTCGTGGATGGAAGCGTACCTTCAAGCGCATGCGTACACCCTGGAGGTTGTCAGCCTGCGGATTTGGAACTTGAAGACTGTGCCAGCCCTGCTACAGCTGCAGCACCTGATGCTGGCCACCAGGAAAAACCTGCGCCAGCCAATCTTGGAGTCCTTTGCACATCTGCCCAGCTTGCAGTCACTGTGGCTCGGTTGCGACAGCCTCAAGCAGCCAGACCAGCCGTATGAAGTGGATCTCAGGGGCTGCACTAACCTGCAGCGAGTGGGCTTTGGTACCACTTTGCCAAAAGCCTTTCACGTGCCACCTGCATGTCTGGTGGCTATCGATTGCACAGCGCGTGCGGCACTCAATGATCGAGAGTTGTGGAGGGACCGCAGCTCATTCGCCGAGTTCCTCTTTGACAAGTGCCATGATGATGTGCGCTGGGATCGGCAGCTGCGCACCTTTCTGGGAGAGCCAGAGCTGCCTGCTTTTCCAATGCTGACTCAGCTGCACCTGCATGGCAAGTACATCGGCAGTAAGCAACAACCCATGGTGGTGGATGGGAACCACCTGCCGGTGCTGAGGGATCTGTCCATCCAGTGCTCAATCATTGTGCTCAGCCTTGAGGAGACATGCAGGCTTGAGAGGCTGAGTCTGAGTGTGAGCTTCCTCATCCGCATGGAGGTGCCAAACTACAAAGCAGTGTGCTCACAGCTGCAGTATTTCAGATGCTACAGCACCTGGAAGTATGTCAATGCTGCATCCTTCTCTATTGTGAGGGGCATAGTCAACTCAGGCCGCTTCCCTCCGTCACCAGATGGCGAGCCCTTGATGGTGCTTCAGAGGCGATACCCGATTGGCTTTGATGGAGAGCCCAAGAGAATGGGTGTGATTGCCTTCCCCAGGGCTGCTCTCAATGATGATGTCAAGAGCTGCCGATGCCAGACTTGCCCAGCATGCTTCGGTTTCTAGGACTCACCACCATATGAGGTGTTATAGTGATCAGGAGAGCTTGCCAGATGACATTCATCCTTTGTCTATCACACTTGGCATGGGCATGTGAGCATGCATTTGTGTTGGTAAACATCAAGCTTGCAGCGCAGTCGTAATGAGAGTGGGCCCATGTATTTTGACATTTAGTGGAGCAAGCCATGGCGTTCTGGACCCTGTGTTATGGCAGACTGCTAGAATGGATTGTGTGGACAAAACCGATCAGCTGATGAAAGTCGGTGCATGATGGTTATGATGGCATGATGACAAATGATACTGTGCATGTTTGATTAGGATTTTGATGATGTCTGGACTCGCTTCCGTCTGGTTGAACTGGTTGAACACCAAGATGCCAACAGAGTCAGACATTGTTGCGCGCGCTCGCTCGATCGACGCTCGGCCCCACGGCTGCCAGTGTCATCTAGTACTATTGAATGATGCTGGGGGTGCATTCTGGAGTCTATGAGCTGTAGGCCACCTATGACCTAGCTGGGAGATCTGGTGTCTGCTTGATACTCATATGGTTTCTATGGCTCTGAAGGGGAGGTGTGGTACCGGTATGCTTTGCGAGGAATCATGATCATACATGTGATGCATACATGTGATCATATATTATATATACTATCTATATTATACAGTATATGAGCATGCGCATGGCGGATCTATCATGATTGTGGGCTGCAGCACATGCATGATTACATTTGCCTATAAAATACCATTGTCTGCATGCACTCTGTGTATACATCTCAAAGAATTATGCAAGGAGACTCTGCTGCATGATTCCAGCGTTGGCTATCATCTCCAGGAGATGATCTCTTGCATTGCTACGACAGGAACGCCTGTGCAGAACATATCCCATGTGGAGCTTTCGCACATGACTCGCAAGTTGCATCGGCGATGCTACATCGCCCAAGCCAGAAGTAAGCTGAAGAAATGATAGCGACCATTGCAACGTAATTTGTGTTCAATCAAGTTTATAATCTGCACTTTCTCGCATTTGCCTTGCACGATCGTTTCGCAACTCAGGGGCTGTCCCAGCTTCTGAGTACAGAATCGCTGCTGTATTATTTATTGTAGGTAGATCCTTTCCTTGCAGCAGCACAGATGACATCCAAGTCAAAGGGAGCTGGACTTTCATCCGCTGCCAAGCGTATCCAGAAAGAGTTGGCTGAGATATCACTGGACCCTCCTAGCAATTGTTCAGCAGGACCAAAAGGCGACAACATTTATGAATGGGTCTCCACAATATTAGGACCAGGAAGTAAGCTTCAACTTGTTTCTGCGGTTCTTTGAGAATTTCAAATAACCACTTGCGAGAGTATGTCCAGGATGCGAACTTCAAATTCTGCCAGACGAGGTTGCTCATGTACACCATCATTTTGCATTAAGACCTCAGCGTAGCAAGTCTGAATGCAGTGGAGTGTTATGTTTACGTGTTGCTGTGATGCCAGGAAGGGCTTTATAGAGTGGGTTGTCTCCTTGCAGGCTCGCCTTATCAGGGTGGTGTCTTCTTCCTCGACATCCAGTTTCCAATGGACTATCCCTTCAAACCTCCAAAGGTGACCATCGCTTGCATGCCCTTTCAAACATGCCCTTTTGTGTTGCCTTGCCTGCGCAATGTTTGTCAGGTGCTGTGTGTTAAGGGAGTGTGCAGGTTTTTTGCCTGGACTGGCTGCGTCGATCTAGCCGCACTCTGTTGCTGCTCAGGTGGTCTTCCGCACGCGCATCTACCACTGTAACATCAATAGCAACGGCCAGATCTGCCTCGACATCCTCAAGGACCAGTGGAGCCCTGCGCTGACAGTGAGCAAGGTCCTCCTGTCAGTCTGCTCGCTGCTGACTGATCCCAACCCACGTATGCTCTCTGCCCTGCGACAGCACTCTTGATGTGTTGTTGCCTCGTGTCATGTGCCTCTATGCCAGCTGCTTCATTGGCCAAAGCGTACACATGACCTTGTGATTACTGTTCCTTCAATGCTTTCCAAAATAGAATGGCAATGCACGGTGGTCGAAAGGCCTTTTTACAGGCTCCTGCAGGCCAGTTTGCTGGCTTACTGAAACATTGCAGTGCCTGGGGAATTATGCATGATCAGATGCTGATATTGGCGTGATGTGGATTTGCCCGCAGAGGATCCCCTGGTAGGCAGCATTGCGCAGCAATACCTGACTGACAGGGAGGCGCACGATAAACAAGCCGCAGAGTGGACCCGCCGCTTTGCACAGGGCTAATGCTGGGGTCTGCCAGAAGATTCCTTCAGACAGAAGACATCGGATGCGCTGTGCTTGCTACGATGGTATCAGCTGTTGTTGTTGCAAAGGGTTCTGCTGAGACTGGGTCCTATGGCATGAAGGGGTATTCTGAAACCATTTAAACTTTGCATGCTGTCACAGCATGCAAAGTTGGGGCGCAACGGTTGCGGGCAAGCTTAGGCCCCCCAAGTTGGGGGCGCCCCAGGGCATCGCAAGGAAAGGGTGCTAGCGCAACTGTGCTTGCCACATGAGATCAAGAGAGAAAGGACAAACATCAAGGGTGTGCGAGCGCCAGTAAGAGAAAAGGCTGCCTCCGCACGACAAACATTGAGTGAAGATGATACATGTCCTACCGGCCCAGGAGCACAACAGATCACATTGCATACATGCAGTCAAGTGTGGCAAGAGGCAGGAGGAGCACAAACACACCTGCAATCAGGGTGGGCGATGTCACATGTCTGCATTGTTCTTATAATTAGCTTAGTCCCTGGCTGATCATGACACTCGCAATGGTACATGGCGAATGGTACCCGGGGTTGCCACTGCAACTTGCCAGGCTTGAAAGCATTTTTTTTGAATAAATGTCTTTTCTGACATTGTGATGCATATGAAATCTGATATTTTTGAAACAAAAGGGAGGCACCATACTTCAGGCACTGAGTTCCCTTATAAACTGTCTAACCTAGGGCCCCTAGGCTAGGGATAATTAAGAAAGTTGTTTCTTAATTACCCCTAGTCTAACCTATTGCGAGTAAAAACCTTTCAAAGTGGCAAAGTTTGTGGTTGCTGACCATGACAAGCGAGATCGACACTTCCCAGGTCAGTTCTTAGCAGTAGTGTACTGTACTGGTGGTCTGAGATGGTGTGCAACAAACAGCCTGAGCAGCCCACCCCCTCATGGCAAAGCTTGTTGGTGTCAGCCTTGACTTGCAGCTCGCACCACTTTTCTGGCTAGCTGGTGCTCTTAAGCACATACGACAGCAGACAGCTCATTGGCGTGAATTAAGTATCTCGCGTTCTGTGGGGCACAAGACATGGCACGAAGTATGCCAGGGCAAGCCCTTTCTGCAGGATATTTCTTGGTGGAATGCCCTGGAGGAGAGCAGCTGCTTTGAAGATGGAAGGTGGCCTCAAGTGCTGCTCCATAATTTGACGAATAGCAAGAAGACTCGTCCCCAGGATCAACTTCGACGTTGTGCATAATGTCATTGCATGGAGACCGTGAAGAATTTGAGACCGCACAACTGGTTGTCTCCTGACATCGGTGTGACAGACCGATCTCACTGGTAAGCCATTTGTTAAAGCCGTCACAGGACCTCGAGTAAGTTTTGGATCACGAATCTCTGTATATACAGTTACGGTTCAGGGGGTATGGTCGACACCAGGCGGTGCACCTGAAGCTCTCTGCCATGTTAAGACAAAGAGCAGTCAAAGTTGTAGTTTAAGGTGGACTACGCAAAATTGCAGGTGTAGCTCAGGATTTTCAATAATGTCAGGGATGGACTTGATCAAAAATAGCGGGCTTAACGGACTCCAGCCGAAACGGCAGGGATTTTCTTGGCTTCATCTCCGTGTCAAAGACAGGCGTGCCCGAGTTCACCAGGCCTGGGATTATCGACAATCGTGTTTTGTTGGTGCCAACAGTAGCTGTGTTTTGTTGGTGCCAGCAGGAGCTGTGATACCAGAGTGAAACAGTAGGTAGAGGAGAGCTAGTTTAGATCGGGATTGACATCAACACTTCAACAGCACATATTGATCGAAATCCCCATTTTGTCGCCCCGGCAACGAGATCGCCTTCGGTTTGATGACTGCTCTCATTGTGAGAGTGTGGTTCCCTTTGGTGAGGGCTCTTTGCTGCAGGGCGACGTGGGGAGAGCGACCTTGGGATCAATCCCCCTACAGAATCAGGAAATAAATTGTATATATGTATAATAGATCTAGTACAGTAGAAAATGATGTCCACCTAATTTTTTTGCCGATTAAACTTCTGTTGTTGCTTGTTCAGCGTTCGGGTCCCCCACGGCATCCTCCCATTTTTGTGTGAGCACTTGGGCAACCTAATCTTGACTATATAGTCAGGCAGGAAGTGAGCTATCTCCAACCCTGAAAGCAGGTAGTAACAGATGCTGATTCCGCTGGCACCACTCTGGAGCTATGGGGCCCCATGCTTTGCCCCAACATGTACACCTGGCAGGGAACCAGGTGACAGCGAGCTCAAGCAAGTTAAGTGGCTTCAGAAGAGCTCTTCTTGCGAGAGTAGCCTCACTTACCACAGCTGTCTGCAACGCCAACAGCTGACAACATAGCAAGCGCAGTGTCTCTCTGGCAGACCCCAGCATTAGCCCTGGGCGAAGCGGCGGGTCCACTCTGCTGCTTGCTTATCGTGCGCCTCCCTGTCAGTCAGGCATCGTTGCGGCATGCTGCCCACCAGGAGGTCCTCTGCGGCCACATGCACAACACGCCAATGTCGGCGCCTGAACCGTGCATGATAACAGGCACTATAGAGTCTCACTGACCAGCAGACTGCCCCTTGGAGGAGCGTCCCACATTGTCTGGACCACCATGCAGTTCTCATGTTGTCAGCAGCACTGACGGAACTGTTGAGTGCCAAGACCATGTGTCTGCACTGGGCAATGAAGCAGCGCGCATAGAGGCACATGCCACCAGGCAGAAACACATCAAGAGTGCTGTCGTAGAGCAGAGTGGATTGGGGTCAGTCAGCAGCGAGCAGACTGACAAGAGGACCTTGCTCAATGTCAGTGCAGGGCTCCACTAATCCTTGGGGATGTCAATCAAGGCAGATCTGGCCATTGCTATTGATGTTACATTGGTAGATGCATATCGTCTGGCAAATATTGACTTCTCTTGATGAAAGACAAGATCATCAAAAGCATGATGCACCAGATCGAAGATGCCAGATTCAACTTGCACCAGACGATGGGTTCCAAATAAATTGAATAAAGCAACCCATGCACCAGTCATCAACTTGCCTGCAGCTTGGTTCCGGCGGCGACAATGTCAACCAGCTGGGACCCACAATCCCCGATCATAAACCTGAACGGTGGCGTTCCCTGCCAGTCCCCAGAACACAGCGGCGCTCAACCTGCCGGCCACGCAGCAATCTGATGCGGCAGCGGTGCTGCGGTGAGTAGCAGCGAAGCCTGGCACCAAATTAATGGCGCATGCGACCATCTGTCTCCAACATAGATTTCCAATGGGTTGGCTCCGCCAAGTTGGCGGCGCGCCAAAAGGGACGCCAGCAGCCGCTGCCCTGAAAACTGCCGCCACGTATTGGACAGCGGTGTGGACTGTCAATCCCTGCAGCGCCTGCAGCACCATAAATGCACAACCTCAACAATTTTTTAAGACAAAATATGAGGCTGCAGTCTTACCAACCTCAGGGCTGTGCTGGTATAAGCAGGCGTGATCCCACGAATATTAATGGCACCCTCAGCTATAACCCATGCCTGTCGCATGTCTGAAATTTCTGTCAGTTGTGCAGCGCCTCTCATCGTGCTGCCATGAGACAACCAGCGTGTGAGGAATGACAGTCCCCTGAAGAACGCAGCATCTAGCAATATTTCCAGCAAAGGCCTTGCAGAAGTATCCAGTTCACGCCATGAGAATACCTACTTCAATGTAGGTACCAGCAAGAGAGGACATGAGACACTGCTCACAGATGGGAGATCACAAGGAAGGTCACTCCTTAATTTTGTATTCGACACCTCCATGCTTCCACGAAGGATCACAGAGAGCACTGCTTGGCTGACGCTCATGGAAGTGATGCTGCTGGACTTTGCCACAGAGGTCAACAGAAAACTTGTTGGACACACACACAGGGGTCACATTAGCACAGTAAGCATGCCGACGTCCACTGCGGCTAAATAGCCTTTGATAATTGAGGAAGTGGACCACTTGCAAGGCTGGACGTTTCAAGATGTCTCCACAGTACTGATGGACATACGTTCTAAATGCCACATTGGCGCCACATAAATAAATCAACGCGGCTGTGCCCCATGCACCTGGAAAGTTGTTGATCTGTAAGATCGGACTGGGTGGGCGGCTGCTAACACCTGGAAGGGCCATGCACACCAAGAGTACTCGTGGGCGGCTCGCAATCGCCACGCTGTGACAAACGGCCCGGTCGCCCCCCTGCGGCGCGGCTCCAGCAGGTGCAGCCGCTCAAAGGTGTCCCGCTGCTCCCCTTCCTTCCCTTTGGGCCTTCCCACTGCGCCAGGCTGAGCTGCAAGACCTGCAAGCCCTGCAAGAGCACAGCATTGATGCCAGCATCTTGCACAACGCAGCTAGACATCCAATGTGTTTTTTTGACACATGCAGCGGCAGAAGGCATGGAGATCTGGCCTTAAATGATGCATCTCAAAGGTGGGCATGTCCCTGTGGCCTTACTCCAGTGCGCAGAATGTCAAAGGGGCAGAAATGGCACACCTGGTCGGGGAGTGGCCTTTTCGTGATCGCTGCGTGCAGAGTCTCCCAGCTCCTTCATCATATCAGAAATCTGGAAGACTCTGTGCCATTACTGCGGCTTGAATCACACTCCTTCAGCATAACGACAACATCCTGCGTGACAAGCAGTGACACAGCGGTCAGCCAAGCTCCTGGCCACTGCTGGAGTTCACCTCTGTCCCAGCAAAAAGAGTCACCATGCGATTCAAAGAATAAACGATTATCTTGATCTGCAACTGGTGGATGTTGGCAGCCATCTGCCACCCTTTGTGTTTGATTTGATCTGATCCATCCTCCAAGGTGGGCGATGTGAACACAGCTCAATGCAGATTGAACTGCATGCCCAGCTGTTGCAGCGCACCAGCATCTTGAAAATAGCTATTTCGAAACTTTGCCCCACTACACATGGAACTCACACTCATAGCCGCCAGCACTTTTTGGGAAAAAAGGAAAATGAGGTCCTACCGGGTCCAGGGGGGCATGACTGCGGCCATGAAGGCAGCCATAGGACCGTGGTTGAGGTGCGACTGGTAAAAAGAAATCTGCTGCAAGGCATCCCCAGCCGTCATAAAATAGCGGGCTCGTCCCAGTTGATGAGGTTTACTGTGCATGGTGTCAGGCGCGCCGATCGCTGTGCCTCTCGAGACATGCGAAATGGGCACCTGCAGCCAAGCTCTACTCTAGTGTCCACTTCAAAGAAAGCTTCGCCTTCTCGATGATGAGCGTGAGGAGGCAGCCGTAAGTAATGTACGCATGCTGATTGAACTGCCACATCTCCATTCCATACACCCCCTCTGCTGCATTCAGTCAAGAGGAAGCCCTACATTCAGGGTGCAC
The DNA here is from genome assembly GCA_020887355.1 of Coccomyxa sp. Obi. NCBI lineage: Eukaryota > Viridiplantae > Chlorophyta > Trebouxiophyceae > Coccomyxaceae > Coccomyxa > Coccomyxa sp. Obi. Next base: position 1,326,984 of record AP025005.1, on the reverse strand, counting down.
AGCCATTTCATTAACATCTATGCATCACATTTCAAGAATCAAACTGCAGTGACGCCATCAAGCATTACAAAAAAGCCTGCAGGATTAATATCGTCTTCCTGGTGATGTGAGCTGCCCTTAGTCATGGGTACTCCCTTTGGCAAAGGACAAAAGACAGATGGCGTCTGCCTGTAGCGTGGATTATTGTCAAGCACTGCAGTCCTGACCCACTTGGGGAACAAGAAGAAGAGAGTTTCTGCACCTCGCCATTGATGGGCTGGAGCATCTTCTTGAGGCCCATGTGCAGGCCCTGAGCTGCAAAATCTGCGGTGTGGGCGCACAGGTAGGCAACCAGCTGTTCACGGCTGTCATGCGGCCATGTGGCCCACACAGCACCAGCTCGCCCAGAGCTGCATGCAGACCAGCGGCAAGCATCAGAGATCCTCATTATCCTGAGTCAAACAGTCATTCCGACGGCTGCTCCCATCAGGCAGGCCCTTGAAGAATAATCGTATAACTTTTCAAAATCCAAATAAACTACAAAAACAAAAATATGGGCTCGTGCGGCTGGACAATGAGTGGATCACCCCAGACAACAACCCCAGATGATATGTCATGTTGAGGTGTCGGATGCCTGTTGCATTGAAAGCAGAGGCTGGAGTCTGAAATTTACTTGTGGGCACCTGGGGTCTTTGGTGGTCTCAGCGGGCATGCCCCCCCCCCCCCTAGCAGATGGTGGCGTCAGCGCCCCTTGCCGGCCATGTGGCATGTGAATTGTCCATGCCGCTCCAGTTGCAATGCAACCTGGTCATATTGTGTCAATCCCCCCACGCTCCTTATCCTGACCTTTGCCAGAAGCACAGCATTGATGTCACCACCAGAAAGCAACAACAGTGAAGGATCTTAACAGGAGCAGCCTTGCTCAGCATTTGCCTGGAGGTGGTGCAGCATAGCTGCAAGTGCAAGCAGACCCAGAGGTGATGAAGTGAAATAGGGACCCAGCAAGATGTGCAGGACTACGATACAGGACCCTTCAGAACGCTGTACAATACAGGCCAGGCAAGCCGCTCAATGGCAGAAGCAGAGCAAACATGTGGGGAAACAAATCGGAGCCCAAGGTCACTGCAGTTGCACGCACCTGCCGAAGTCAGTCTAGGATATGAGCTCCAGGTCGGGCTTGACGCTGCTGTCCTTGAGGCAGGAGAGAAGGTTGAAGGGGTCTTATGGTGCAAGGACTCCCGGCATTGGTGGCATCGGCAGGATCTTCATGAACTCCTGCATGTCATGCCAGTCTATTAGCGAATCAGAATAGTAAGGGCTCCCAGGACACAGGACCACCTTATTAACTTGCTCGTTGGCTGCACATCATGTTGTTGAGGGTTTGCGCACATCGGGAGGTTTGCAGTTTTGCATGGCTTGTCTGATCGAGCATATGGATAATGTTAACCAAGTGATTTGGACGAATGCATGCTGTTGATGGGAAGGGCATCATATGGTACCGAATGGCAGCTTCTGATACAAGTGCTGCTCACCTAGATCGTTCATGGCTCTGGCGCTCCTGACTGCCAGTGGTCCAGGATCATGTCCTGCTCCAGATCGGCAGATGAGATGGCTGCTTTCACGATTGGGCACCTGTGCAAACATATTTAGAAGAGCTCAACTCACCAGAATGAACGAGAACACAGCTGTAAAAAGACAATGCATTTAGCCCTTAAAGACAGGGAGGCCACTGCAAGTGGAGGATATTGTAATAAGGTTCTAAAAAAGGGCCACTGCTTTTGTCAATTTGGTAGATCAACAGTTTCTGAGATGAGCGCTCTTCATTGCTTGCATGCACAGATGGCACTGCGTAGGCATGTCACATGTGGTCTCATACTATCATTGACATTGAGTAGCGTTCAACCCAAAATGCTTGAGGGTTTCAGGAACACAATGTTCAACCAGTCTTGAGCATTTCTGGAGCAGCATACTCACCAATAGTCCATGGTAGTCAATAGTAGATGATGATGGTATTGAGAGGTTGAAATCTGCCAGTTGGAAGATGGACAGGCCCAAACGATAAGGGAACAGCATGCGACAATGTCTGCCAGCTGTGGACTCAGGTCGCGATGCAGCTCCAATCTATCTAATCTGGTCAATGCGGAATGTCTGGACAGTCGATTGATCTGCAGCAGACCTGGCAGTTCACCACATGGGAGGTTTCACAGGAGCATGTGTAAAGTGTTTGGCCATACTTTTCCCCATGAAGGCTGCTGATTAGCGTTATCAGACTCTATTTACGAACTCAAGAGAATGTCACCTCCGTTCCATTGCAAGAGCGTGTCCTCAGGAGTGATGAGAAGCTTTGTGCAGTGGTAGGGTGTTGTCGCCGCACTGTCCCCGTCGCTGCACTGTCACTCTGGAGAGACAAGTCCCAGCTAGATAGCTGGCAGGTAAGATGCATATTGACCTGGAGGCTTGCGCAGCGTTACAAACCTCTGTCGCGCCAGAGTGTAGTAAACCATCCACCGGACTCCGCTCTTTCGCAGATCCTTGTGGAGAAATCTTAAAGTTGCGGTACATATCAGATAGAATAGAGATACTATGAGGGACCTGGACCAGGACGAAATGTGCTTTGTCTTTCCAACAGCTTCTATTGACCAACTTCCTCCAAAACAGACCCCAGCTGGCCAGCTATCCCATGGGATACTTAGTCATCCAGTTTTGAGTTTTGAGTTTTGAGTTTTGAGTTTTGAGTTTTGAGTTTTGAGTTTTGAGCCAGCGTATGAGTTTTGAGCCAGCGTAAGGTGCACTAGCGGCCATGAACATATAACTGAACTGTTAATAACGTTAATAAGCTACCTGAGTACAAGCCAGCCTCCCTTCGCTTGGAGGTATGCACACTGTATACCAGATCGTGAATACCTGATTGCCACCAGAAGAAGACGCTGTCCAGGTAGCATGCTAGATTGACCAGAATTCATTCTGTAAATTGTTTCAATTATGTGAGCGTAAGAAAGCGCGAATTGCAGAGTTTTAATAAGACAGTTTACAGACCTGTGATTGCGCTGGAAGGACGCGAACACCGGGCTCAACTCCTTGTCACAGCTGGCCGCTACTGGACGCCCACTCTCCCCAGAGAAGTGTTGTGTATTAGTTGATGACTAGAAGGTCCCAGAAGTGTCTGTGAAGAGCTATACTCCACGGGGCCTAGAAGTTCACGCCATTGGAGCTGCTCGCCATTCTCGAGATCTGGGCTGAAAATCGTCAGTAGCCCCGGTAGGAACCTTCCTCAATACATAAGAAACACATCCAGAGGTGGTGCCCAACTTACGCACAGTTCCTACGATGATTTGACTGATTTGACTTCACATCGGATGTGCCTTCCGGTTCAACCCTCGAAAAGGGACTTAAGCACTTCCTCAACGAAACCCTCGTCCTTGCATGGATCAATGAGGCATCATATGCAGTACCTGGAAATTGAATTCCACTTACGACACCGATTTTGACACGCTTCGCAACTAAAGAGTCTTTCATTCACGTATCACAACTAATGCCAAAGATAAAACACGAATCTCGAGAAGTACAGGCCTCGTCAAGTCGGGCTTGTCTGTCTCTAATCGGGGACAAGCCAGAACAAGTTTACCGTACACGATGAGTTTCATAAATACGTCCCTTCTGACAGGAAAATATAATCTGATCTCTCTCTACAATGTTGCCTTGGTCCAACTTATCTACTACAACTTGTACTACGGTACTCTCCATTACTTCAAGGGTGGCTCAACGTTTCCGGCATGCACTATATTCTTTAACATTTCATTATCTATACGGTGCAATGAATTGTTTCGGAGTGCTGACCATGAGAAATGCAGCGAGAGCTGATTTTCCTTTGTCAGGTCTCAGCCCTGGTTGTTTGAGAGGGTGTGCAACAGCCAGCCTCAGCAGCCCACCCCCTCAGACAATAGCCTCTGCATCAATAGCAGTCACTTGCAGCTCGCAACACTCTGTTCTGGCGTGCGTACCAGTGCTTTTCTTGTGGGCGTCAACTGAGCATTCAGGAACTGTGAGTAGGACAGAAGACTGACATGAGCTAGTACAGCGGTTGCAGCATCATAAAGCATGATAGCAGCTCAATGAAGTGGAATAAGTAGCTCGCGTTCTGGGAGTTGCAGGAGCAAAATAGAGCTGCCACAGGGTATGCCAGACGCCAGGCAGTACCCAGAATTAACCCATCGAAGGAGATGATTAGCTCGGCACATGGAGCAAAACCAGACCGCCTGCGAGTACTGAGATACGATTGAATACTCAGCCATTGGTTTTCTACTTGCCTGGCGCTACCTCTAGTATTCAGAGACAGCCGAACTTGCCAAGTGGTAGTCTAAGCATCGCAGACAGGTGGCAGTGGACGCTGCGAGTGGCCTCTCAGAGCAGTATGCCCCTTTGTCAGCAGCGTTGCATACGGCAGGCGGAGATGAGGCGATGGGTGAACCATGCATCCTGGAGCAACTGAGCAGGGACTGGCCGACAAGGAGCATCTGCTGGCTGACTTATACTGACATCTCATGCAGATGATGAGGCATGATCTTCTTGATACTTTCCAATTAGTAGTCAGGATTATGCCCATGGAATGTGGCCAGTGCCCAATTCCCCAGATGCTGGTATTTACTGTTGAGAAGCCAACCTGCAGCCAGGGCAAGGGGTTCTTTAACGGAAGCATTGACATCTTTGGGACGGCGTGTGAACAACAGCAAAATATCGACAATGTCACCAAGTCAGGTGCCTTGACCAGTTCAACATGGTCGCTGTCAAGTCAAAGCTGGGGCCCATGAGGATCTCATTTTGTGCAACCATGACATTGGGCAGGGGGAGGGTGTCCCTCAAGGACACTGCGGAGTATATGTTGTGACACCATCATGGATGAAGTGCTAAGGCACCTGACCGACCTTCCAATTTACTAAATTATCATCTTTACATTGCGTTTTGTGCTGCAGACATTGAGTGACATGCAAAAATCTGAACGCGGAAGCTACCAGAGATACTCATTGATATTTTACCAGCAGTACACTGATCTTCTATTGGCCCGATCATGTACCAGAACACTCATCAACACACAAACCATCTAGTCGGATAACGATGCACTTTTTGTGCCACTGTGGTACCCAAAAAAGAAATGCAGAAGGCTTCAAAGCCAGGCTTCTAGGGCGACAGAAGTGGCAATCAAAAGTAATGAACATAAGGCAGCATCAGGCACCCTATCTTGCCGCCCTACTCTGCACTCCTGAAAATTCAATCTGGTTGTTCAAATGTCAGATCATTTTTGATATCATTCCGGTCTGGTGTGTGTTTAATAAAACTCGAGCACTAAGGACCTGACATTCAGAGCCTATATAGCTCCAGCTGCATGACAATAGAAGGGCTTGCAGTAGTTTCTGGGGTTAGTCGCCATGCGCTCGGCTGCCGCCCGGGTCTCCCGGGACCAATACCCCTTTGTTTAATTATTTTAAGCGTATGCATGAAATTCTGACAGATAGTTCCAGACCAGGATTTTGAATCTCAGATCTGGAAACAGGACTTCTTGTCGCACAAGATCTCCATCACAGCCACTCATTCAGTGTCGTTCTCCAGACATCTTGACATCCTCTCCTGCTGTCAGGTTGTAGAAGGCTTGTCCTGCTGCATCTTCATTGTCGCCCTGCGTCTGCACAAAAGACCTGTCAACCTGTGTATATTGCAAGTTATTTCATGCAAGTATGTCATGACGTAATGTGGTGCTGATATGCCATGCAAACATGCAGATGCGTTGTCAGGGACTGCTCCTCGATGTTCAAGGCTCCTGTACTGTCCGAAAAACGCTCAGCAGGTCTTGCACGTGCATGCCAGATGCAGCTGTGCGCTGCACCTCATGCCCTCTGCAACATTAATGTCAAGCCAAAGCCCAAATGGAATGTTTCCCAGTACGCAAGGGCCCTGTACGAACCCAAACGATAGAATGGAGCAACACACAAACCCCAGGGCTCTTCTGCAGATAGATGGTGCATGTATGGCATGATGAGCGAGTAAGGCCTATTGGTTCTGAACAAATTGTCATAGTGTCAGACTGGGTATTGGACCCATTGGCCAATGCAGGCGCATGATCTTGTCATTACTGTTCCATCAAACTGTTCACAACACAATGGCAATGCATGGTGGTCAGAGACACCATTTGACAGGCTCCTGCATGCTCAAAGACCAGCAGTGAGATTTTGTAGAGCCTGGGAATTCATGCATGTGGAGATGCTCATATTGGCATGTTGTGCATGTGCCCGCAGAGGATCCCCTGGTTGGCAGCATTGCGCAGCAATACCTGACTGACAGGGAGGCGCACGATAAGCAAGCCGCGGAGTGGACCCGCCGCTTTGCACAGGGCTAAAGCTGGGGTCTGCCATCAGATGCACTGTGCTTGCCATGATGCTGTCAGCTGTTGTCGTTGCAGAGGGCTGTGCTAAGAGTGGGTTCTATGGCATGAAGAGCTGTTCTGAAGCCATTCGTAACTCGCATGCTTGTGCACATGAGTTTTTGTTGGGGCGAAGCATGGGGGTGCCCCAGTGCATCGTGAGGAACGGTGCCAGTGCGGTTGGTGTCTGCTACATATGTGCACTGGTCTCAGCGTTTTCCCTGGCTGAATCTTGACAATGTACATCATCGATGGAGGTGGGGGAAATGACAATGTACCTGTGGGACCCGAACGCTGTACTAGCTCGGCAGAAAGACACACAGCCCAAGGCACTATTTATAAAGTAATTACAGCCGAACAACCTCAGATCTGATTTTAAATCTAACATTCACTGACAACTTGCATGGTCTGCAGTGATGACATGGGCAAGAAAAGGGCGGATGAACCAGCGCGAATGAAAATCTTGGGCCCCTGAACGAAATTTAGTATGGTCGCGTACATTGTGCCTATGTTGCAGGCAAGTAGTTGACGTGTAATTCCTGGAAGCACTTCCTACTCCTGTCTTCACTGATAGTGATACCAAAACTGTGGTATCCCCTAATTTTTATTCGCCTGACTATACCGTACTGCACCAGAACATTTATAACCTATCGCACCCACTGTTTCACACACGATTGTCCCATTATGGCATCAAGACACGTAGAGTGCCTCAGAACAACACTTGTAACAGACAACACATCCAGCAAGCGAGAGTAACGTCGCTGAGATTTATCAATCCCCCTACGACTGCCATCTGCTCCACACTCCTTGAAATCAAATGCCCGATGAATGTTGATATTGTTCTCGAGTGTGGAAGGGAATTAATTGAAACCAAACACATTGGACGAGCTGACAAATCATAATTGGAGCCTACAGCTCCAGCACATTCGCAGGACGTCCCTACATTCCCTTCCAAGTTCTTTTTGGACGAAATGCTGGAATTAATGGCGTATAAAATACGCCAGCAGACTTGATCCCATGCCGCGCAGCAGCTGGAGCATGACCAGCCACTCTCATCCTCAGTTCAGTACCGAGACGGGTCCCAACAGGGACTTAAGAGGTGCAGTCCTCCTGCGGCTCTTTCCAAATGTTTCTACACCCTCTCCAGCTGTAAGGTGGTGGTGGTGGTGGTGGTCGTGGTGGTGTTGTTGGTGTTGGTGCTGGTGGTTGTTGTGGTTGTGGCGGTGGTTCCTTGGTGGTGGTAAGCGGCTCCCTGTCCGATGTTCTTGTTGCCCTGTGTCTGCAGATAAGACCTTTCAGACCTGAAATTCGTGCACTTATCTGAAAATGGTTTGTGGTGCTGGTGTGCCAAGCAAATAGGCACTTGCATTCCTAGCGACTGTTCCTGAGATATCAAGGCTTCTGTACTGCCCAGAGAGCACTCAGCAGGAGTCAGCACATGCATGGCCAGACGCAGGTGTGCACTGCATCTCACAGACTCTGCAACATCAATTCAAGTCAAATCCCAAAGGGATTAAAATTATTAGTTGGCTGGAACACCTCTCTTCCAGTTCAAAACGGCCTGTATGGACCCACTGGTGAAATGTGCTGGGAGTTGATTGTGACCTCTGCCGAGACGTTCTTGGCGGCACCCCGGGAGGATGGCTTCCCGACGCGCTCGGCTGCGGCCACATTGCTGCCGCGATCTGTGGCCGCTGCCATGCCATTCACAGCGGCCGCCTTGCCTATATTGGTCGCAGCATCCTTTGTTGGCTCGGGTGCGGCACCGGGCGCGGCCGCCTCGCCGCTGTCAGCCGCGGCCTCTTTGTCAGCAGCAGTTGCGGCCATCAGCGCCTTCTTATTCTGTGTGGGCACACACCAATTACGGCATCCTTCTACACTAGGACTATGAGGGTTGACTGGCTAAGTGGTATGATTCATTGAAGGACATCGATGCACACAGGAAGGGACCCACCTGAAGCTGTACGCGATGACAGTTGACAACGCATCTGTTGCTCATGAAAACAACCACCCTGGTTCGAGCAGGATCATGGAAACACAATGTCAAGTGCCAAGAAGCTACCGAACAAACCTCAGTCAGGGGGCCTCTGGTGGCCGCCCCGGTGGTGGCCGCTGGTGCAGCATCCTTTGCATGGCGCTGAATGATTGCAGAAATCTCCTCAAACGTCAGGCCAGTGGCTCTCTCAAGCGCGGCATAACTGCGGGCCTTGTCACTGTAATCTGCCAAACAGAAAGCACATCCTCATTTATCACTCTGGGCTCCTTCAAAGAGTCCTGCAGCTCAGAGTGATGTCTCCATTTGAAGGCAGCATGTTCATTAGTAAGCAGTAGCGGCAAGTCGTCTTCGAAAAGCCTCATCGGCATCAGTGCTCAAACCTTTTAAAGTAAAAACATATGGCGTGCAGGCATCCAGTGGACAGATTGTTGATGACAGAAGGCGCACCATCAATGTTGGAGGATCTTGCCATCCCTCTCCTGTACAGACAGGGATACAGGCAGTCAGATCAGCAGCTATCAAACCATCTACCACCAGAGACCGCCTAGAATACCATGCGGCTGCTGACAGCGAGTGTGAGGACTGAAAAATTCAAGCATATTTCTTGCACTACATAGAGCAACATTTTTAAGGAGAACTGATTACCTTGTGCCCGTGCAGCCACACTGCCAGCTCCTCGTCCTTGTCCATCATGGCAGTCTCTAGCTGGTCCCCTGCGCGTGCCTTCCCAGCACTGGCCAGCCAACAAGTTTCTCAATAGTGGAATTGTATGGCAGCCTGCTATTCACATAATGTGTGCAGGTGTGGATAAACCTTTGACAAACTTGCAGCATTTTTCACTGCACCACTGGTTGCTCACCAATGCAGACAGAAGATGTCAAACCAGAAAGGGCTACTCGACTTGGCCACATGCAAAGCATATTGCAACACAGGTTAAGTGTTCGACCAGCAGGAGTCAGTGACCTCACCTGGTGGTTGCCGATTCCTCCTTCACCGGCAGGTCGGAGGTGTACAGCTGCTGCAGGTCATCCGCTGCTTTGTCGGACAGGCACTTGGCATCCTCAAAGTCATCTTCAAGCTTGGTAGCCTTTGCGGGATGAGGGGCTGTGCGTTGCTGGACCACATGAGCAGATGCTGTTTCCGACGGATAATCCGGCAGCCCATATAGTGCGATATGAAAGGACAGCTTTTCCTCCAAGCGTGCCTTCGTAGCCCTATGCTTGGCTGTCCTCTCCTGAGCACCAAAGCAGGCAGCGCTTGTGTCATGACATGAAAAGCTGCTGTCATTGTTGCTTCAACCACATGAAGCCCACTCTTGCACCACATCCTATTTTATGCAGGTTTCCTGTCCATGCTATCGCCCACAGACAGGAAACAAAATCCATGCTTTGCGAACTGCAGGTCAGCACCACACATTTGCACCATGGGTTCCAATCAGGCGTCTTTCCCATGTCATGTGGCATGACAACAGATGACAGTCACATCTCAGTACTTTTTACCAGCATGCTCGGGGCGTTCTACCTTAAGAACAGAGATGTCCTTCAGCCTATTCACTGCTATTGAGGAGAGCTTGCCAAGTGGGATCACTCGATTTCCCTCGACCTGCATGCAGCCAAAACATCACACACGAGGACAACTTCCAGTGTGGATCTGCTGCAAAGTACCCTCCTGCAAATGCCAGTCTGAGCGGACCGCAGCTCAACCACTGCAACAACGGCAAGAAATACCTGCTGCTGCCTTTGACAGAAGGATCTCAGAAATGTCATCGCAAAATGCTGTCTCATGCAGGTTAAAGGCAAACTGCGCCTCATGATGGGGCTGCATTCAATCATGCAGTGCCTGAACCGGAGCATCACTCAGCACAACATATTCTATTCAAGATGCACTCCCCAGAACATCATGACCTGGCAGATCACATAAATGCGCATCAAGGCATGCAAGATGCCTGCAGAACCTGTCAAGCCTAAAATTGCCTTCCTGCTTCACAGCAAATCTGCTACAAAAGGCTGGTGCATGGGCCACTTTGCAATGACAACATGCAGGACAACATGCCATTTTTGCACAGAGCAGAGCGCACCGGGCCATGGCCTGCAGGCTTGTCATGGGAGCCGGCATTAGGCGGAGGTGCACCATGATCTGCTGTCATGGGCTTGAAGACCTGCAAGCAGAGACACGATCAAGTGTCTTTTGAGCAGTTGCTAGGAGGATGCTGTCATCTCATGCTGTCATGAGAGGTGATCACCTCTCTGTTACTGAGCATCCCTGCAGTACACACACCACCTGGACAGCATCTGGAAATCTCTTCACACCTTGAGACAGCACCAAGCGCTAACACACAATCCTCAAAGCAGGCAGAAGGAAACGAGGGGCTGTCTTCTGGCGGTAGGTGCCAGCAAGAACCCTGATACGGTATATCGATAGTACTGCAGTCCGTCTAGGATTTGTCCAGGCTAAGAACCTGAACGCCTATAGCAGGAGCCTCGTAAGATCGGCTAGAGTCAGAGCTCCGACTCAAGCAAATTTTTCGGTAGCAAGGAGGACAATGCTCACCAGGGAATGTTTGAAGGAGAGGCGTCGGCGAAGACGAAGTCGTCGCCACAGTGCAAGGTTGCGTCGTTTGCGATGTGAATCGTAGTGTGGTGGACGTTGATGCGCTGAATTCGATTGAGGAATAACAAGATTTCCTCAACAACTCCAGAACACCAAGCAAGCCCGTGAAGACGACGTCAAGATTCTGCTGATTCTTGCTGACAAATCAGTGGACTGTCAGACCAAGCTGGCAGCAGCTCCCTCGGATGAGAGAGCCAAATTAAGCTTTCGGGAGGTCTCATTCGGTTGGGGCAAGAGATCCAATGTGGGATCTTGATCTGCATGTGCGCCGTTACAATTGCCACACGATCTTGGCAGTTCGCTGAATCAGACACAGTGCAGGGGTCTGCATTGAACCTTGAACAGTAATCAGCGAACCTCAATATTGATAGCATATTGATATTAATAGCATGCAGTTAGATCTGATCATGACACTAGTACTACACTAGTGTACGACAAACTTCACTTCAAAATTCCATCCGTCTAGACAGATCTGAACAGCTGACATGCATAAAAGTGCTGCATAGAACCCACGATATTGTCTGCTGGCATCATGCAGATAAAAATGGTAGAATCAAGAAGAGAAGTAATTTCATGTTACAATGTGGGCACAAACACTTCAACACATGCTGCCAAAACTGTGGACACGTCGTTGACAATTGTTGCAACCTTTGACTTTTACCAGAGTTTTGATGGGACCACATTTGCCCCATTCTGTGCGCTGCAGCGCTAGCTCAAAGCCTTAGCCAGCATGGGCAACATTCAGGTCTTGAGGTGCATTTCTAGAGAATGATTAGACATTTCAGACTGGCATGAAATCCCGAGTTCAAAGTCCACTAGCTTGATTCAAAGGCGCCTACATGAATACTGACCGATCAAAAGTACGATGGCATGTGATTCCAGTGTGCGGCATACATTTCTTCACAAATCCCATCCATCATACAGATGTGGCGCATGCTGGTTCATCTTCTTCTTCTTGCTGATAAATATTTTTGCCTCAACCAAGTGCTTGATGGACTCAGAGTCCCAGGGGTACGACTGAGGAGCTGACCGACTGCTAACAAGCTTGAATGAGAAGAGATAGCGCATGGTCAGAAATGGCATCAGAGACCGTCTGATCTGCAAACAGGTCTGCTCTTCCAAACTCTGAGAGTTGATCTCCAAGCTGCTCAGGTGCAACAGTGGCTCTAGCGCTGCAGGAATGTTACGAAACAAAGTGCCATCGAGGCAAACACGCTGCAATGACAATGGCAGAGCTGATGTGATATGCGCCAGGCCGCACTGTTCGATGCATAAGACCTCCAAATTGGTCAGGTTAGACATGGCTGGCGGCAGGGAATGTATACGACAGTTCTGCAGCTTAAGCTCTGTCAAACCTCTAAATGTGCAGAGCCAGTTTGTGCCATGGTCCCCCAATGAACTGCTCATTAAGCAGAGTGATTTTAGGTTGCAGCACGTGCTCAATCCTGGAGGCTGAGATGCCAGCTGGAAGGAAGTCAGGATGACTTTCTCCACCCTCGGACAGTGAAGAGACAGGCTGTGTGGCGCGCTGCCAGCATTGGCAAGGTACAACGATTGTACTACAACCTGATAAGCTGCGCAGCGCACACTCTTGCTCCAGCAGGGAGCTCTGTAACTGGAAGAATTTCCAGGTTCTCCAGGCGTGGAAGCTTCGAGAGCTCACTCAGCTTCTCAAAAGTTATCCCCCAGCCTAACAGAGTGAGGCTAACAATGCACGTGGACAGGCTCGCAAAGTACCAGTCCTTATCAAATCCCCAACCGTCGTTCAAGATAAGGGAACCTGCACAACACCATCGCCACTGTTTAAACATATTACCCCTTGAAAAACACTGATCTGCAAGTGATGCTTCAGCTCTCTCAGACACCGCATACAATAGGAGTACAATCCAACGCCAACACCAGGAAGGCTCACCCGCAAATACCTCCATCTCCACATCCACATGGTTCGCACGGAGCTCTTCAAACATCTGGGGGAACACCTCGCGATAGAAGGATTGTTGACAGAGCTCTTCATCTGCAGCATTTCCAACAAGGCCCCTAAAAAGCTTGATCTTGCGGACGCCAGGGAGCCGCCGGAGTATGCACCTGCGTTTAAAAATTCGGAGAGTTTCGCTGTGTCCTATGTTATGCTATGTAACGCTTTTGATGCGCAGAGACAAGTTTTAAAGAAGGCTGCAAATACCTCAATCTTTCCAAGCCTGCCCCCTCCAGAGCAAATTCTGAGGCAGCAACGTTAAGCTTGACATCCCCAAAGATCTTTAATTGCGGTCGAGGTTGAAATATGGCACGTCTCCATTGCTTGCAGACGAGGACTATGTTGCCACGGAGGTCCTCTGGTGGCACGAAGGAAAATATTCTGAGCCAGCAATCGTCAGGCAGAAGCAGTGCGTGTCCCATCTTGCAGATCTCCAAACAACTGAATCGTCACATCTCTGTAGTTGCATATGTCAAGCTGTAGTTGAGCTGTCTGGCAAAGTTTAGATATCCCCTTCAGCGCTGACTAAGCAGCTTCTGCCCTCCGGCTGTTGCATTTGAGATGACTATATTTGGGATAAGTGATGTCAACAGGTAAAGCCAATCTGCTGCATAAACGGGTGTTGCAGCTACTATTGCTGCGGCTCAGAAATTATCTAAATAAGTAGGATGGTAACATGCTGTTCAACTTGTCTCCATTTTAGGACAGTTGCTGCACACCCACGTGCACGGACCGGAGATTTGCGCGGCGGCCGGCGCGCGGCGCGGCCAAGCGGCCAGTGGCGGCCGCCGATTCTGTTTACATCTGGCAAACATCCTCCGGTAGGCTCGGTAAGGGTATCTACCCAAGGGAATTGAATCTGCATGCAGGGCCTGCATGCGCATGCATGATGTGATTACCATTAAATGACCTGCTGTGCGTGCATGCGAATCAAATGTTTGCAAAGATTTCTTTACAAATCTTAGTACCCAGTGCAAGGGTTGGCTGCCAGCGGGCAAAGTTCCCTTGTGCAGCGCTGGTCCCTGGGCCGCAGGCTGGGACGGGTGACATCTTCAATTGCAAGTGAAGTTCCATTATAATTAATTAATGATATTATTACCATAAGGAAGGTGGCCAGCATTGGAAGCACAATTACTGGCATGGCAAGGCACGCATATGCCGGATCTGTATCATCTGGACTGCTACATCTGCCGCTGCTGAAGACTTCACTGAGACAGTCAGTCAGTCGATTACACCTTCAAGACAAAGCAGGCCAGATAATTCAAATTATACGAGAACCTAATTTAGCTCTGTCTCAAAGATTGGTTCCAGAACTCCTCAGCAATCGAAGGCTTCGAATCGAAGCCCGTCTCTTAAAATACACATTGCCTTCGCGTAGCAAAGGTTTGTCCTAACAAAATTACTATCCTCATTTGTGGTGCATGGCTGCTCTTTGCAAGGTGCTGCATCGGGTATCAATCGAGTAAAACTGCTGGTCCATTACACTTGCACCCACTTAGCATTTGAATCTTCATGCCTTTCTATGGCTTTGTCAAGCTCTGAGAAGCTGCCATCGTCTGGCCAGGCCTTACAGGTCATAAAGCAAAGGTTAAGAAGTTTCAATCGCTGGGAAGAGGTTGACCTTGGGGATCTCTTCGAGCATGCCCATGCTGCAGCAGAGGTTCTCTGCGACGATGAGGTTGCCAAGGATGTGTTCATCGTGCTGTCCAAAGTCGGGTCTCAGTACTTGAAAGCTGAAGACATAGCGAAGCGGGTCAAAGGAAAAAAGGAATTGGGCAGAGACATCCAGAGCGTGGCTACCGTCTTCGACAGAACATGTAGAAACGCAAACAGAGTGGCACCAGGCCTATTTGTCGAGGAATGTGTGCACCTCAACTCTGGGTGCGCTGCAAGCAATGGGCTTACAGCAGGTGCCTGGAAGTTGGCTCCAAAGTGCAACTGGCACAAAAGGGCTCCAGCAGAACTGTTGAAAGAGCGCACCTACGAAATTCTGCGTTCTAGAAACGCAATCACGCCGCAGGCAAGCCTCACTCTCCAGCTTACAAGAATCACCTATTCTGGTGCAATTGTCGGGCATATTTACTCTACAGTACATTCAACTAACCATTCTGTCATTGTTTGTGATGCAGGAGCTTGTCAACATGCTGGAAGAAGATGGTTTTGAGGGTCTGGAGCCCTTTGGCAATTTGAAGGGAGACATTGTCGTGCTTGCCGTGCAAGGCCCGAAGGCGGTGTTGACAGACGGGAAAATTGTGCTGAACTCAGAGGCTACGGTGAGCGCTCTATCCGTATTAGTTTGCTAATTGCTTTGCCCGGCACATTCTTGGAGTGCCCTCCAGTAGCTGCAGCACATGCACACCCATGCTTGAAGTGCCTTGTACTCTGTGCAATTTACAAGCAACCACAACCCACTACCTTCTGTGCAGTCTGGGGGGGCGGCGAGCATCTCAAACTACAAGAGGATTAGGGACACCAACAGGGCACCAGCAAGTACGATATTTCCACCACGAACTTGAGGGCCACGATCTTTGTTCCTGATCCTTGTGAGATGCTGCTGTTTTGTTTCCACGCAGTGCCTGTGTACCGTGAAGGCATGAAGAATGAAGAATTTGTTTGCTGTGTCCTTCCCCGGTCATCACACTGAGACATGTCACTGATCATGCATTGAACATGAAAAATCTCAAAAGTCATGCACCTGATGGGCGGGGCTTTTAGACTGGTGCTGCATGCTGACATCATCCAGGATCCATTGCTTGTGCGCCACGGCATGCGCTGACTGTTGCCCATTGCACTTGCACAGGCGACTCCTCTGCAGGGGGAGGACAGCTTGAGGCGGGGGGAGCAGCAGGCAAAGCTCCCGCGGCAGAGCAGGATCCGGAACAGGCGACAGTTGGAAAGGAGCGCAAAGGCAGAACAAGATGCCCAGGGTCTGGCGCTGCACAAGTTCCAGACAACATGGATGTCGGGGCAGAAGAGACGCTGCAGAAGCTGCGTCAGAAGTTGGCAGCCCAGGGGAAGCAGCATGTGGAAGCATACGCAGCTGACTGGGAGATGGGCAGCAGCGGCGCCAAAGTCTCCCGACCATGGTTCAAGCTGCCGCAAGGGCGCAAGATATCTACTTTCTCTGAAGCCATCAAAGTGCTGGAGAACATGCATGCCACTGACGAGGGCACGGCCGTTCCTCAATCAGGTATGCCATAATTTGCCCTCATGTTCATCTCCCTTGAGACGCTACCCGCCAACTGCCATCTGGCCAAACATGACCCCACCCCCCAATGCTTTACAGAGAAGAGAGCAACAAAGGACTTCTAAGTAACTATTGCTGGGGTTGAATGAAGAATATATGATGATCTGAATGGACAAATGATGGAAATCTTGGGCGATGTGTTCAGTCTGACTGGGTTCAGGATAGGGTGGCACACAAGCAAATGGGGAAGGAGGTAAGGCAGGACTTGGTGGTGCCAAGCCAGGTTTGGAGCCAGTGCATGAAGACACTGAGCCCTGCACCAATGATCCATCCGGGAATGAGAGTGCGGCTGCCAAAGGCACAAAGAAGAGGCCTGCGCCGGCCAAACACAAGCGCGCAGACGCGGCCAAACGGGGGCGGACTGAGGGCACGAGTGCGGCTCCAAAGAGTGCGCCGCTCGCTCCGGCCAGGCAGCCCCTGCCGCCATCTGCAGGGTGCGCATACTTTTTATATTTCATATATTATATTTTCTGTTTTCATTATTTTTGGGTTAAGGACTGGGGATTTATTTTCAGGTTTTTAGAAAGAGAAGGGAGAAGAATAAGGGAAATGACTCTCCTTGCTCTCTTGATCACTGTTCTTTTGATGTGGCAACCTGGCTGATACACAAGGAGATGCATGTCTTTGGATTTAGCGAGGTGGGCATTTGCACCCGATCTGATAATAAGTGCAGATCAAACATGCTGTTCATGCGACGGTGCTTTCAATTGGCCCATTCTGCGACATGTCATCAAAGCTTGGAATCTGCCAGTTGCGAAGAGCTGTAGGAATGCCAAAGGCATGACAACTATCGATCAGCCATTTTCACTGCGACACACAACACGAACTACATCATTGGTTCGAGCCAAGCAGTACATCATCTCTTTTCTTCGAATCTGCATCCCCTGCTACATGCATGTCCTGTGGATTGGATGAGATTGGCAGCATTGACATGTAATGCATGGTGCGCACAGGCGCTCGAGGAAGGGGCACTACTGGCTGGACAGGCCTGCAGAGAAGGCGGTGTTGTTGCCACACCACAAGAAAAGCTTTACAGAAGAGCAGAAGGCGGTACGTTGGAGAAGTTCCACTTTGCAGTGTGTGTCATCCCCCTTATACGGATCAGTCTGCATCTCACAGAGGCATGCTCCCCTTTAAGTATCTGGACCCACCAGCCTTATTTCCGATAGCTACTAGAAATGTTGCCCAACTAGCTGCCTGGCTTGATTTCACTGATGGTGTGTGTGCTGTGCAGATGGGCGAGAAATGGGCAAAGTCGTGCCACGCATGCCAGTATCAGCACGTGGTGATGGCATGCATGTCCAACAAGAAATGCGAAGCAAGCCTGTGCAAGAAGTGAGCTCTTCTCTCTATCCCTTTGCCCATCGCTAGTACCTTCTCTTTGTGGCTGTGCTCTCCACGTGGCACCTCTGACCTGCTTCCTATGCACCATGATCCTGTCTCACCTTGTCATTGAGAGAGGTGTGACAAGGGCCTGGCCCATGCTCAGTGCCCGCCTTGATGAGGGTGCTGCCTACAAGCTTGATATTTTGCATTCCAGGATTTGTTTCGTAAAGGCAGGGATGGGTATAGCTGAAGGGGTGTAAGGCATGTTAGTAATGATTTTGCAGTGGGAGGACTGAGAGTCAGGGGTACAATGAAGAGTCAACAAGCTGGAGATGGAGCAAGACTGTCACTGGCGCAGGTGCTGCGACGGGATGGCGTTCATCCAGGATGTGGCCACAGATGAGGAGTGGCAGAGGTACTTCGAGGGCTGGTGCCCACGCTGCCTCGGCCTGTGCACCTGTCGCGCATGCATGCGCAAGCCGCACGCCCGCGCCGCCTACTCCGGCCCTGCGCACCAGTCCGAGGAGTTTGCGCGTCACGTGCTGCGCTATGTCGGCCCCCTGCTCGCCGACCAGCAGCGCGACAAGGACGCCGAGGTATGACCCAGAATCTCCGTGTGATGCCATGTGGGGAATTGCCGCAAGTCATGCTCCGCATGCGAATGGCCCACATCATTGTCTGTGTCATTTCGCTACCAATGGCCTCAGGATGTACCATTGCAGGTGGTTGGTGAATCACTTATGTTCTCGTCAACCAGGCCATGGGGTTACCCGATCTGCTGTGTCCTCAACACATGGGAAGATCTTCAGGATTTTTTTCGTGGTAGCCCATCGAGTCAAGTTGTTACTATTGCTACTGGCGCAGGCCGTGGCGGGGCCCAGCCAGCTGCCGTATGTGGAGGTGCATTGGGAGGACCCCGAGGACTTCCGCCACCTGTGCGACTGCTGCGCGACCAGCATCGCCGACCTGCGCCGCACCTGCGCGACCTGCGCCGAGACTGGCGACGGTTACGACCTCTGCATGCACTGCTGCAGTGATGTGCGCGGCCCTGATCGGGTGCGCATCAAGCCTGGCAACTCTTCTTTCTCCTCCTGTGGCGTTGCGGCAGGCTGAGGACGTTCATTAGCTTGGCGTGGCTATGCCTATGCTGGTGCACTTGATGATTGAAGAATTATTCTGAGACAAGTGCGCGGCATGCTTGGATCTTCCCTCGTCAAGTTAAAGCCCAGAGCAATACAAAATTGACAGCTGATGATCCAGAAGACATGTAGGCCTACGATGGTTTGCGCACTGGATATCTTACTTGCTGTACCTTGAGGTCCCATCTGCACCATGCGTGGTCAACAGAAGAACTCAGGAAGGAAGGAGCAGGGCAGCTCAGTAACCTAGATCTAATTACCGTGGATCCGGCCTTACATGTTGGACAGAGCAGCACAGCAGACTATACATCACTGTTGTCAAATTGATTGAGGCGGATTTGGACCTGCAGGAGGTGCTGTGCCCACTGGGACACCCAATGACACTTGTCCGCTTCTTCACGGATGACATGGTTGAAGCGGTGCAGCAAACCATCAAGGTACGGCCTTTTGTCTGACTGCTACATTGGGTTATGTCTTCCTTAATCGGCAGCACAAGTGCCGCACCCACGAAACGTGAATGTGTTCATTTACTATTATTATTTTCTGTTCCCGATGGTGGAAGTGGGACCCAGTCATTCTGGCATTTCTGCAGATGGCAAAGGAGGGTGACAAGGGGATGTGGCAGTGGAGGCCGGACAGTCCAACGGGCCTCAATAAGACCCAGGCAGTGGCATGTGCTGCAGCAACCACCAGGCCGAAAGGTGCAAGCCACTCACTTCTGAGTGGCTTGCACGTTGAATTACACAGTGCATGGGAGCACTTAGTGGTGGCACATTGGCAGGTCTCAGGCCAGTCTGTGGCCTAGCACTTTCCTTAGATGTGCGGTTCATTTGCTCTGGTCATTATTGGCCCATGCATACAGACAACATCAACGGAACCAGGCGACTTTACCCCGTGGCTGGACGCATGCAGTGGTGCTGTTTGTGCAGCGCTGTGATCTGTAGCAGGAATATTTTGCTCAAATTGCCACTGGATCCTGTGCAGGCAGATCGGGCCGGCAGAAGAAAAGGGCGGCATGGGACAGCACAGTGGGTGCACATCCAAGCGCCGCTGCCGCCGAGCAGCCAGCTGCAGCATCTGGGCCTGCCCATCTCGCGGCAGCCGCACAGCCGGGCAACACCGACATGCCCGATGCGGCGCCGGCCGCGGCTGCCGAGCATGTGTCTTCGGCTGCGGCGGCGGCTGACATCGCTGCGCTGCCAACAAGCATGCGCACAGTGAACCCTGGCCAGAAGTGGTGGTACCAGGTCAGCTTCACACCTGCCCTGTTTGATCACTGCCTGTCCAGCTGGTCTGCTCCCTGTGGACATAGTGTCAAGTGTAGTGTCAACTTCGTCACTGCAACCACATGCATTATTGGGGCTCTCCTCGTCTACTACTGCAGATCTTGTTGCTTTCATATAGTTCTGCAAATCCTTACTCCAATTCTTTCTCCTTGTCAGCTCGCCAAAAAAGTTGCAGGCCCTGTGTTCATTTAGAGACAGGCTTGTGGGTTGGGCGCAGGATGTGGCAGACGATTGCAAGAGGGTTGCAGCGTCGCGGCCGGGCGGCTGGCAGAATTATGTGTTCACGCCGCATGCAGACCACCTGGCCATGTTCAATGCAGACCGGCCGGCACAAGTGAGGTGTGCGCGCGACCACCCCACCCACCTCCCTGACATGACCCAGTTCTTCCCCACCTCTGAGGATTAGAACGTGATCCGAGAGAATGAATCGAATCAGAAGCTGCACTGCGTCTACGTGGCTGTGGGCCAAAAGCGCTCATCGCTTGCCCAGTTGGTGAAGCGAGAAGAGGCTTTTGTGTGCGTTGTGGAGCAGCCTTTGCATGCCAAAGTTGCCAGCTGGCCCCCTGCATGCACTGCCATCTGGTTTACCTGCACTTCTGCTCTTCTGCCCCGCACCTGTTTCTTTCCACCTGCTGTGCTTGCAGCACCTGTTCAATGCATGCAACAATCACATCAGGGAACCTTGCTGAAGGCATGTCTCATCTTCATCGTGCCATGAGTCCAGTTTGTCAAAATGCAGGCCTTCAAGGCTGTCTGTATGTGTGCGCTATGCAGGCTGTTCCAGGAGGTGTGGCGGGAGGGCGTTCCTGTGGTGGTGCGCGGTGTGCGGAAGGGATACCAGTGGAACCCCATCACCATGTGCCGCGCGACCACCGAGAACAACTCCAGATTCGATGGAGAGCAGAAGATTGAGGTGCACCACCAGTTTTTGCCTTGCCTGGCTGGACATGGTGCCGGTTCTATGTTTCTTCAAGTGTTTTGCCTGCACGAGAGAGTGTTCACAAACAGGGGTGTGTCTCTTTGAAGTCTGCCTTCTAATGGATATTTATGTACATCAGTGCTCTCCGTATCAGGGTTGGTGCCGTATGGCCTGTTCTGGACTTGTCAACATATTTGCTCATTTTAAATATTGGGGCTGGGTGAGCTTGGCAGGTGGTGGACTGCAACGACTGGGCTGTGGAGAGCATGAAGCAAAGCACGTTCTTCAGGCTTTACGAGCAGGACAACGAGAAGGAGATTATGTACAAGCTCAAGGACTGGCCCCCCAATGCCCACTTCAGCGAGCGCCTTGGCCGGCACAACCAGGTTAGATCACTGATTGATTGTCCTGTGCATAAATAATGCTTGCTATGCTGAAGGAAAACTCGCAAATGTCATGTCTGCTGTTATTTGGCTTAGTGCCTTTGCTGTGAGGCAGCGAGCACCTACTTCACACCCCCTCTCCTCTCAGTGAGGATTGTGCACAAATGCACAAACAAGGGAATGTCGGACAGCATTGAGAGCATACAAGCCTTGTCCACATGCTGCAATCAACCATTCAAGTTCAACACAGCAGCGTCCTCTGTAATTGTGCTGCCATCTGTCGAGCAATAACCCCACACTAATAGAAGGCCCAATCAGCTGTGCAATGACTGGTTGCACGTCTTCTGCTGCATGAAAAACTTCATTGACATGCCATGACACATTTCAGCGCGACTTGTTTGCGCGCAGGACTTCATGGAGATGTTGCCAATGCCAGAGTACTCGCACCCCAAGGGGCCTCTCAACCTCCTCTCCTACCTCAAAGACAACAGCGTCAAGCCCGACCTGGGCCCCAAATCCTACGTGGCCTTCGGCAGGTGCTGGCATGTCATGGCTCCCTTCTGATTTTATCCTGGCATAGCCCTGCATTGCCCCTCATGCAGCTTGTTTCAACAAAGTGGGCTTTTTGCCGCAAATTGAGCAGCTGGCACATGCAGATATATGCGCCGGTTCAAAGATTTCTGCACGAGTATTGAATACCCTTCAGAGCCTGGATCCACATGTCTTTTCACCTCTGTCCAGACGATGACATCCGCATAATAGCCTCCCAACTCACTGCTATGTTTGGGGCGATGACCTGAATCTTGTGCTGCATGACGGGGTGAAGGGTGAAGGAGCATGAGGGCCACGGAGACAGCGTGACCAAGCTCCACTGCGACCTCAGCGACGCGGTGAACATCATCTGCCACGTGGCCGGTAATGGCGCTGGCGCCACCATCCGCTGCGGCGACACACCTGCTGACACTGCCACAGACCCCAGGTGCCCAACATAATACGGAGAATCTCCAGCATCTGATCCCCAATGCCTGCAACTGTCAACAGACTAAGCATGTTTTCTGGGCTGGCCGATTTGCTGACCGTGAAAGTAATCGATAGGGGTTGCCTTGCTCTGTTTGTCGGAGATTTCGGTCGAAAGCAAGGGCCGGATGAGAGAAATGAGGTGCCTGCAAGGACTTATCGCCACTGATTTGCCTGGGCTCTGATGCCCAATGCAGCATCTTTCCCCGGAGCTTCTGGGCGCACATCTGAGGGGCTCATTGACACTCTGGCAGTGTCTGCTGAGATGGCACTACATTTAGACAGAACTTTGCTAGGAGTGCTTGGGCTCTTGTTGGCCGGCGGATTACAGATAAGCACTAGTAATACTCCACAAGCATGACAGAAGATCTTTGTGGGTGTACACACCACAAGAAGCCTCTTCCTCAGCCTTGCTTGCTCTGTCTCTTGATCGCATTGATGTGACTGGAATGCCAATTGCGCCAATGCTGTGTGACTTTTTGAAAACAAGGTGGCTGTCTGTGTGCAGCTATGGGCGCGCAGGTGCGGTGTGGGACATATGGCCACGCAACAGCCGCGACCAGCTGGCTGCCTACCTGCGCGCGCACGCCGCCGAATTTGCGGCTGAAGGCCTGAACCTGGACCCCGAGAAGATCCTGCACCCCATCCATGACCAGGTGCATTGTCCTCAAGAGGGATCGGGATCACCATTTTCAAGTCCTATCATGCTGCAAGTGCAGGTCTTTTCTCCTTGGTCTTTACACCTTAAAATGGGGTTGAGCAGAAATTGCAATGCAGCTTTGCATGCTCCAGGAACTTGCCATGAAGTCTGGCCAAGGCCGCTAGAGAGGCAGTCGACTGTGTCTAGGAAGGCAGATTCATCATGCAGTGGTGCCTGTCGGCGTGAAGCTGCCGGGCATCATGTCGCGAGAGCTTCGGACATGTATCAAGGTCTGAGACTGGCGCTGTGCTGCGCACAGGACTTCTTCCTGACAGCAAAGCACAGAGCGCAGTTGAAGGAGGAGTACGGCGTGGAGTCGTGGCACTTTGAGCAGCATGCCAATGAGGCCGTCTTCATTCCCGCTGGCTGCCCCCACCAGGTGCGCTGATACACCTGCGGCATCCCCAGCCGATATATGCTCCTCCTAACATCAGCAAATAATGCCGTGAGCAGCTGCAAGGTTGCTTTTCAGGGAATTTGCCTTTCCGGTGAAATTCTGAGATCCTAGATTTGAGAGCGATCCTGCCTTTGTCTACAGGTGCGCAACCTGAAGTCCTGCATAAAGGTGGCGATTGACTTTGTGAGCCCCGAGAGCGCGGCCCAGTGCCTGGAACTGACGCGCGAGCGGCGCAACCTCACTCTGCGGGAGAACGAGCTGGCCGCGGCCGCCGGCGAGGCGCCGGGCCCGGCCATAGACCGCAACCACATGGACAAGCTGCAGGCCGACCTCATGATTGCCCGCGCCGCCGACTTCTCCATTGCGCAGCTGCACTGACTTGGCGTGCTGATGTGGTACTGACCTGGTGCGCTGATGTGGCGCTGACCTGGTGCACTGCACACTTCTGGAGCTCTCCCAGCAATGCCTGCTTGGGAGAACAGGGCCGCGCGCTCGGGCTGGATTTATTTGGAGCCATTGGAAAATTTGGGGCTCTTTTGCCAGCTGGCTGAAAGCGTGCCAGTGTTTGTTGCGGATGTAGTTTCTCTCCCAGAAACGGGCCGGTCACCTCAATGCCTGGCTTTGTAGGACTGCCCACAGGGTGACTGGTTGATGGTCCTTACTCTGGCTGTGTCAGAGACCCGTTGTCCGGTAATTGTTTGCACATGTTGCGTTGAGCACCTTTTGATACCATGCGTCCTTAAGGATAGCGTTTGCATGAGTTGAGAAAATTCATTATCATCATAGAGCGAGCGCACTCCAATTTTCAAATAAATTGTGCCAGGATGCTGCACAGCGCAGCATCTGTTACTGTCTCTTTTTGCCGATCAAATTGTGCTAACAAATGATGCGGAGAGGCATTTGGTAAAGTCCTTGGCTGGTGCTTGTTGTTTGATATATAGGCATATGTGGGGTTGGTGGTGCGAGTGCAGATGTGCTGTGATCTTTGAACGAATCACGGTGGCGTGTTGAACAAGTACTGCAAGAAAGCTGCGGCAGCATGCTTCAAATGGCATGTTTGCTTTAAACGCGCTGCAGATTTACGGATGAGAGTCTCATGAGACCTTCTGTTGTTCTATTCAGTACCTGTTGTGATTTACCCTCCTGCACAAGAGGCTTTGCAGAGTCTGAGTTGGTGGGAAATTGGTATGTATAACTTTGTAGCTACTACTAGTATAGTATACTTGATTGAAAACATTTCAAGCTGAATTTAAATTTAAGGGGGACTTGCTCTAGCAGTGCCCCCGCACTGCAGCATTGCTAGAGCAATGGCACGGTGTCGCAGCATTACCGTATTAAGCACATACTACATCAGACATCTGGTTGGTGTGAATACGTACCTCGCATTGGAACGCGCAAAGCAGCAAGTTGCTGGTGCCAGAGGAAAACCCTGCATGCAGGTAAATCCCTCGGTCAATTACCCTCAGAGGGAGGCAGCTGTTTCGAGTTGAAAGGGATTTCTGAACGTTGCTAGACAGCTCATGTTCACCTTGAGATCAGCAACTCTCTTTTGAAGATTGATTTCACATATCTGCAAAATGTTTTCCGCACCGCATCTCCCTGACGAATGCTGGCTTAGGATCCTTTCATTTGTTCCACTAGAGCACCTCCGCTGCAACGTTGCACTCGTCTGCAAGCGGTGGCATAGTGCCCTCTCTCACCCGAAACCACACGTTAAG
The DNA here is from genome assembly GCA_020887355.1 of Coccomyxa sp. Obi. Classification (NCBI taxonomy): domain Eukaryota; kingdom Viridiplantae; phylum Chlorophyta; class Trebouxiophyceae; family Coccomyxaceae; genus Coccomyxa; species Coccomyxa sp. Obi. The sequence continues at coordinate 1,301,880 of AP025005.1, read as the reverse complement.
CTCTATGGGGACGTGAAAGTAAACTATGCTGCAAAGGAGTTTGCTGAAGAAAGCGCAGGCACTGAAATAGCGAGGTATTCTCTCAGCCTTGATTATCAATTTGCCTCTTCGCATCAAAAGCGTTGCACAGAACAGGGCAAAATAGGATGAGTTTTCAAATGCAGTTGGATACACCAGCGACTCCCTGGCGTCCGCAAGATCAAATTTTATAGGGACCATGCTTCTGCTGATCACGAGCTTTCTCAAGAAGCCGCTGGCAATTTTTTTCGCAAAGTCCTTCCCGAGATTTCATCACAGCTGCTTGCAAACACAGTGGAGGTGGAGTTGGAGGTCCTGAAGGGTGAGCCTTCTTGGTGTTGGCAGTGGAATGCACTCCTGTTATATGCGGTGTCAAAGAGAGCTTGCGTTCTGCTGTTTGCCAAAGCATCACTTGCAAATCAGTGCCCTTGATGCTGTTGATCTAATTATCCTATCGCCTTTCCTGCATCCTAGCATTTCAGAGCAGTCTCTGTTGATATGTCTTCTAAACAATAAAGAGGGGTATTATATGACAGTTGCCAATTCTGTTGTTCAGATGGCTACATCTTCAGTGAAGGCTGGGGATGCGATGCGGATTGGTACTTCATAAGCATGTCCAGATGCCTTGTCAGCCTAAGTCTAGCAGGCGTGTGGATGCCTTTCGAGAAATTGTGCGGACTGGGGAAGCTTCCACGCCTTCAAAGCCTGGAACTTCATCAGGTCGTAGAGCTCCCTGCCGAATCAAGAGTGTGTGCACCTCAGCTCCTGAAGCTGTACCTGTCCAATGCTGGAAGCATGCAACACAACCTGTCAATTGAGTGTCCCAGGGTAGAGCACCTCATTCTGATAGGCTTCCAGCTTGCATCTGAGCCTCCAGGACTGAGCTTGTGCTGCAACCTGAAATCACTCTGCTTGGAGGAGACTTCCTTGGGTGATCATGGCACTGATTGGCTGGGCACGTTCAGAGGTCTGAGAGAGCTCACACTGCAGCAGTGTCCCATAACATCCCTGTCGCCAGCCATCTCTCACCTGACCAAACTGAGGTGTCTGTGCATCATACATTGTGGTCTGGCACAAATGCCAGCAGCTCTCCCAGCGACGCTGCAGCATGTACGCCTCAATGGCACTTGTTTCTCTGAGATTCCTGAATGCTTAGAGGCACTCCGGCACTTGCGTACTCTAGAGATTAGCTGTCTGGAAGACCAAACCTGTCTGCAGATCACGCGCCCTCTTGTACCGTTCTTGAACATGCGCCGCCTCAAATCACTGAAGCTGGCTGGCAGGCAGTGGTCAGGTCCTCGAATGTATCCCTGGGACCTTGAGTCCATCAGGCAACTCTTTGTGGTACAAAAGGTGATCAACAAGAGGATGATGATGAAAGAGCATGTGTTAGAAGTGTATGATGGGTGGAATTCCGAACATTGGAATCACGGAGTCTTCAAAAGTATTTCAAGCGCCAGCGGTTGATCAGAATGCATGTAGGTGCCTATGAGTCAGGCCATAGCATTGTGGACTTGGGATGTGATCTGAAACCTCTCGGCTGAGAAACCTAATCATGCTGAGGAAGAACGCGTCAAGGCTTGAGTGCTGCTCATGTTGACTGGGTTGATGGATGCTTAGCCCTAGCGCTGGAGCGCTCTGATATTGGACTGATGCTGTCTCTAGAGATCTCCAATTGGAAAAGATCTTCTGCTACGTCTAGACGTCTGCTACCTTGTACAACATGTCAGAAATCTTCCTCAGCTGCATGGTGGCAGAGTTATAACTAATAAATGTGCATTCGTAGTAAGCATTTGGTGATGTTTTTTCATGACCGCTAAGGACAAAGATTGGAGCAGCTAAAAATCATATGCATTGTCAAGAGTTAATCATATGCATTGATATGGTCATAACTCGGCTCTGGGCAAGTTCTGTATCAATTGATACAGACCATTTCATCACGATAATTTTCGGTGCAAAAAGGACCATTTGACAATCGATTTGAACGATGGACCTGCACGTGGAAGCAATTGGTCATTGACTACCGCTCTTCTTCCTCACGTATAGCATCAGCGCATGTCAAATAATAAATTTCCATCGAACACATTACCAACTGCCACAACTATGACAGCCAAAGGATGCTCCAGTCCCTTTCTTAGAATGCTCTGGTTCCTGTGCTGTCTGCAAAGCCTTCTCCTGCCACATGCCAATGCTGTGGCTGGTTCACATGGCGCCAATCAATTGGATAATCTTTCTCTGTGTATCTGACTTATAGGGAGCCAGCACAGACTGCCCCATTGGTGAATCAATCCCACCGCACAGTAAATGGATGTCAGCATCAGCGGCAAAAATGGCAGTCTCTGCGCCAATATGGGACACACAAAGCTGCAGAAGGCCTCCAGGCCCAGCAGGCCAAGCAGATACAGCACATTCAACCATCCCAGCAGCTTGATGACACTGCTGCCCTTGTGCATGAGACCAGATACTGCTCCTTCTCCTGACTGGTGTGAAGACCCAGTTGCCCCTCCATTGTGCTCCAAACAAGCGCTCAGCAATATGCAACTCCCCACAGAATAGATCCCCAACAGGAGCATCTGCACACACAAGCATGGTTGAGCGGCAACATGCCAGAAATTCGTTCCTATATCGGCATTGACGCGTCGTCCCACCCGCAAGTGGGACAAGACAACAGGATTGTCACACTGGAGATGTGACATGGACTACCAGAAGACAATTCGTCGATGCCGGCGTCCTTTTCGTAGCAAGATAATGTTCTTTCATTAATTGGAAAAGACTCTGAAGGTGCACACTGACCTTCAATGGGTGCTCGTTCCTTGTGAACAGCAGCGGCAACAAGGCATACTGGCCTGTTATGCTGACCATGAGGAAAGTGCGCGCAGCTGCCCGGCTGCTGACTGCATCCAAAGCGAGTGGCAGCACAACCATCAAGACTGCTTTCTCGTGTACGTGATAGCCTGCCATGAAACTGCAAACAAGCACACAACACGGCCTCAGATCTCAATATCACATCTTGAGAAGCCTGCAGCAAAACTGCCGCTGTGCACATCTCTTAGAGGGGCCCAATCTTGTGACCGCTGAGAAGGGTGTGCACGACATGAGTTTCATCACATCAGGAAAAATTGGGTCGAAAACCGAAAGGGAATCACCTGCACAAGCACATGTACGCAGCAGCGCTGGCAAAGGCATCGGGCTTTGGGTTCCGCCAGACATTCACGAGAACAGGGGCCATAGTCAGCAGCACCAGGATGAGAGTGGTGCCTGCCTCTATGTCAGGCAGCACTGCAAAGTTGCTGACCTGCACCAGCCCACCTGGACAGCAGCATGGGATTGGCACTTGTAATTGGAGAAAATTGTTAGAACTTGCTAAGCTGCTGTGTGAAGTTTGAACAAAATCAACAGAGGTGCGCTCTCTTGAAGACCAATTTGAGAGCGGAGGTGACATTTTTCAGCCAGATATCTGCCCGCTTCTGAGGTGAGAAGCGGGCAGATGTCACAGGGCTGACCTGTCATGAGTGCTGCTGTCCGATCCACGGTAAACCCCAGATGCGGCAGAAGCAGTGCCAGCGCTCTGTCCACTGCGGCGTACAATGCCCAGACATTGGCAGCCCAGTAAGCATGCATCAGGCCTCTCTTGAAGGGGAACAAGCGGCCCAGCACCTGCAGGCCCATGCAGATGGACAATTTAGTTCCCTTTATCCTGCAAGAGTCGAGGGGCTGAGAGGACAGACAGGTCTCCTCTGAACTGTCATGCCGCTTCTGCAAGCAGGAATCTCAAATGTTTTTGAAAATGACAGTATGTATTCATGAGGTGTGATGGCGACTGTGAGGCAGGTGCGCAGACCTGCTGCAATTGGCCAGCCAGGATGAAGGGTCCAAATGAGGCTGCAAAGACAGCTGCGACCATGGCACCCAGTGTAAAGAACTTGAACACAGCCTGCTTTCCCCTGCATAAACGCAACAGTCCTTTTCCTGCCATGATGTGTGGACAAGGAAGTGATGAGTGAGCACAACAGATACCATACTCACAATGGGAGAGACTTTGCTTGACACCTGCAGTAGTGCCGCAGCAGGTAGACAAAATATAGAGGGCCCAAGCAGGCAAAGAGATGCTTCATGTTGAGCAGCAACGCAAAAAGAAGCCCTCCTAGCAAGTCATGGCCCTCCCGGATAAGAGCTATGGACCACAGTAGGATCCCTGCTCTCAGCACGCAAAAGTCTCAGGATGTTGTAGTTGATGATCTGCTCATAGAAGCTTGGTGTCACCACATTCCTCTGCAGCACTGATGCATTGATCCACTTCTTCAACACTTCCCAACAGCCACACATGCGCAGACTAGCATCCATACTTTTGGAAAGAGATAAAACAGTTGCCATTGGCTTGTGAGTCACTGCGCTTGCCTTCCCAGTGTGTACCAGGCAATAAAACTTGCAAGGAGCTGCATCTGTCTGATGCTTACCCAGCAGCAGCCCATTGTACTGGAAATGGATGTGGTCAACTATCAACAAGCCTGCATTGGCAACCACCAACAAAAATGCCAGATTGCGCGTTGGCTCCTTGTACTTTCTTGTCCCAAACCAGGCTGCTCCATAGAGCACTACATCTGTCAGAATCACGCTGAGACGCTGCATGCACAGGCATGGAGAATTGTTAGATAACATTTTAGACAACAGATCCTTCCAGGGGAGCTTGGCACTATTTACATGCGCACCTAACCTGCGCCATCGCCTCCCTTGAAATATGCTGTGCCCGTGTTCTGTGCAAAAACATGTGCGCACCTGGAAAAGTATTGTGTTGGGGCTGGCATAACTTAATTGGGAGACATTCAACATGTCTGCATCGAAGAATCGAGCTGCATGCGCGAGCGTCCATTCAAACCAGGCAAAAAGAGGTGGATAATCCAGTGTCCACTCTGATGTTTCGTTCATGTACCTGCGCATGCAATGATCGATAAGATCATTACAGACAATTAATGAAATAATGTTATGGTGATGCCTTTGATGAAGGCCAACGGCTGGTTGGATTAATGCAGTCCAGTGTCAGGCTCTCTACCATTCTGAAAGTGGCAGACTGCTTGTGATGGCGAGCCAGTTCCTGTGTACTTCAAAATCTGTGGATCGATATGAAGGTACCAACACGAGCTTCAATGCTGTTAAGGCGACCAGTGATCGCCACCTCCAATCCATGCTACCAATCTTTCATCGAAGTGGGCATGGCGTATGATAAAGAGTGGTCTTAATTTCTGTTGGAACGGTCAAAAGTAAAATGCCGCCCTACAAAAACGTCCAAGGCTATGTTTCAATGCCCCATAGAGATATTTGTAGGCCTACTTGCGCTACGAGGGGCCATTTGTTTAGCAGAAGAGTTTCGAGTGGCCAAAATCTTCTAAGATCAATGAAAATAAATCTGCTGTATTCTCATTGCACTTGTAATGACTATTCTCGACCAGATCATGCCCTTCTAATGACCTGCAATGGGGTATCACTCAGGCCTGGAAACGGCATCAATCCAAGAGATGACCTCAAAAAGCGAACCGTCGATCCCTGTTTGGGCTCGAAATGGATTGTAGGCGCTTGCTGGGCTTGCTAGTGGGCTTAGGCAAGGTGTTGTTACCGACCCCTTCTTTAAGCCCCTCAGTGACTCACGAAAACCTTCTGACCGTTTGGGTCGCGGGCTGCGGGTTTGCACCTGCCTTCGACTCAAATCCTCCGTGTTGCAGCTGTGATGACTTGAGTGAGCACGGAAATAAACCGAAAAACGCGCGCGGGGCTTGCTCCATGGCTCTTAAGGCATACGTGTCCGTGGAGAAGGATGTCCTGCTCCCAGCAGTCCTTGGCCTGATAGTGGTCGCCATCACAGTCGTGACACTTTACGTACTCAGGAGGAAGAAGATTGCAGGGTCAGGACAGGGCGGGACAGAGTATGTTACCAGTTTAGACGGCCAGACAGTCAGGAGATCTACCAGGCGCGCAGGAAATCTAGCTCATGGAAAATTTTGGATGTTTCGGTTTGTACGCTAAAATTTCCATTCTTCGACTTCTAGTTGACACAGATGGTCTTCTGCAGGTCACGAAAGTCAGTTGCAAGGTGGAGCCCAGATGATTTAGCGTCCCCAACAGGCTATGGAACCCCAAAAACTCCAAAGCCAGCTGAGAAGGTGTGACCCAGGAACAAACAGCATGAGCATACCGGCAACTTCATGTGGCTGTGCAAATATTCCTCGGACGCAAAAGGAGGTCATGCAGCAGTTGCTGTGCAGCAGAACAAAATAAAATATTTTTGCTGACGTTGTTACTTTAAAATTTTGGCGCCTGCTCACGCCCTTCGTTTTGCGTATGAGAGGGCAAAATCTGATATCGAGACTAGTCTAAGACTTTCGCACAGCTGCTTGATGTGCTGTACTTTCTTAAATCGTTTGTGGCTGTGCCTGACATCAGCATCTGGGATGCAGGAGAAGGAGTCAAAGACTCCAATCTCGGTGAAGAGCGTCAAGAAAGAGATTGCTGAAATTGCCAACGACGTTGCCACACCAGTCGTAGAAGCAGTGGTGAAGCGGGTGCGCATGCTACACCTCGAACCTCTGGGCTGGAGGGATCTGGAACCGACCTTCTTGAGGTTCCCATGCAGTTGCATTGAGCTCTGCAGCAGGCAGTGTGGTGCCAACATGGATGCTCAGTCATGGATGCACAGCGAAATAGCCCAGAACAGCCAGGGATGGGTGTTTCACCGCCGGTCTCACATACAGGATTTCCAAGACAGGGTCTCCTCCAGCAGTTGCACTCACCTGCAGCACCGCGATGTGACAGCATTCATGCCTCCTGTCTGACACAGCGATTCTCTCCTGGGGATCAGCAGGAGACTTCCCACATGTACTAAGCGGGCTCCATGGTTCTGAAGGATTTCGTCTCCTTTGATTTGTAGGGGCCCGGCCGGCCGCCGAAGACCCCCAGGGCACCAAAGACCCCGGCCGCAGCAAAGACACCCGCACCCACGAGCCCGCGCCGCACGCGGCTACGCTCTGGATCCACCCCCGCCAAATGAGGAGCACCATGGCTACGCCTGTTTCGGCGCAACCTCGGGACCGCCTGGCGTGCGGCGGCTCTAGTCCATGGCGAGATATGGCGGTGCCTGTTCTGGCGTGCCCCTGCAGCTGCTTGGCATCATGCAGCTGCTGAGCAGATGCGCTGGACCTCTTCTGGCGCTGCTGCAGCGATAGCGGCACTGCATACCATGGCTGCAGCCTGGCTCCTCTGGACTGCTCCTTTGAGCTGCCCAGAAGCAGGACAGGGGTATACCTTCTGTGTTGTAGGGGGGATGGAGGGAGGATGAGCGCAGGCACAGGCTCTGTGGTGATGGCCTGCTTTTGCAGGCAAACTGACAGCAGCCTTTCCAGCAATGCACTTCTGACAGGGTGGGCACGATTGTCTCGGGAGTTGGGTTGTGCAATTGACTACACAGCGGCACAAAGGAGTTGGATCGGTGGTGTTTATTTAGCTGCAGGAGTGAAGCATTCCCTATTGCAGCACCTGTTTCACAATGGCTGAGCTGCTGGCACTCTTGCATTGAGCTGGTCATGGTGTCGACCCCGGCACCTGCAAGTGCTTTCGAAGCATATGTGTCAGAAGGCGATCGTTGCTGCAATATATGGTATTATGACATCAGTGACCTGCAACTCCATTGAGTCACAACTATAAAGTCAGATACAGTGTGATGTTTCTGGACAAAACTTGTTTTTGCCAAATCAGTGCTTGCATCTGACAAGCTGTCCCTCATTTCATTTGCCACTGCCCTGAGCAGAGCGCTGACAAGGTTGTTAAAAAGGTGCTCAAATTGCCTGACAGTGACCTTCCGATGCATGTATTTGCGATTTCTTCAGCGGGGATGGCAGAATGAATGTACAGTTGTTAACAATGCTGGGAGATGCCTCATCGTTTCCAAGGCATGCATTGAGAGAACAAAGCTGCCTGGCATGTAAGTGATGGCGTTCATTCCTCACCCCAAACAGTCTCTGCTGCGCACCGCGCAGGCTTTTTAGGCATCTTTGTTAGCCTTCTGACACGTCCCCTTGCATGAAATTTTAGCATTTACAGCATTGTGTTCCAGCCTGGCCGAGCGAATTCGAACATCACCATGTTGGATTCATCACCACTGTCAGAATATCACCATCATACTGTGTGATTCACACGGCTAGGTATGTGTCATTCACCACGCTTGGTGACATGGTGCATGCGCAGCTTTACAGCCACTCGTGGTTGCCTTGCCGCCGCACAGCAGTTGGGAATTCTGATGGAGCACGTCTCGTTGCAGCAATAAGACCTGTTGAGCAGTTTCATCTGGCTGAAGGGCTCCAACATTTTCAGCATCCGGATCCAAGCAGGTGCATGCATATGCAGCCTGCAGTGATCACATGAGTGCACACAAGCCCCTGGCTGGACATACAAGATTATTAAAGGGACATGAGACTCTGAGATAGCTAACAGACAAATGGATACCGTATTAATGTTAATCATTGGTTTTGTTCTGCAGTCCTCATTACATTCATTACATCTCTTCAGCCAATCCTGCCAGTAATTGTGGGAGAACAGCGGAAGGCTATCATCTGCCGGCGCCGGGCCACTGAGCATTCTTTATGAGAGTACCAGTACTACAATACAAAACAATACCGTAGGAAGTAGACAGCATGTGCTGGTTACATACAGCACTGCTGTCACTCACGTCAAATCAATCAGACTAAGGAGCTCATTCATGAGCACAAAGCACAAGAAACCCCCTAATCAAGAACACAGTGTGTCCCTGCGTTGGCTGCTAGCAGAGCGCCAATGACGATCAAGGCAACAACCAAAGCTGCCCATACTTCAGACAACATACATCGTGGCCACATGAAGCCTTCCCTGCAAGGAAGGATCAAGGGTCCACATGCCCCTCACGTAGTGATACTATCGGTCCGAGTGCATCATCTTAACAGCAGCAAAGCCAGACAAATTTATGGAGAACCCCGATGGTAGTGCAAGGCTCCTGCAATAGGAGCAGCGCAGCCAACCAACCGCAGATGGCTTCCACATACTCCAAACACATCACTTTGGATTAAATGGTGTTTTCTCCCATGCCTCTTGGAGCAACTATGGAGCTGCCAGACAGTCATGCTCTCCAATTCAAACTCCTCTTCTACCTCAAGTCACCAGTAGCACAAAAACGAAACAACATGGAAATGCGCCAGGGCGAGTGCTCCTCAAAATGTGTGGCTCTGGCCGGAGGGGGTCTCGTTGCAGAGGAAGCATGCACGTGCGAAGGCAGGGAACGCCGCCTGGGGGATGTCATCCTCCAGGCTGGACCGCTCCCTGATCTCGGGCGAGTTCACGCCGAAGAGGTTGACAGGGAAGTCGGTGTCCCAGTAGTCCTTCATCTCATACTCTTCCTGCTGAAACTTGCCATGGAAGGAGTCCTGCACGCATGGCAACCAATAATTGTTAGGAACCCTGCGCGAAGATCTTGAGATTGTCCTTCATGGTGGCATGAGCTCCTAGCAGCCTAATGGTATTGGAGATCAGTCAAAGCAGCACATGCCGTGCATGCAAGCATGGCATCACAGCATGTGTCCAGGACAGAAAGTGCAGAGATGCAGAGTGTGTTGGCACTCTATGAAGCATTCAATGTCCATTGAGGCAGAAAGCCGGCAGTGCATGAGTAGAGTAAGGGAGAGAAAGGAAAGTAGGCAGGTAGACGAGCGTACATCTGGTGGGAGGTACAGCTGACTCTCGGGCTTGCTGACTGCAGACTCGCCCTCCAGGTAGCGGTCATAGGTGCCTCCCACAATGCCCTGCATGCACAAGGCTCCCATGCATGAGTACTTGAAAAACCACGTCTTTGTGCAGGCAATGAATGGCTTGACAGCTCGGAAGCCGCCAGCAGGCTCCCAGGGATGTCACAACAAGGCACCTTCATGTCGTGACATTTCCGTTCTAGAAACACATGTGTTTCTGCTTCCTTTTTACGAGCATGTATGACAGCACAGAGGGACATGAACTGATGGTGGCTCTCACATGCATGATGCCATTGGCAGGGGGTCCAAGGAGGGTGACGCCAAAGTTGAGCCAGGAAGGTAGCACCATGCCACCCTCATCCACAATGCCAGCCGGAGTCTGCCAGATGGTCATCTTCAGCACATCTGCGCGCACAAGTGCCAAATCATGCATGCATTCGCAAGAAGCCTGCAGCTGCAGGGAAAGGCTGACATCTAGCTGCTCAAAGCAGCCTGTTGATGCAGAGAGAACATCTCCTTGGGGCAAGTGAGCTTCTCTAAGCCGAAATGAGACATCTCTTTCTACAAAGGCCTCTGAAGCAACAGATCATTGCCACCCTTGTTGCTGCAGAAGCAGGACTGTGATGGAGCTGTTGAAGAGACTGTCAACTCACATCTTGGTGTTCAGATATTCTGGCCTTGAAGCGGAGGACATGTGATAATCATGTGTCGGCAGGTGAATGGGCTGACTCACCGGTGGTGACAGTGACAGTGTTGCCGAGGCCGGGCTTGTACTTGTCCCACACGGTCTCGATATAGGCACCGTTCTCAAATCGCCAGGCGTGGTGCTGCGGCGCCTTCTTCTCCTTCAGCACCTTGCCCTGCAGCGACACTGCGCGCACACACGCCCATACACCCATCAGCACAAGCCAGCACAGATCCTGTTGGTGTCAACATTTACATTGGGCGTCTACATGCATGATGCATACTGTACATGCACAGCACCAGGCAGGACTCTGTGGATGAGCACTGGCGTTCGTGTCTGCAAAAGAGCAGTATTCAGCCAACCAAAGAATCACCAGTCATAATCACCTGCAATGATCAAGAGAAGCACATAGAACAATTCGGCACCCTGCAGAGCTGATGAGTTGTGCTCTGGCAGCAAAGGAGTGTGGTGGCTAGTTTATAGATATGGCTACTTATCAGAGAATCAAGAAGGGAGGGGCCATACCTGACATTTCCTGGTTCTCATCCAGGGCGACGAGCACTTTGTAGGTGCGGTACATGAAGCCAATGGCCTCCATGTTGGTACCGTTATGGTCCCACATCTGTGCCAGCTTCAGCTTCATCGACACCTGCCGCACACAGAACAGCACCACATCATCACATGTAATTTCATATCTGGCAGCACAACAGAACAACCGCCTTTTGCAATTGCATCACAGCATTGCACAATCCTTTTGGTGCATTCTTGAGGTCCGGCCCAGAGAGCACTCCAGCCTCACATCATGAGTCAATCCTGATTGGATGGAGAAAAGGGAAAAAATGGCCGTGTCATATGTACGAGTCAGTGTGAACTTGCAAGCCAGCCATGTGAGCTGGAGTTGTCATGCAGGTGCATTCTTGCTGGGTGAAGGCCACACCTGCAGAGTCTGGGTCGAGATGATGTTGTAGATCTTGCCCACTTCGCCCATGAAGTTGAAGGAGCGGCCCGCAAAGCCGTACATGACGGGATCGGAGTTGCCACCCGCGCATGCCGGGTTGCCGTTCACTCCACACTGTGCAGCACTGCACCAAGCAACAGATCATTTGAATGCCATGCACATGCAGCACAAGCATGCTCTGGGGAGACTCGAGGGCCTAAAGGAGGACTCAGAGGAACCTGTATCCTGCATTTTGCATATCTTGCATGGAGGGAGTGCATATGCTAAATCTTTGAGAACACAGAAGACAAAACAATTTGAGTGTCTTTGAGAAGCTGCATGATGCTGGTGGGTGTCTGTGTGGAGCAGCAGCAAACCCATGCTCCCTGACTGCAGCAGATGGCGCATGGCGAAGCATCGCGACACTCCATTCAAAGAGACGCTGGGTGAAAACATTGTGAGGTCACACACGGCCCGCACAGAAGGAATGATGCAGAAGAGCAGCGGTCTCTGCGAGGTGCAATTCAATGACAGCAAAAGTGGATAGTCAGAATCAAATACAGTGCAGCAGAGAGCGGAGGGGACGTACGTGGCCGTGCCGCCGGAGACGGTGGTGGTGGATCCCCCGGGGGTGGTGGGAGAGTCCGGGCTGGGGGTGTTGGTGTCGGCCCTCCCGGTGGTGCCCAAGGACCCAATGGTGGGGGAGGTCCCAGTGGATGACCCTCGCGACGTTGTTGTTGATGTGAAGGTGCCTGAGGAACCGGAACTTGTCTTGCCACCCGTGGTAGTGCCGAACGTGCCTGCCGGAACACAGGAGATGCACTTCAGCCTGTCCTGGCGCAGAGCTGGGCCCTTATCAGGCTCCCTTGCACCATGTCACCTCAGCAGCAGGTTACAGGTATTGGAGGCAGGGGAAACTGTGTCAAGAATGTCTCATCCTGGGGCCATACCTGCTGCGGTGGCAGTGTCACCCCCGTGTCATTTACGGTACATGTTGAGGGCATATCTGTGAGCCAAGTAGAGGCAGAGGGGGCTTTACCTGTGCTCGAGCCTAAGCCTGAGCCTGTGGCTGAGAAAGTGCCCGAAGAGGTCGCCTGGCCGCCTTCAATGCTGGTGAACGAGCCGGACGAGCCTCTGTCAGTGGTGGTGCCTGCGATGCAGAAGGAGGCAAAATATCAGCAGCCTGCAGTGCTCGCCCATGCACTTCACTGTGTGGGTGTATGATCACTGTCTATCGTGTTTTCTTCCATGATGGCCAGCGAGCAAATGTCACTGCTGCACTGACAGACTCAAAGATACCATGGAAAATGCAAGATCAGGCCTCTATGGGTGGCGGCAAACTGGACCTCGGCACACTGCAGGCCGAAGCCAGCTAGTCCTTCACAAGCGCTCACTGCTGCATGTTGACCTGACCACTGTAAACTTGCTCCATTGCCTTCTGCATGCTGACCGTCATCAAGCACCCGGGCTTTGGGAGGGCAGCCTGAGCCGGTCTCTTGGCAGTGGCATCGTTCCCTGGTGCGCACCTAGGCCGGATGAAGATGTGGTGGTGGTTCCTACGCCACGGGTGGTGCCCGCCAGGCTGGAGCCTCCAGTGGTCGCGGTCGATTCCCTCGCGCCCACGGTTGTGGACACAAATCCGCCACCGCCGCTGGTTCCGGTGCTGGTGCCCCTTGTGGACGTGGCTGAGCCTGCGCCAGAGGAGGGGATGCGATTATCAGAATGCAGGTGTGAATGCAGAATGGACACTGGCGTTTGGCGGGCGCACTTCAGTGGGAGGCAAGGTGTGGCGAGGTCATGACAGAAGCGCAAGACACCACAGGCCCTCATCCTGATGCTCTGCTCACAAGCAAGTCGGAACAGAGATAGCACTTGCGAGCAGGAAGGGCTGTGGCTGACAGCTAGTGTGCGGCGCCGCTCTGATCAGAAACTGCCGGGCCAGCCCACATACTGGGGAGCTTGTGTGGGACATCAAGCTGCACCGAGACGGCTTGAAAGCTCAAGTCCCTTGCTATCTTCCAGCCCCTTGCTATCTCTGACGCGCCTCTAATAAGTTATGGCAGTGTGCGCACCTCCACCGAGGGTGGTCACAAAGCCACCGCTGCCGCTGTTTGTGTCCTGGCCGCTGCCATATCTGGGCGCTGGGGGCGATCTGTATCTGTATCCTGCGGCTCCCCCGCCGCCATTAGTGCCACCCCCCGCGGCCATTTCTCCACGACTCTGTGCATTTGCTGTGGCCTGCAGGAGGCAGAAGGCCAGCAGCCCTATCTGCCAGGCCCTGCTTGACATCAGGACCAGACCTGCACAGCAGCCACTGCTAATGTCAACCACCAGCTTCACCAGTGCTGCTGGCAACACTGCGTCATCACTCACTACGACTGCATTTAGGTGGTCTTCATGAGACAGCAATTCCTGCTGGCCGCCCAAATCCCCTGCTGTATTTTTGCCCGCCTCAAGGAGGTCAGCGCGATCTGTGGGACTCTAGTTCCTGCCCTCCGGAGTCAGGTGTTGTGACAACGAACGCTTCTCACTCAGGTTGTGCTGTGACTGACTGGCAGAACTGCTTATGATCCGTTGCTGCTTCAACTGGCTTCCCGTCGAGAGCTTTTCCTGAACGCTTGGGCCATTCTAGCTACAAGCCGGAAGCAATAAGTTTGCAGGTCTGTCTCTCTCCCAACACCAAACGCCGCAGACGCGGCTGGAACCAGTTGAAGGTGGAGGAGCGCCTTAGCATATTGATCAACCTCGGTATGGGTGACAGAAGGGACAGACCCTCGCCATCGCTAGTCACCTCTGCACGACCAGGCGACCAGGATGACCCCGACACCGCTGACAGGCGTCCGAAAGGCCTCAACTGCTGATCATCGGCATTCCATATGATAAAGTGTGCAGATCGGGCAAAATGCAGCGCCTGCTGACGCTGTGCGGGCTCAAGCTCCCAAAACTGGTCAGGTCGCCCGTGGTTTTCCGACACCAAGGTCCGCGCCTATTGCGGATATAAAGCAAGGAGTGGTCCACTACAAGCTCGAGCGAAGTATGCAAATCACCTATGAGCTTCTCCTCGCTGGTTAGTCCTTGCTTCCTGTCCTTGTCGGAGTTCTAGCGCTAGGTCGTTGCCCGACTGCTCCTCCCTCACTTCGGTTCCTGCGCAAGTTCCAACCTTTCCTCTTCCCGCTCCCTCTGATCAATGTTGTCCAGCGCAATCGACTTGCAGGTGTGGTTCCTCCTTGAAGATCGCGGGATGGGCCTCGAAATGATGCGCCGGTAAAACTTTAGCGTCACTCGAACTTCACCGTGAATCATCAGCACGCGGTCTGTCTGTCATCAATTCTGATCTGTCTCGTAACTGCCAACCCCTGAAACCCCCTGGATTCGGAACCCTCAACGCTCACCGCCACTAGTGCCAGCGATTTATTTGGAGAATTGCCGACATCAGCTGGACTGTCCAACTTGGACAATTTGTCCAGGATTAAGCAGAGTCTCGTCCCGCTTTAAAATCACCCATCATTTCTCTAGATTAGTTTGACGCCACGGTATTCGTACATATCATTCCAAGGATGTGCAATGCAGCCGAGTCGAGTGCCCGCTTGCCGTGCCTACCTACAGAAGTGGCGCAGAAGATCCTCCTGAATCTTTCAATGAGAGATGTCTGCAATGCTGCACAAGCTTGTAAGTCATTGTGGAGCCTCACCTGCCAGACAAGTAGCTTGGACTTGGCAATCGGTAGTGCAATGTGGTGGTTAATACATAACCCCCCGGCAGAAAGCTTCCTAGCAGCTTTCTAAGGAGGCGCTCCTGCAAAGGAATGGAGGTGTGTCAGTCTTTGAGTCTTAAAAATAGTCTGAGTACGCTGTTCAGCAGCCTTGAATGGGGAAGTATGCCCACAAATTCACAGTCAGTTCTGTAAAACCCCATGTGGCTGACTTGCCGTGTCTGCTCCAGGTTGACCGGTTATCCATAAGTTTCTCAAACATAGTGCATAACGTGCCCCTGGTTCGAAAGCTGCTTGCACAGCTGGCAGACATTGTCGTAGTCTGTTCAGCCACCTTCAACACTTGAGCCTGTCCATCACCCAATCGACAGATCCAGTACCATCACCTCCTAGTGACTACTATGGACTGCTGGTGAGCATTATGGGAGTTGTGTTCTCAGATCTGTCAGCGTTGAAGTCATCCAAAACTTAGGCATTTGGTAGTGTACACTGCTCAATGAAAGTGGTGAGTATTGAGAGTGCGTATGTGGCGTGTCTACGCAGTCCGCCATTTGTGCAAGCAGCTCAGGGTGCTCATACGAAGGCCACTACCGGATGGCTTGGGACTTCCAAACGAGTCTAGCGTATTGCAGCGCTTTGTGGCAACGCTGCTGGAGCTCAGGGTCTCAATAGGCATGCTGAACCTCCCAATGAGAGTGGTCTAGTCTCACAAGCTACTGTCTATCTCGAATGTGGCAGGCACGGGAGCTGCAATGCAATCAGCACACAAACAAATTGTGTTGTGGCAGTTGAAAAAACAACAACATTATGGATGGATTGGGCAAACGTGTGCTTACATACACAGGGTACCAACACATCAGAAGCCTTAAGTGAGATCTTCAGGAGTCACATCACAGCTAAACATGAGCCAGGCCTGCAGCTGCTCCAGATGGAGGTCTGCAGTACCAAAAAAAAAGTTTGCACTGCCAGACAAGCTGCGCTTCCTGTTCTTGAATAACAGGTGGTTAGTAGCTTGCAATAGCCCCATTCTAGGCACTCTTTTAACTGTATAAAGGGGCCACTTCAATGATTTAAAATGAAGTGGGTCAAAGAACTATGGTCTGTGTCTCTGTGCATCAGCATTCTGCACACCTCTAATTGATGTATATACTGAAAACCTTGCAGGAACAGAATTCCACAAAGTATGCTTTACAAATGGCTGGGGAGCCTGCGCAGACTGGAAGAGCTGTACATGATGGGGTTCACTGAGTAGTATTTTGCAAATTGGAAGTCTAATGCTCTGCTACTGCAGACATTTGAGAAGCTCAGCGTAGCTGTTGTGGAAATCGATGGCGCTCCGGTGCGCTCCTTCTGCTGAAAAAAGACTGAATAAAACACTTGCAAACTGTTGATCCCTGCTGTGCTGCCTGGGTCTGCAAGGTGTCTTGTTGAGGATGACAAACTGCTGTGTTTTCAAAAGTAAAAGATGCAGTTGCTGCTTCGAGTTGCTCCCTTCAGCTGGGCAGACTGATACGGAAGTCTTTTGTTGCCACAGGCTATTACTGCTGATGAACTGGTAAGCACTATTATGCTGCCAAGCCTGGAGCTGGTTGCTGTGCCTGGCACCATTTCCAACTACGCCGCCACAACGATTGAAACATGTGTACACACTCCCATCAAGCTAAAGTGCTTTGCTTCCCTCACCATGCCTTGCTACAGGCAACAGACTGCACAAATAAGCCAACCTGTCATTCAATGAGATGCCAACTGTTCTGGAATGTTGATCTGCCCAGTTCTACAAGAGGAGAGGCCTCCTGTTTTTGTCCTCCATGTAGATCTGGCCTCGTCTTTTGGGGCCATATTGCAGTGTCTGTCAACCACTGCCTTCCAATCAAGGTGACATGATCTGAGCTGTGACTGTTTGCACAGGTGCCCAAACTTGAAAGAAGCCATCTTGTACTGCCGATCCGGATATGACATTGATCTTTTGGACAATTTGCTGTCAGGAGCGCCAAAGTTGGAAACAGTTCAGGTGAGCAGCACATGTATTGGAAGGTGCCATCGATTTTTATGACTCACATGTCTCTTGTCAAGACCAGCTGCATTGAGGCCTTGCCTTGAAGAAGTGCTAAGCTTGCGAGGTGAACAGTTGCAAGATTGTACAGCTCTATAACGGTGCACAGGTGGCAGTGTATTGGTGGCGGACAATAACTCGTCTTGATTTTTCCAGCACCTGTGGAGGGCCCTTAAGAGAAGCAGCAGCCTCCGCAATCTGAAGATTATTTTTCGCAACACAAGGAAGGGCTGGTTTAATAAGTAGGTATGACTGCCTGCACTAGATGCAAATGACAGCCAGTCAGATAGATGCTACAACACAGCATTTATCAACTGCGCTGGAATCATGAACTCACCGTCAGAAAAGGTTGTCGATTGCGTCTGAATCCATCTGATGCACGTTCGCCGCAGTTTTCAGCATGTTTATAAATTGAGACTGCCGGAACTAATTGCACATCCAAGCACATGCTATGGTGGCAGACTTCTCAACCAAAATTGCAGGAAGCTCAAGTACAGCATTGCTGCTTCCACAGGTGGAAATGGCATTTGTGGGTGCATCACTGGTGGAAGACCTGTGCCTCCCCATCCTTGAGACATTGGAGCTGTATTGTATTGAGAGAGGCGGGCCTAGTTTTGTTCAGTTTGGCGAATACGAAGAAGGAGCGCGTGGAGCGTGCATGGAGATCAGCAGGCTGCTTGCTGTGGACGCACTGCCAGCATTGAAGCAGGTGAAGTTCACCAGACGATAATATGAGTTTGCTGTGGGACTTCCCACAAGGAAACTAACTGCAGAAGGCGCCGGGTTGATGACATGAGCATTTGCGTTCTCTCAAGACTGCAATCGGTCTTGCTCATCAAATCAATCCTACTGCTGATTGCTGCAATATGAGGTCACAGATGACAATGATGGAAGCATTAGGGACGAAATTTCGGATGTCACATATTCACTCTTTGCAAAGAAATCAATGTTCATACCTCCCAGGCAGACTTCTACCCGGGCTTGGACGAGGCAGGGAACGCCCTTGTGGGTCCTGGGCCGCGGCTCGAGGCTGCACTGCATGTGAAGACCTCCTTTTTGCCCCAACCAGATGGCTGACAGGACAGGAACTTGACTTGGATACGCCCCAGCTACCTCGATGTAGAGCTTCAAAGCAGGTGCAGCCAGTAGTCCAGGGCACTGGGACTTGCTGGTCATTCTCTTGGGCTTTAAGCTGTGGAATGACTGTGCTCGCGCAACGCATGCATGGAATCTTAGATCGGGCACATAATGAGGCACCATGAGTGATGTCACGCTCTACCATGTGCTACTCATCACTGCTTCTGACATTCAAGTAGCTGCCTTGACAAGTTTGAGGGTGTGCATGCTGGCATGATTTGTTGATGTGCCACCAGTGATTACTGTGGAGAGATAAGCTCATCAATTGCCAACAGAAAGACTGCCCACTAAAGTTTACAGCTGAACCCTGATCACTTTGTGGTGCTGCAGGGTGATGGCAGCCCTCACCAGCATCCACATAGAGCAGCGGAAGCATAGTAGAGGCTGAAAGAGAGATAGATCTCGAGGCAGAACTCGAGAGCGCGAAATCCCATAACGAGATGGGGATTGGCAGCAAGGCCCCATGCTCAAATCGTTTGGCTGCCAGCTCAGCACGTGCTTGATAGTGAGAGGGACGCATCCAAAGCAGCTGGGGAGGCTTTTCATGACTTGTTCTGCCTCCCACCTTTCTTATTCATAAAGAGGCGCAAGTGCAATAATGACGGACCTGCTAAGTTGGCACAACCCGCTTGGAATCTTGTATCTGGAGGAGTTCTGGTAGACATTCAACACCATGGGGGCCCCTCATGCATGACGGCTCGCTTTTCCAGCTTGAACTCCCGCTTTGCACCAGAAAACATGCCAGTGATGCTGCGGGTTCAACCTGTCCTGTTTCAGCAAGTTCTTTGGGCTACCGGTCCACAAACATGAGCGTGAGAATCAGGTACGACCTTGCTCTGCTCTTGTCAGACAAGCTCCAGGCCTGGGATGCACATCATGAAGCGCAGCATGTGTGTGCGCATGCTCCTAAAGTTCCATGCAGCCTTCTTTCATGCTTGGAGTGATTCACAGCTGGTTTCTTCACCCAACCTGTATTCTTCCACATCTTACAAGTATCAAGTCACATTATCAAGGCAGCTTTTCGGAAATGCCACTTGAGCTCGCATCAGCGCCTCAGGAACATAGTTGTGCGGCACTACGACTGCAGTACTGATCCAAACAGTGCCACCAAGAGAGATCCTTGCATGCAGAGTCGTTGTATGCAACAAACCCAATCCATTGCAATTGGGCTGCTGGCAAGGGACTACCAGCCGAGACACCACTTGTAAGGCCTTGATACGCGAAAGCGTTGCAAAATTAAAAAAAAAAGCTTTGCCCCCACTGTTTCCAGTCATGGTAACGAAGAGCCCTCTAATCTTCAACTGCATTGCACCCTGAGTGCAGAAGCTGTATGATAGATTCCCATGCCAGTCAATGGAATTACTTCTTTCCAGGAAGCGCTATATAAGATGTTCCAGGATGGCACTTTGAAAGAAAACACCACTTAACTCCCAGCAGGTTTAACCAAACCTCAAACTTCAGGCCAATTCGAGAAATTCAGCAAAAACACAGTTTCAGATTGCAGTATCAGATTGAAATAATCGATGATCTCGCCACAAGGCGATCATAAAGTCAAGGCCTGTTCAACGAGTGTCAACAGAACTGTCGACAGTCCAATGAGCAGATTCTCACTTAAGAAGGTGACTTCTGTCTGACTTGAGGCGAAAGTTGATCATTGAGGTACCACCCATAATCCAATCTTAAATCCAGCAGAACACCTCACGCACAGGCATGGCATTTCCGTGAGAATTTATCTGATCTGAGGTTTGCATGTGTAATCCGCTCTGGTCAATCTGTTATGATCTTGTTGACCAACAGACCTGACAACTTCCTGGTACATGGTAATGTACCATCCAATTCCCACTTCGGGACTCGCTTTCAGGACTCTCCTGCACAACTCAACTGCTACTTCAAAGCAGCACCTCATGCTGCAGCGTGCACCAAGAGGATCGAAATAATTGCATTCTCAAGACACACACCTTGACGCTGCAACGCCAAGAAAATCTTACGAAAGCAATTATTCAATATGACTGTTGGGTCCTGCAGAAGAGAGTCCTGCTTGCTTGCAGAAATCCTCCTAACCCCTTTGACAAGGGTGAGTTGTACGTTCCGCCCGTTCACTTGTTGATATTGAATACTGATCATCATGATTGTCAGACATGGACCCGTTTGCAGACACCTGCTTGGGCCCACAGATGCTGGGGTCTGCTCTAATCTATGCAAAAATAATAGCAGTGTTGGCATGAAAGCAGCAGGCGGGCTCTCAAGCGAAGGGCCGTGACATCATTCGGGAAACATGCCAGGCCCCTTGATGCCATGATGGAACATAGAACTCAGCCTCGATGGCTTGGAAGCCACCACGACTTTTAAAGTCAGCCATGCTCAAATCCTGCGCGAGCACTGCACAGGAGGTGGCACTGCATGTGTAGCTTAGAAGGTATGGCTTTGACCGGAAGGCGTCTGATCACACAGGAAGCAGGCGCGGGCGAAGGCAGGGAACGCCGACTGATTGATGTCGTCCTCCAGGTTGGACCGCCCGTGCTGCGCCGCTTGTAAGGCCGGGTCGTTGACGCCGAAGAGGTTGGCCGGGAAGTTGGTGTCCCAGTGGTCCGCCATCGTCCTTGTACCGGCCATGGAACGCCCCCTGCGCGCAAGCACACAGCGCCACCTCAGCATTGCGCTCCCAAACCACATGCCAGCTCAGCACTTGCCTCTTACTCAGAAGCAGCATCTGTTGATCAGAATTTCCTGGATGGCTAAGCATGGGCCGTGCTGCACGGCTGTCTGAATAAGATGCAAGAAATGACATCCCGACGGCTATTGGTGTCCACATGTCAAAGTTTGATCCTGCGGAATGCAGATGAGGACAAGCACTATAACTGGTGGCTTTTCATGTGATGTGGCTGATGACTAGAGTTAGCAAGCTTTTCCAGGGCGCAAATCAGGAAGACTGGTGCTTACGTCCTCTGGCAGGTAGAGCTGGCTCTTGGGGTCGCTGACGGCTGTCTCGCCCATAACGAACCGGTCATATGTTTCGCCAACAATGCCCTGCAGAAACGCAAACAAGAATCCCTTCAGGGCTGCTCCGTCATCACTGCAAACCACATTGTTAACATTGCACAGGAGGGTAGAAGAAGAGCCCTCAATATTTTTCGATGCGACCTGCAAACTCATCCATCATGTCAAAGATTACTTTCTTAAATTCTCTTTCAATCATGTATAGTGCACCAGAGATGAGTGATTAGAACAACTTTGCACGGCAGACCAGACACCCTTGTACAATTCCAGGGTAAAGCTCAAGTAAGTTCAAGGCTTCTCAAGCCTTGAAGTCTGTGTGAGACTCACATGCATGAGGCCGTTGGCGGGTGGCGCTTCCAGGGAGAGCCCAAAGTTGAGCCATGCGCCCAGCACCATGCCACCCTCGTCCACGATGCCTGCCGGCGTCTGCCATATTGTCATCTTCAGAACATCTGCACAAAGCAAAATTAAATTGTCAGCATTGCAGGTGTGTCGACAAATTCATAATCTCTTGACACTGCCTCTGGTGCTGTTGCATCGTTACTGCAGGAGCTAAGTACATGCAGCCCACAGATGTGCCCCTGAAACGACCTAATGCGTTGTCCGCTCTCACAGGAGAGGAGCTGGAAGAACTCAGCCCTGCCAGACTCCACTGAGTCTTGCCACTGGGATCAAGATCTACACCTCAAACACATCTTGCCCAGCACACGAGCACCATACTTTTTGGCAGCTGGGAAGTCAGGCACAGATGAGGTGATTGCTGCCTGCCGATCCTGTTGGGGGGATTATACACCCACAGTAGAGTGACAGGGGGCTGGTCAGCGGTGACTCACCAGTCTCGATGGTGACGGTGTTGCCGAGGCCCGGCTTGTAGCGCTCCCAGGTGGTCTGGATGTATGCGCCATCGTCAAAGCGCCAGGCGTAGTGCTTGGCCGTGTTCTTCACCTTCAGCGTACGGCCCTGCGCTGTCACTGTGTGCACATGCCGGCACATGTCAGGCACATGCCAGCACATGGTCATTTGAGAGGACAGTACTGATCTGAATCGTGTGCACTTATTGCATGCGGACGCTGCGCTGGGACATGTACGCGCAGCATTGCAAATTGCCAGCGCGAGGTCGGGCAATTGCCTAACACATGTGTCCTCACCCGGTCCATCTGGTGCCTTAAAAGGCACACATGGTCATAACGTTCCCTGTAGCAAATGATGTAGCAAAAGTTCCCCCAAAACTGAGGTGACAGCGCTCTGTCATGAGGTAAACATCAAATGAGCTTGATCTTGGGGGGTAACTCACCCACTACATCATCCTTGGCGTCCAATGACACAAGCACCTTGTAGTTACGGTACATGAACCCAATCGCCTGCACACAGAGCCAGAGATGGGCATGCATGCACACGCGCAAACTTTGAGTTCCCACGAAAAATGCACAGCAGCATGACAGAATGCACTCGCGTGAGAGACAACACACCTCCATGTTGGTACCATTGTGATCCCACATTTGCGCAAACTTGAGCTTCATAGACACCTGCAGCCACCAGCCATGTGCTCAGGAACCTCCTCGGCTACTTGGTTATTATAAGCCCTTTCATGCACGAGCACTCCCCAACAAAGCAATCATGGTAGGCATATTGGCAGTGGGGAGCCTATCTGGGCGCGCACTTGGATATTGAGGGTGGAGATGATGTTGTAGATTTTGCCGGGTTCACCCATGAAGTTGAAGGCACGGCCGGCAAAGCCGTACATGACTGGATCAGAGTTACCTCCGGCACAGTTGGTACTCCCACCGGCCCCGCAGCCAGTCCCCCTGTGTAAAGACATGCATGGCCATGTTCATCCGGGAAATGGTGTCAAGAGCAACCAGCACCTGCTTTGCTTTCTACCACAATTTTCTGGCATGCCCACAATACAACGCTCAATTTTCCTGCGCACACTCCAAGATGCACGAGAGTGGAGGATGAAATTCAAAGTGCGCGTTATGCAAGCGGACATGCCTTCAAACAGTACAGTGCTGACACAGCATTGTGCACGCAACAGTGGGAGGCAATGATGCCAGAGGAGCAGTTGCCGCACCCAGAGACACTGGTGACTGTTCCAACTGCTGTTGTATCTGGTGTTGTATCTGCTGTTGCAGCTGATGTCCGAGTTCCAATGCTGGGTGGGGAGAGAGTAGTCGAGGATGGCTTTATAGTGTTGCTGGCAATTGTGCTGCCAGTGCTGGTGGTGCCTGACTCGGCATTACTGCTAGGCTGGGAGGTAACAGTGCCGCCGCCAGGAAATGCTGACCCAGAGGATTGACTGCTGCTTCCTCTGCTGCTGGCACTGGTGCCTGACTCACTGCTACTACTGGCTTGGGAGGCCAAAGTGCCTCCCCCAGGAAATGCGGACGCAGAAGACTGGCTGCTACTTCCTCGGCTGCTGGAACCGTAGGACAATGAGGAAATTGATGATCCAGTTGATAGGGTGCCGAAACTGGACCCTCCACTGTTGCTGGTTTCACTGCTGCCGCTCCGTTCACTGCTGCCACTTCGCAAGGTGGGCCCTGCAATTCAGCTGCCTGTCATGCTACAGACATGCATGCATTAATGTTGCACTGGGCACGACGCGCTGCTCCTACAAGAGTGCACCCCCCCGTCTTTAGTCCTCAAGGTCCTGTAAGGCTCTGTATCGTAGTCATGGAAGCCAACATCATCTGCCCGATCATCTGCCCGAGCTTCAGACACTGTCAAGGCCTAGGAATATGCGTGAGTACTGCCCAGACATCTAGTCGCCATTGTTAACAAGTATTGTTGTCGGGGAAGGTCAGGCGCCACACCTAGAGTGGTGACAAAACCACCACTGCCACTGTTGCTGCTTCCCCCGGAGCTATATGAACGCGGCGGTGGTGGTGGAGCGGAGGCGCGGAAGGTCCCACTGGAGCGCGAGCCACTGGACGCAGTCCCCCCCGAGGAGAACCTCTGCGCGAGCGCTGAGCTGTGCAGCAGGCAGGCCAGCAGCAGTGCCACCCACTGAGCCTTACATGCCATGCACCGCCCTGCTCACAGGGTGTTGCTTGGTCAAGGGCATGCAGCACTACGTCGCAAGCTCTTGCGATTTGTGACTTGTCTGTCTCAGGCAGTCTCAAGAAGGTGACACTAAGGTGCCGTTGTGAAGGCACAGCACACCGGACACCGGATTGACGTGCAAATATTCACCGTGCATCTTGTTACTAAAGATGTATATGGATGACAAGAGCACCTTGTCAGAGCTCTCGTGGCTCTACGAGTGGGTGCCAGGGTTGAACCAGGGGGATGGCATGGCCCCCGTCGTCCAGGGCCTACGAAAGCTGATGGCTTTTGAAATCATGTATCCAAGGCTTCTAGATGTACTTCAAACGCGGTTGGTAGTTGTAGCCAGCCGTCTAAGCTACTCAATATCCTACGCGACTGGCACCGGACAGCACGGATCCTTGCCCGGGGCACCCAGGGTGGAGCCACAAACAGGTGGGCTCACCGTCCAAGGCTGAGAGCATCCATGGTATATCGACGTATGGTTTTTGACGAGCATCAGCGTGAACACCAGACAGGATTTTTCTTTCCGGAAATCTCACTGTGGGATTTCATGAAATTTCGAAAGTGAGGGCAGTGCTCTGCCTGATGACTCAGCTCGAAGCTGGGCCTGTTTGAAACAGGCTGTTTCGCAGGAAGCTGGTCTTTGAAGCCCTTGGAACTTCCAACTTGGAAGACACAGCAGAGCGGCTCTGCCAGAGCCACGTCCTACATCAGGTCTCCCACGTCAAGCAAATTCATTGTACTCAACCCCAACAGTCAATAGAGCATGTGCACCATGGCCGAGTCCTGGATTCCATGCCTACCCAAGGAAGTGGCGCAGAAGATTTTCCAAAACCTATCCATCCGAGACGCCTGCAACGCTGCGCAAGCTTCCAAGACATTGTGGGACCTCACTGTCGGGATAACTAGCTTGCACTTGGCTATAGGTAGTGCAATGTGGTGGTCAAAACACAATCCCCCGGCAGAAAGCTTTCTAGCATTCCTGAGGAGGCGCTGCTGCAGAGGAATGGAGGTGCGCGAGTTTAAAGTCTTAAGAAGAGTCCAATTACTTTTATTCAGGGGTCTTGAATGGGGAAAGGTCCACACCTAGTCCTGTAACACGTGGCTAACTTGCCATCTCTGCTGCAGATTGATCGACTATCCATTACTTTCACAAATACAGTGCATAATGTGCCTCTGGTTGGAAAACTGCTTGCGCAACTGGCAGACGTTGTCGCAACCTGTTCTGCTACCCTTCGACACTTGAGCTTGTCCATCGTCCATCTCACAGGGCATCCAGTACCATCACCTTCTAGTGACTACAATGGACTCCTGGTAAGTGTTTGTACGTCTCTGAAGAGGATGAAACACTATACGGATCCAGTCCTCAAGCATTTGGGAGTCCACACAATGGCAACGGTGACAGTGCATGTCACGTCTACGCAGTCCGTCATTTGTGCATGCAAGCAGCTACATGTGCTCATATTCGAGCCGCTACCGGATGACATGGTATATCCAAATGAATCTAGCTTGTACCAGCGCTTTGTGGCTTCGCTACCGAAGCTGAGGGTCCTGCTTTTTCAGAAGGCACGCTGGACCTTCTGTGAGACTGGCCTGATTTTACATCTGCCCCCTCAAGCTTTGTCCACCTCACATGTTAGCAGGCAGGTTGATGAAAAGTGCAATGAGCCCAAGCATGGTTTAGAGAAAGGAAGGCAACATCACAGACGGGTTTGAACATTTTAGTATCTATGCACAGGGCGACGACGTCGACACAGTAGAAGCCTCAAGTCAAATCTTCCTCAAACTTAAAGTTTGCACCAGGAACATGCCACTGATGCTGCAGCACGAGTCTGTCTATGCTCAAAAGTGCATCATGATTAACCTCAGAACATGCTCTTGAGCAAGAAGTTGAGCAATGGTTTCACGGTAGACAGACTGTAGGCCAAAAATCCATGTCATGAAGCTCGGTGCGTTGGAAACGTGCACAATTGATGCAAACCTGCATGTCGCCCTCAATGCTTGTAACAAGGACTTACAACTGGTTCCTCAACCTAACTTGGGTCCTTCACCATCTTACGTGCACAAAGTTCATGTTTATGACATTACGGCATAAAGCTTTCAAATTCTCTAAATTGTCGCCTGAGCTGAAATTAATTCTGGATAAACCAGCTCCAGGAATATACTTGCGTCAGCATCACAACTATCAATACTGCACTCCTGATCCAGACCATGTCAACAGTCAACATCTTTGCACAAATTCTTTTTTGTAACCCCAGTGCAATGGGATGCCAGTCGCGGGGTCATTTGCCCAGCCTGCACTTGACAGGGCCTTGCATATCACTGTCGTACATTGCAGATTTCAAATGCCATACTGCTTCCAGTCTTCACATAAGGTGCACTTCAATCCTCAGCTGCAATACAATTCAAGTACAGCAGCTGCATAATAGATTCTTAGACCAATCCAAATAATACTTGTCCAGGAAGCGACACACAAGAAGTCCCTGGATGGAATTGCGAAAAAATGTACCAGATAGCCCCCAAAAGGGTAGGCAAATCTCAACCTTGAGACCAATCACAATTCATGAGATGGCAGTATCAGAAAGAAGTAATAAATATCTTCTCGCCGAGAAGGCGGTCATAAAGTGAGAGCCTGTTCAGTGACCGCCAACAAATACTGTTGACAGTCCAATGGACGAATCCTCACTTAGAATGGCCAATATTGTATGACTTCACGCCAAGATAATCTTCACTCCACACATGGACAATGTTCGACTAATGTCCAGCAGAGCAACACACACGCACCGTAACATTGCCCTTAGAATTTATCTGATCTGAGGCCTTGAACATTTCCACCGGTGTTGGTCAATCTGATGTGACAACCCATGGACCTGCCATCAACCATTCAGTTCTCACTGCAAGACTGCTTTCAGGGGTCTCCTGCCCCTCATGCTGCAGCGCACACCAACCAATTTTAAAATAATTGGACCCCAGGTACAGACGTTCATCGTTCAACGCCATTAGGTACTTCAAGAAAAGAATATGTAATATCTAGTGTGTACTTGTTGAATTATGGGTCCTGCAAACGCAGGCCCTGTGCATGCGTGCACAAGGCCTCCTGACCCAATAAGAAGCACAAGTTGTAAAAATTTCCGGGGGAGATGACGGGTGCCCTCACGCGCTCTGCAGGAAGTCACCATGACCTGGGATGTCAGCCGTGCTGTGCTGTGCCGTGCCGCGCCGTGCCGCGCCGCGCCGCGCCGCGCCGCGCCGCGCCGCGCCGCGCCGCGCTGCGCTGCGCTGTGCTGTGCTGTGCTGTGCTGGCATCATCCCTTTCAAGCACCATCCATGAGGAGCTACTCCAGATGTCGCTTAGAAGGTGTGACTCCGGCCGGACGGCGTCTGATCACACAGGAAGCAAGCACGGGCGAAGGCTGGGAACGCCGACTGATTTGTGTCATCCTCCAGGTTGGAGCGCCCCTGCTGCGCCGCCTGGAAGCCCGGGTCGTTGACGCCGAAGAGGTTGGCCGGGAAGTTGGTGTCCCAGTGGTCCGCCATTGCGTACTCCTCGTCCTTGTACCTGCCGTGGAACTCCCCCTGCGCGCGTGCACACACCGCCACCTCAGCATTGCGCTCCCTAACCACATGCCATGCAAACGCCTACCAACTGCTCAGCAGCATCTCAACTGGACACAGGGAACACAGCAACTCTGTCCTTGCAAACTTCAAGAAAGAAGCTGTCGATGACTATCATTAAGCAAATTGAAAGGCCTTCTCCTACAGAGCGCAGACCAGGACAAGCAGTACTATTTATTGATAGCTGTTCATGTGACGTGGCTTGTGTCCAGTATTAAACCAAAGTTCCAACAGCGCAAAGCAGGGAGACTGATGCTCACGTCCTCTGGCAGGTAGAGTTGGCTCTTGGGGTCGCTCACTGCTGTCTCGCCCATGATAAACCGGTCGTACGTGCCGCCAACAATGCCCTGCAGAAGTGCACGCGAATCTCTTCTCATGGCTCTTCCATCATCAATACACACCATACTTAGAATATTGCACAGATGCATGAACAGCAGCCCTCAACACAGCGCAGTGCACACTCACAACCCTCCGTTGATTGAATGTTCTCCCGTATTACTTTGCACCAGACAAGTGATCACAACCATCCTTGCATGGCGGACCTGGAGAACTACGTCCCAAAAAAACCGCGTCCCAAAAAAAAGTTTAATAGGTGTACAAGGCTTTGTAGGCCTTGAACTCTGTGTGAGACTCACATGCATGAGGCCATTGGCGGGTGGCGCTTCAAGGGAGAGCCCAAAGTTGAGCCATGCCCCCAGCACTATGCCACCCTCATCCACAATGCCCGCCGGCGTCTGCCATATTGTCATCTTTATCACATCTGCACAAAGCCAAAAACTCATCTTCAGTACAAAGTGCGTCCAAAAATCTCGCACAACCCTGTTCTCCCACGTTGCCTTCTGTGCTATTGCAGCTCAGTGCAGAAGCTCACTACGTGAAATGACAAAAGTGCACCTTGAACAACCTCATGCAAGGGGTTACTTCAACAACAAAGAAGGTGGAAGAAGTCAGCTTTGCCAGAGGAAAGCAGGATCAAGATGCAGTCTCCAACATTAGCTACCCCGGCACAGAATCACCATGCCTTTGGCAGCCAGTGACAGGCCTAAACGGATGAAGAAGCCGCTTGCAGATCCTAGTGTGGCTCACATTTACAAACCAAGGTGAGTGGGGGCTTTGTCAGCGTTGACTCACCCGTCTCAATGGTGACAGTGTTGCCGAGGCCCGGCTTGTAGCGCTCCCAGGTGGTCTGGATGTATGCGCCATCATCAAAGCGCCAGGCGTAGTGCTTGGCCGTGTTCTTCACCTTCAGCGTGCGGCCCTGCGCCGTCACTGCGCGCACATGCCGGCACATGTCAGGCACATGCCAACAAATGGCCACCTAGGAGGACAGCTCTTAGTGCATGCATGCATTGCATGCACTCTTGCCAGCGCCCCTTTCATGCGGTGCCCTGAACTGTACCCTGGTCCCACACCTGAGCTGAACCTTTAGTATGCTTGCACCAGCAGTGCGAGCATGTGTGCTGTCACCATTGATGTGCCAAGCAGAAGCATGTAAGGTCACGAGGGGTGACTCACCCACTACGTCCTCCTTGGCGTCCAGTGACACAAGCACCTTGTAGTTGCGGTACATGAACCCAATTGCCTGCACGATGAGACCATGAGCGTCAAGGGTGCGAGTTTCATGAGATGTCCAGCAGCATGAACAGATGCAGCACACGAGAGGCAACTGACCTCCATGTTTGTACCATTGTGATCCCACATTTGTGCAAGCTTGAGCTTCATAGACACCTGCAGCCATCAGGCACATGATCAGGAAACTCGGCGGCCTTATTTGTTTGCTCCAAGTCCTTTCATGCAAGAGCGCTCTTGAACAGAGCAGCAACGGAGTGCACCTTGGCAGTGGGAAGCCGATGCTGGGCGCACCTGGATGTTGAGGGTGGAGATGATGTTGTAGATGTTGCCGGGTTCACCCATGAAATTGAAAGCGCGGCCGGCAAAGCCGTACATCACTGGATCGGAGTTGCCTCCTGCACAGTTGGTGCTTCCCCCGGCCCCACATCCCCTGCAGGAAGGCATGCATGGCCATCTTCTTCCGACAATCAATGTCAAGAGCAGTCAACAACTGCTCCGGCTTCTGACCAATATCTGATGGCATGAGTGTCATGCAACGCTCAGTGTACTTGCGCTCATCCCCAATGCAGGATGATTAAGAGGGTCAAGCACATCAGGACAGCAGACATGCCTCCAAGACTAGACAGACAGCACATATGCTTGCAAGCATGGGATGCAATCATGTCAGAGGAGCACGTGTCTCACCTGGTGCTGGTGGTGACTGCTCCGGATGCTGTTGGAGTAGGAGTGGGGGTTGGAGGAGGCGGTGAGGGGGGCGGCTTTGGAGTGCTGGTTGGGGAAGGCGGTGGTGGGGATGGCTTTGGAGTGCTAGTTGGGGAGGGCGGTGTTGGGGCTGTCCTTAAACTGGTGCTGGCACTGCTGCTCTCGCTGTTGCTCCCGCCGATCTCATTCCCGTTTCCACTCACGCTGTTTGCATTGCCGTTGTTGCCGCTGCTGATGGTGCCTGACTGGCTGGCACTGCTGCCTGCGGAGGAGGTCAGAGTGCCTCCTCCAGGGAATGCTGACTCAGAAGACTGGCTGCTACTTCCCCGGCTGCTGGAACCGGAGGACAACGAGGAGATTGATGAGCCAGACGATAGGATGCCGAAAGAGGACCCCCCGCTGTTGCTGGTTTCACTGCTGCTGCCCCTCGAGCTGGACCCTGCAATCCAGCTGCGTGTCAGCTGCAGGAATGCATGTGAAGGGGCTGCAGTCAGTTGCATTGTGCAGCCCAGGCTGCTTCCACAAGGTGTGCCATGCAGGGTCCCTCCATTCCTAATGCTGCCACATCTGTGAGAGGATGGCTACACGGCTGTACTTAATCTCCGGGATCCTACAAGGGCTCTGTTTTGTGGATCTTGGAACTCGCTATCATCTGCTCAGGCTTACAACAACTTCAAGCCTTCAAGGGAGCCAATCAAGATGGGTGTACTCTTGTCGGGTGCCGTACCTAGAGTGGTGACAAAACCGCCGCTGCCGCTGTTGCTGCTCTCCCCAGAGCTGGCCCCACCCGCGCGCGGCGGTGGCGGTGCGGTGGCGCGGAAGGTCCCACTGGAGCGCGAAGCACTGGATGCGGTCCCCCCCGAGGAGCTCCTCTGTGCGTGCGCCGAGCTGTGCAGCAGGCAGGCCAGCAGCAGTGCCACCCACTGAGCCTTACATGCCATGCACCGCCCTGCATACAGGTTGTTGCATCGTAAAGGAAATGCAGCACTATTTGAATCTCATTTGAATTCGTGACTTGTCTCAAGAAGGTGAGACTGACACCAAGGTGCCGTTGTGAAGGCACAGCACAGCACGTCAGGTTGACGTGCGGAGGATTACGATGGTTACTGTTCTTGAACATGTACGTGAAGTACATAAAGCACCTTAGGAGAGTTTTTGTGGCTCTAGGAGGGGCCGCCAGGGTTAAACCAGGGGGATGGCATGCCCCTCGTCGTCCGGGGCCTATGAAAGCTGATGACTTTGCAGTCATGCATCCACAGCTATGAATATAACTTACATGTCGTAGAAGTTGAGGAGCTAGTCGTCCACCCTAATCAACATCCTACGCTACTCACACCGGACAGTACGGATCCTTGCCCACCGTCCAAGGGTAGGGGTCACAACAAGGTGGGCTCACCGTCCAAGGTTAAGAGCGACCATGCGAATCGCCTAATAGATTTTGTAAATCAATAGCGTGAAAAGCATCAGGACCTTTTTGGCCGGAAACTCACGGTGGGAACTCACGAACTTCCAAAAGCGAGGGCCTCACCCTTGCATGCAAACCCTCGAGGGGTCCTTGATTAAAACTCTTCAACTGGGATACACTTTCTTGCCTCGGGAAATTTGCCACCGTCTTTCGAAAGAAAGTCCGTGACCGGCGGTAAGACTTGGAGCACCTTCTTACCCATTGCAACAAATGATTGTGAATCCTGAGGAACTCTGTGTATTATTGTTCTATCTGCTGCGCTCTTAGTTGCCCATTTCGTTCCTGCTTGACTTGATACTAGGGGCTGCACAAGCGAAACACAAGAAAATAATTGCCGCTGCCTGGTTTCATGAAGTTGGATGTCAATGCTTTGCGTTATTTGTCCCGAGATGAAAGTAGAACGCTGCAAGCGGTTGAAATCGGCCAGAAGAACGTAAGTCATACTCGGCGATTGTGCAACAGAACCTTCCAGCTGCTGGGTGTTCATATCAATGTATGAGATCCTCTT
This sequence comes from Coccomyxa sp. Obi, assembly GCA_020887355.1. Classification (NCBI taxonomy): domain Eukaryota; kingdom Viridiplantae; phylum Chlorophyta; class Trebouxiophyceae; family Coccomyxaceae; genus Coccomyxa; species Coccomyxa sp. Obi. The sequence continues at coordinate 1,269,673 of AP025005.1, read as the reverse complement.
GTGGTTGTGCAGCACGATATCGTCCCGGTTCCGCTGGTGGACAGCATTGCAGGCCTAAAGTGAGCAGGTCCCCCCTCCAAACTTCTCACCTTGCAAGCGATAAAGATCTACTCGCCAAATGGAAGATGTCTGGAAGCAGCATGCTGGTTATTGAACCACTTCACTTTTTCTTGGAATGCTTGCTTACATTGCATGACTGGCGTTATGGCAAATTCAGATGGCGGTGGCAGCCTGACCAGCTGCTGCTAGTGCAAGCTTTCTGCATATGGCATGCTCTTTTGCGTAGGAGTGTAGCTTTGTATCAATGTGTGCATGTGCGCAAGCTAGCGGATTGTCACAGAAGCCTTCTATGCGCTGACCTGGCTTCTGCGCCAGAAGATGGCACATTACAAATGCCACGACATGCTGAAGGTCTGGCGCCTGAACAGGCACGGGGGAGTGGTGCGTTGCCTCAAGGCGCTGCTGCGCCAGAAGCTGGTGCACCACGACAACAGCCGCTACGACGGCTACCGCCTGACGCCGCTCGGCTATGACTTTCTGGCGCTCAAGGCGCTGGTCGCACGCGGCGCCATCACCGCCGTCGGCCGCCAGATCGGCGTCGGCAAGGAGTCCGATGTCTTTGAGGCGCGCGGCTCCCTGTACTCACTGACATTCACCCTCTTTCTGCCTTGCTTTGTTCTTTTAAAAAGGGAGATGTATTTGGACACAATTTGTCCCTGCTGTGCTCGGGTGAACCATTCATGCAGAGCATGCGCTCTGGTGCTGCGAAGTGTGATTGAGTTGACCGGTCTTCTTAAGCGCGCTGTTTTCCCTCATTGGGGGTCTGACAAAACAGTTCTTGAAGCTTCACGCAGAGCCTGCGTGGGAGACTGATGCGCCCTTTCGATCTGCATGCAGGTGCTGAATGCTGATGGTGAGGTGCTGGCGATGAAGCTGCATCGGCTGGGGCGCACCTCCTTCCGGGCTGTCAAGAAGAAGCGCGACTACCTGCAGCACCGCAACTCGTTCAGGTGCGGCCTACTGGACCAACACCTCTTTTAAGCCCTGGTGCTGTCTCGCGCAGTGCTGAAGGCAGTACTCATTGGCCCTAGCGCAATTCCATGTGGTTGTGCATCGTGGTGGTGTGCATGTGGAGCTGGATAATGCCGCACAATAATGGTGTTCAACAGGTGAACAATTCCGTTGGACCAGTGAGGGTGTAAGGATATTTTCGGTCAATGGGTGCAAGTGAGACCATTGCAGACCATCACATTTTGGGTTTTGAAGCAGCAGCTTACACTGCATGCAGCTGGCTGTGGTTGTCTCGTCTGGCGGCTGCGAAGGAGTATGCGTTCATGGAGGCGCTGGGCTCGGCCGGGTTCCCGGTGCCGCGCGCCATCGACCACAACCGCCATGCCGTGCTCATGTCCCTCGTCAACGCCGTTCCCCTCGTGCAGGTGCGCGCACATGGCTGTCTGTCATGATCTCAGACTTCCCATCTGCAAGCAAGGTGTGCACATGCCGTGACTATACAGCTGTGGGGTTGCAGGAACATGTGCAGGTGCATGCACATGGTAGCTGATGAAAAAAAAGTGAGTCATCCTTGGCACCTAGCGAACACCATTGGCTAATAGTTGGGCATGACATTCCTCTCTTTGGTAAAATTTCCTGTCATTCTTTTCTGTATGTGTATGATTAAGAGTGATTGTGGCCTGATCAGGTGAAGCTGGCAGATCCTGGGTCGGTGTATATACAGCTGATGGACATGCTGGGGGACCTGGCCTCCCGGGGCCTCGTTCACTGTGACTTCAACGAATTTAACATCCTGGTGAGTCACCAATCGCCCTGCTCCCCTTGCGGCATGGGTCGAGTGCTCTGCATCAGCATGAGTGTCCGAACTTGCAGCTTGTTTTCTTGGCTTTTTTGAGTCATTTGCCTAGCATGGCTGTTGTTGCAACATGCTCATGTGTGCTGCACAGCTTGCTCATATGAGTACTTGTATGGCATTGCACAGAAGAGTATGCATCCAGTGCTTCATGCAGACCGAACTGCATATGGATATTGAAAGGAGTACCGTGTTTCCTGCAGCTATATTTAGACAGATTTTTTTCCTGTGGCCACTACGCATGAGCAAGTGCAACCATAGCTGCCGGGTGTACAGGGATAACACTGAAGGAAACTCATATGCTTCACCAGCAGGCCTCTCATAAATTGTGACAGCTTTGTTCACCCACCAATACTGAATCTTTCCTGAGGCTTGGCTACGGCATGCAGGTGACCGAGGAGGGCGAAGTGACGCTGATCGACTTCCCGCAGATGATATCCACCAGTCACCCCAATGCAGAGGAGCTGTTCGAGCGCGACGTGGACTGCGTCGTGCGATTTTTCACCAAGAAGCTGGGATACGTGCCCGAGCGAGATGCCTCCCTGCCCTACCTGCGCCCAGACTTCAAGGCATGTCCCCCATCATTGAGAAAAATGCCATTACTGTGCCGCCCCCGATGGTTTCTCAAGGCATTTCCTGAACGGCTAGCATCATTTGTAAGATTGCCTTCCAGGTTTGTTTGGGAAGCATGTCATGCCGAAAGTGGCGTTGCATGCTGTGACAGCAATTGCAACATGTGTGTTTGCAGTCTGCCTCCACTTCTGGTCATGCACCAACCACTTGCAGGGGAAATCTCAGCTGGACAGTCTGGGCCAATGAGAAGTTCACATCAGATGGATACATGTATCACATCGGTCACTTTGTCTGGAGATAAGTTAACATTGAACTGGGAATGTGGCTGCTGCAGGCGGTGACAGCGGCAGCTACGGAGAAGCTGGATGTGCAGCTGGCGGCGTCGGGCTTCAAGAAGGAGCACTTCAGCGCGCTGGACAGCTATGTGAGCGCGCTGCAGGGCATGGTCGCCCCTCGCGATGGCAGCGGTGCAGAGGACTCAGACGAATCAGATGAGTCAGACGATGATTCGGACACGTCTGAGCGCTCTGGGGAGGAATCCAGCTCAGAAGGCGAGGGTGAGGAAGGCGAAGAGGAAGAGGGTGGCGAAAGTGAAGGGGAGCAGGAGGGTGCAGGCTGCAGTGGGAGGTCAGCTGCTGCAGCTGATGTCAGCAAGTCAGGTGCCAGGTCAGAGGGAAGAGGGCCTGATCAGGATGCCAGTGCATCACAAGGGGCAGTGAATCAAGGGGAAGCTTGCAGTGCTGAAGTGGGGTGTCAGTCTCCGGAGGCTAGACTCAATGGGCTGAGCATAGCACAGGGTGAGGGTGAGCCTTGCAGTCAGCAGCAGACTTCAGTCTCGCCGCAGCTGCTAGATCAAAGAACCTTTTCGAATCTTGTAGCACCCTGCAAGCAGGAGGACAAGGCAGGGTTGTAACAATACAAGTGACTTTGCCCGGCAAAGTTGCCTTTACACTGCTCATTACATGCATGGTGATTACCTTTGAATGATGAATGCATTTCCCAAAGTTGAGCTGATGCATGGTGCAATGTGTTGCATCTCTAGTGCTGGAAACAAGCTGCCCTCAACTTGTTTGAGCGCAGCGCATTCATTGTTCACACTGCCTTCAAGGCCTGAAGTTCATCCAATTTAGACAGGATCATTACGCGATCTACATATAGGACTGTTCCTCCCTAGGCCTTGCATCAACTCGGCCTGATAAGTGCGCTCTTCCCAAGATCCGTCCAGCTCTGCATACAATGAGAGAGGTTTTGAGTTGTTAGCGAGAAGTGAAATAAGACACGCCAATCTGAATCACCAAAGCCTGGCCTCACGATGAGTAACTCAGTTGAAGGGCTTACCAGGGACAGAGGAGAGGACTTCGTCGATCACTCTCGCCATCTGCAGGTGTACACTGAAATCAAGTGATCTGAGGCAGCAACCTACAATCAGATTGAGTTTTATGGTGCGGCTGTCGCTGCGATGGTTCACGAAGACACCTAGAGTAGGGTTTCAACATATCTCCGCCCTTTTGCGCTACTGGGTGAATATTTTGCAAGCCCTAAGAGGGTGAACACTACCTTGGACCTCCGAACTCTCAGGTTTTGCTTGCTCAGAAAATAAATCTCAGAAGCTCAAGATCTCTCTTCTTCACACTCTAATGTCTCTCTTAGATAGGAGATTGACTTCTGGTCTTCTGTCGCGTCACTCCAGAAGGGAGAGACACGCTGGGTACGCCGGACCCACCCCACCGATCCCAGGTTACGAAAATCGTGCAATTTGTAAGCATAACGAAATGAAAACGACGTGAAAATTTAACATTTTTTTTGTCTTCCAGCAGAGTACTGCGACCAGCAAACCATGGCCACATGCGCTCGAGCAGAGCTGGGCGAGGTGCTGCCGGTGATGAAGATGAGGTTTGTTTCGACACAAACCCTCTGTATATTCTGCTGGTTAATATCACAGAAATGCCGTACAAACAACTACGCATGGAAAGGCCCTTAATTTTCCCGACGGATTTCCGGCTGCACATGTTGATACCGGTAGCCCCGTGCCAATGATCAAGCGATCAAGACCTCGACCGTCTGAATTGATATGAAACCTTGTCTTACCACATAGATGTAACTCGCAGGTGGACAACACTTCAGAAGATGATCCAAAGCCCCACCATGATGGTTCAGGCCATGATCTTCTCAAGTCAGCCGCATATGTTGCTATAACCGTGAGCGTCGTCGGGCTCACCTGGGTAAAGCTCAGCCATATACACTGTGAAAGAAAGCCCGGTTTTGAGTGGCCTATCCAGCCTAATCTATGACTACAGCCTATTGCGAAGCAAATTCCGTGTAGTTATTGAACAAGAAATCTGGTGGCTGGATCACTGGTTTGTTGATGCAACAGTTTGCTTCAAAGTTTCGTCACAACCCCACCTCCAAGAAATGCAACAAAGAGGAGACGGTGCGCTTCGCCCTGTATCCTCTGCAGGTTGAAATGAACCCCGGATTCGAGAGATGCGCCATCATCTCCTAGCTCTTAAGTATATCATGGGCAAATAACTCATTGACTCACATTTCCAGACTGAAAACTCCAGATGGTTGAAGGTTCACACTTCCACTTCAGATGAGTGACAACGGCTAAGTCCTTCTGTCATCCTAGAGGTTCAGGTCCTTCAGGATTCATTGAGTGACATAAAGCAAGCACTGTCATACGGCACCCTTACACATGACGAGTTGGAGGCCTTAATTGATCCGCGAGAGTATGATCATACAAACGGTGAGGTCCCCTTCCTGTGTTCTAGAAAAGAAACCAGAGTTAAATTTTGGATTCAGCAACATAAGCAGTTTGGTCATCAGAATGGCCGTGTTTCCAGAGACAGACCAGGGGCTAGTATCCAATACTAGCTCTTTGGAAATGAACCAAAAGGGGGCTTCGCGTTGGGAAGTCTGGGAGGAGTTGCTGCAGACAGAAGGAACCAAGATGCTGCCTGCGGAGTTGCGAAAGATCTTCCGGTACGTTGCATTTGCACGCAGACCGTCCTCCTTTACCTCTATGAAGGAGGATGTAGCCACATCTTTTGCGCTTCCGGCAACCTCCCAGTACATGAAAGTGCCTGCTGCACATGATGAATGCACTGTCAACTTTTGTATTTTCATTTACTTGGCATTGACCCTTAATCATTAGTTTTGAATTGATTGATTGATTAATTGAATTGATCTGAGTCATTGAATGATTCTGGGGTGTATCCTGGGATGATTCTGGGATGATTCTGGGATGATTCTGGGATATATCGTGCCGGGATGTCCTGATCTCCCATGCGACTAGGTATGCCACTGTGTGCGGGTTGCATTGATGTTTGCAAGAATGTGCTGCAGGTGTGACATTTATGGGAATGTTGTAATGTGGAGTGCGGAAATGGGCTCACCATTCTTCTTTGAAAACAGCCGCAAGATCACAAAGAAACCACAGCATGGACGCCCGAGCGACACACCAGACGCCCTGTGCAACCGACGCGCTGTATACTGGGGTGTTTGTCTGGTGAAGGGAGACACGGTGAGAAGACTCCCAGCCTTGTGGGCTCACAATTTACATAACATCATAATACTTTGAAAGTGGAGGCTTATAGCGCCGTCAACTACGATACAGCAAACCTAAAAGAACAAGTCTATCCCGGAGTTCGGCAAGTCATACCCAGCAAAATTGCATGTCTATTCATGTTGTACTACAGCACCGAAGCATGCAGGGACATTGAAACCACTTATAAGTGATGTGGCCCTTACAGGCAGAGGCTGAATTGTCAGAGGAGCAGCTGCGAAACATGGTGTGCGGCATACAAGTGGAACAGCTACTCAAAGTCCTCAGCACATTACAAGATACATGCCGCGGCGTGCCTGCAGACTTGCAGAGGTCTGTTCTGCCCGTCACACTGGCTTCTGAGTGGCTTCACACCAGTTGGATCAATTGTCAAGATTCCATGTTCTGAAGGCCTTCACGCAATAAACGGCGTAAACGTTGTGTGAGCCACTGAACATTATCTTAGGGGTTACTTGCTGGCTATCACAAGACAACCATGTGCCGAGCGCATGACGACTCATGGAGTAGGAAATCATTTTAAGGGTCCGCGAAGTCCGTCATGGGCCATAAGTTGCCTGCAATCGTCTTGGTTGTCCCACAGCATCTGCCAATGGTGCATAAGTCATCCTGATTCAATGTGGTGTTGTCAATCTCATTTGCATAAGCTTGCATCTGACACACTATACTGAAGCCATTGTGTGGCTGGCAATGCATTGCAGGAAAATCTGCGCCTCGGTGTTCTCACGGCTGTCCTTGATAAGGCCTCCTAAGGGTTGGAAGGGTTGGGACACCCGGGAGTTCCACTGGGACAGGTGCTTCAAGACTATTATTGAAGAGAGCGCTCTCATTCAAAAGCAAAGTATTAAGCTTGAACAGCTGCTGCCTCTCAGTGATGGCGCCCCTAATATGGTAGGCTCCGAGAGTCTGCTCTTTGAAAACTCTTCGATGAGATAGCGTTCTTCCGCACAAAACAATCTTACAACAGTCAGGCAGACACTAACCCCTTATCAACACCCTATAGCCCAGTAGGCAGAGACAATGTATGACGCCCCTGTGTCAGGCAACCTTGTGCACTCAATCAGAGAACAGCAGCAGCAAGATAAAGACCTGCACAGTGATGCAATGACAGCTTCGACCCGTGTCCAACGACAACCTGTTCTCACTGCTGATGCACTGCAGCTGTACTTTCAGTCACCTCACCTGTTGCATCTGGCTGACCTGGGCATCCCCTCTCCATGTGCAGGAGGCAGAGTCTGACCATCAAGGTTCCACTGAAGATGAGGTATTGGCTTTACCTCAGCTATCACGATGCACTGATTGTACAATTCTGCTGTAGCCAGGGTGTTCATTCATATGAGTAGCAGATGGCCTGTCGACTGTATTCAACACAGCTCCCATTAAGGGTTACCTTAGAGGTGCATTCAAGTCCTTCATAACATTACTGTACCTAACAACCAGTCCCTGCACTGCTTGTGTGAAGCGTTCCCATGATTTTGATTTGTGCCTGAACAGAAGAAAGTGGAGAATCGGTGCCTGAGCCTCGTGCAAAGGAGGGAGCCACTGCTGGGAGCGGCGAGACGGCCGCGCCCGGGGCGGCTGCGCCCGGGCCGAAGGAGCCTGTCCGCGGCAAGGTGGCGGCTTCTGCAGAGGCAACAGCAGCTGCAGCAGTCCCAGATGCAACCGCCCAGCAGGTGCAGGTGACAACGATCTGTCTCATGCTGGCTTCTTGGGAACATCACATCATGGTTGCCTTTTCCTGCTGCATATACTGTGGTCCAGGATGGCTACTGTCTCGAGTAACATATGGCCAATCAGCCTGCATTGTACGCAACTCTCAATAGCATTACTTCAATGTGCCTTCACCTCTTGCAAGTTGTCAGTGTCCCCAGCCAGTCAACTCTATGACTCCCAGTGTGATGCATTGCTATGTGAATGACTTGTGCGCACAGGAGGGTGAGGTTGAGAAGGGGGAAATAGTGGTGGGATCTTCAAAGCTGGTGCCAACTGGAGTGGGCGGGGGCGGGGCGGCTGCGGCTGTGGCCGGGCCGGCTGCGGCCATGGCGGCTGCGCCCGGGCCGGCTGCGGCCACGGTGGCTGCGCCCGTGCCGGCTGCGTCCAAGGCGGCGGCTGCGCCCGGGGCAACGGAGGGTGATGGCGGCAATGTGGCAGCCAAGGAGGGCGGCAGCAAGCCAGCCTCTGGGATTGTGGCTGATGCCGTCCTGTTCATGGTCACGATCAAACCCCAGCCCCCACAGTCTGTGCAAGAATCAAATATGATCATTTGAAACAGGCTGCAAGGGTGCATGGAAAGATGCTGCATTGTTGGCCAGAGGCTCAATCATTTTGGGTTGAGTGGGCCATCTCCAGCAGCTACAGCACATGTGTTCATACCGATGAGGACATCCGAGTGGGTTGAGCGGACAGCAAATAAAGACGATGCTTAGAGCACAAGTACGATGTCTGCGTCTTACTACAGTGTAGCTGCTGCTACTCATGCTGAACTGAGGCAAGTCACCTGAATTACATGGAGAGGAAAAGCCCTGAAGACGAAGATCAGCTAGAATTGTGCAACCAGTGCATCAGCTTGAACACGTACTTGTCCATTGCAGGCCTAAACTTAGCTCTTTATCTCAGTGAACATGAATGTACTGTCTTCTCATTTGCAGGGGTACGTCAGGGTGCAGGAACCGTTGGTCCCCAACAAGCAGGCAGGCACACCTGCCCTGAAAGGTAGTTGCAAGGTACAGCGCTTTTCTAGCAAAATTGGTGCCTGACTCACTAAATGAGGTTGCATTTGCCTTGCATGTCAGCGATCCAGTCAATCACACCATTTCTAGCCACCTAGTACTGATAAGATGTCTGATTCTGATCATCAGAGTCAGCACTCAGCATCACAACCAAACGCACACACAGACATCTACATTCAAACATCATTCTGCCAGCGAAGTTGTAAGTTATCATGAAGTACGGGCTGTGGTTTGGGTACAGCTTGGGGCACTGGGGGCCTACAAGATCGCTGTGCTGCATCTCATCAACTCCACAGATATCGCGGCAAGGGAGGCGCTTGGCATCGAATGGGGGAAAGGGCCGAGCGAGGCCAATACCTCCGATCTTCACTACCTGGTATGCTGCCCATCCAACATAATAAATGTAAACGCTGCAAAATGAAAATTCAAAGCCAACATCTGGCAACGTCAGTGCCCTTCACCAGGCTTGCAATGCTAGACATGCCCTCAATCCACTATATTGTCGGGACTAATCTTGTTCTGGTTGGCAGGATACCTACGCCACGTAAGTGACAGCGAATCCGCCAGAACCAAAGGGCTTTCCCATGTGGCAGCTGGTGCTATGAGTGAAGCTGACTGGCATCTACATGTACAAATGGAGCTCCAGCAACTATGGCCTGCTGATTTCTCAGTTTGAGCGCGGCTCTCAGAACGTACAGGACTTCTTGCTTGCGTGCAGGCCAGCTGAACAGCGTATAACCCGGAGAATTTTGCCTGAATGAATCTCTGTTGATGATGTGCCTGCAGAATTGGCGGAGAGGCTGATCGATAGCGACTGAAGATGCAGAACAAAAAGAACGGCGGACATGTGTTGTCAAGGCTGAGCAGCCTTTGGATGGACGGCATATGAATGGCATTTGAGGACCATATTCCCTGAGATGCTGTGGCAGAGTCGAGATTTCCACGGCTTCAATGGTTTTAGGGTCTAGGGATTAGGAGTTATGCAGCTGATGTCAGCAAGTCAGGAGCTGGGTCAGAGGGAAGAGGTCCTGATCAGGATGCCAGCGCGTCACAAGGGGCAGCGATGCTGAAGTGAGAAACGAGGTGCCAGAGGGTAGCCTACTAGCTAGTAGCATCAATGGGCTGAGCATATCACAGGGTGTGGGTGAGCCTTGCAGTAGCCAGCAAAATTCAGTCCCACCACAGCTGCATCATCAAAGAACCAATGAAGAGCTGGTGGCACCCTGCAAGCAAGGGGACAAGGCAGGGTTGTAGCAATACAAATTGACTGTGCCTCAGTTGGCATGTCGCACTGCTCGTGGTGTCACTTTTGGATTGATGACTGCATTTCCCAAGATTGAACTGGTGCGTGGTGCGATGTGTTGCATGTTCACTGCCGGAATACAGCTGCCCTTGACCTGCTAAAGAGCGCAGTGCATTTGTTCTTCGCTCGGCCTTCATCCGGATGGATTCAATTTACAATAATCACAAGGTCACTACGAGCAGTCTGTATGTAGGACGGTTCTCCCCTTGCGCGTGCTTGCTCATTAAGTACCCAATTAATTTACAGGATGTCAACATTTGCACTTAGGTGTAGCCATCGTGATGATCACTGCCTGTGCTGAGCAGCTGATGAGCCCTTCTGTGCCCTTTCTCAAGCTGCACACATGTGATGCAAGCATCCTCACAACTATCCGAGGCACAGCAATATTTTGCATGTCTTCCCAGCAAGCTCTTAAATATTCTTGCCAGACAAGCTCGCTAGAACAGCACCCACTCCTGCAGCCTCGTCGCAAGGCGGCCGCCTCCAACCCCAGCGGTATTAGAGGAAACACCGTAGCAAACCCTCTGTAGGGTGAACGCTACCTTGGACTTCCGAACTCTCGAGGCATAACTTGCCTTGTTTTCAATATTGTGCATCGAGTATCCCGAGGGATAGTCGAGGGATAGTACTAAATTTTTTTGGAAAAGTGTCTCTTTCGGAAATGAGACACTTCCGCTTCGGACATTCGTCATCTCACGCGAGACAGCAGAGGCACGCTAGGTGCGCTGCACCCACCCCACTCCTGAACCCAAGTTACCAATCCGTATTTTTTTCCCAGAAGGAAGCTTGAAGGGAATGGAAGGGAAAAAGTACCTGCAGACTGAAAGAATCTGCTTCTCCTAGCAGCTTACCACAAGTATCTCGTCGTGGTCACCGCTTCGACCTTAAACTCCGTGCTAGTAGCGGAGCTGGGCGAAGTGTTCCAGGCGCTGGCGGTGATGATGGAGAGGTTCGTTTCACCACATGGACTTCTTGTTCACTCCTGGGCAGCTGTATATCAGGGACTGACGAGGAGACACAATATGTTCAGAAGCGCCTTTCATTATCTGACGGGACTGTTTTCAGTGATCGAGGCGGCCCCCCTGCTTGTGTACCCAGGGAGACAGCCTGGAGCATGGCACGAATGCAGCAGAAAGCCGACCCCACTCATGTAAAGTTGTCTCACAGGGCCGATGTGTCAATACGCAGGTGGACGACACATCAAAGGATGTTGCAAGTCCCTGCAGTGTTGATGCGAGCCATGATCTCTTGGGCCTTGTTGCTGTGGCTGTGTTGGGCTTTTCTGGGTAAAGCTCAGCCTCAAGTGTGCATGAAAGTGTGAATTAAGGCCCGGCTTTTTTTGAAAGATACCAGCTTCATGCTTAGTACATGGCAGCATCCTGCTGCGAACAAGCCCATGAACTTCTGTGTACTTGTTGAATCATGTAATTCCAATTGCTGGGCCTCACTGAATTCTTGACGCAACAGATCATTTCAAAGTTCCAGCGCAACTCCTTCAATCACCAATGCAACCACGACGAGACGGTGTGCTGCCGCCCTCTGTTGCTGGTGTTCAAATTACAACTTTCAGGACGTGCACCATAAGCTCCTCGTTTGCCAAAGTATCTCTGGCCCGTTATTCTTATGTTCATATCATTGGAGTTGAAAAGACACTCATCTCCTGCAACACCATGACTCCTTATGCGATTCTGCAGGTTCAGGTCAGTTCAGAGCCATTAAGCAGGGCTCAGCAGGCGCTAGCGCTATCATCTCATGCCCTTGCGTTCGACAAGGTTGAAGACCACGAGGCATTTTCTGACCCGCCAGACCGTGAGTCTGCAAGCAATAAGTTCCAATTATGCTCACTACAAATTGCAATGCAGTGCAGAAAGGCTGTTGAGCAACATAGGCGCATTGATAATGGGCAATTGGCTTCTATGTGCAATTAAGACTTTTAATGTGCCTAAATCGGAAGGAGACTGGGGCTCGCTGTCTGTCCTTAGGACCTTCAAAGATCAAGAAAAGGAGTGGCGCTGGTACGTTTGGGAGGACTTGCTCCTAACAGAGGGAACCAAAAGGATCCCTGCAGAGTGGAGAGACTTCTTCCGGTGCGTTCCACATGTAAGCAGAACACAGTCTGCAAGAATAAGGTTGAAACAAAGGGATACTGCCACTTTTTGCGCATACTTTTTCCTTCTTTCTGCATAAGGAAGTGCTGCGCTCTACAACTCAGTGAAAGCGAATTCTTTGGCGCTGCATGCGTTTGTATGTTCAATAATCATGCAGCTAGGAATGCAGCGCATCAGTGTGCGCGCTCGGAATGTTGTCAAGGGTCTGTGTTTGCAGGTGTGACGTATACGGCAATGTTTTGATGTGGGACGCAGAACAGTATTCACCGTTCGCTTTTGATGTTGATCACAAGAACGCATTGAGACCCAAGGCAGGGCAGCCCGTCGGCACACACGAGCTAGCTAATCTGCAGGCTCTACAGTATGGTGCCAATCGCTACGTGAAACAAGACACGGTGAAAACAGAGTCCCTCTGCTGCGGAATACACATTGCATTGTTTTGTCACAGCATCAGTGAACACAATGCACCAGCCTTTGCTGCACTCATATACAGCAGATTGTCCTCAGATGATGCCAGAAGACATTCGTAACCATCCATTCATAAGTTGATGTGGCTCTTGCAGTCAGAGGCTTACCTGTCAGAAGAGCAGCAAAGGAACATGAAGTGCGGCATACAAGTGGATGAAGTGCTCAGATTGATACACGCATTTGAACTGCAATGCCTAGGTTTGCCGGCACACTTGCGAAGGTCTGTTTTGCCCACCAAACCAGCTTTGACAGATGCATAGGAACTCTCGCTTGAACTTTCATATCGTGCACGTGAACAAGTTGACAAAACTTTTGAAACGTGCTTTCATGAACTGCATTTTAATGCAGTAATAATAATAATAATAATAATAATAATAATAATAATAATAATAATAATAATAATAATAATAATAATAATAATAATAATAATAAATTAACTTTATTATATCTCACAGAAAGCATGTGGTACCATGCCATTGTTACTATACATGCCATGTTCAGTGAACAAACCAATTTTTACGATGGTCTGTGAACAGTACATGGGGCATTTGCTAACTTTGTCTGGTTCTGTCGCGCATGGTGTGACATATTTCGTCCCAGTAAACTTTTGCTGGTTCAATCAAAGTGCATGAGCTTGCAAAGTCAGAACATCTCTGAAATGTTGTCACTGGTAACTGCTAGAATAGTGCGCGTGTGATCCAGTAAAATAAGAGTGAATATGTGTGCAGGAAAGTTCGCGACTTGGTGTTCTGGAAATTGTCAAAGCCTTTCTTGAACGAGGACCTTAAGGGTAAAGAGGGGAATTGGGACAATCAGAAGTTTCCAATGGCCAATCGCTTAAACAGCATTGTCGAAGAGAGTGTAGGCATTTACAATTGCTGCTATGAAATCGCCGAGTCGAGTCGAAGGGATGCCGGTTTCCATTGATGACAGCGCAAGTTTGAGTCCCGCTTACTAGACAGAGCACGCGCCCTTATCAAAGCATCATACTCCAGAGGCAGACACCCTACAACAATATATAAGCAAAATCTTACTCAGTAAGATTCAGTGACTGACTGCGTGAGATAGCCAGGCCATTAAGCTGACCTGGGGCCGTTTGGCATCTTGCTCGTGATTATACATCCGCGGGCGAAGCTACCTTCAAGTGGCCATGCACCAAAGTATTTTCATGGGTAGCGCTTTAGCTGACTTGATAGATAACGACAGTGCCAGAAAGTGATATAGACATATGCATGGTTTGATATGTAATGATGGCTTCCTGCAAGACCCTTATACACTGTCCTTCCTCGTGGTCACCAAGTTTTTATTTGGACCCTGTCTTGGCACGCGTTGGGGTCTGACCATGAGCAGGACTGGAGACCATCACATAAGAGACAGCAAACGAAGCTGAAACGCACCTAGCCTTCTTCGGCTGGAAAAGCATGTAATAAGAAGGTTAGAGGCCCCATGGTGTGGCTGCAAACACGCTGTGTGTATGCCCTATGGCCACACAATCTTGAACTGCAATTTGATTCAACAAAGAAGTGCTGGCCATCTCACAGCAAGCATGTGGCACCAAGCATTTGTGCCAAAGATGCCATCTCAGGGAGGGAGCAAATATTGTCAGGGTCTTCGAATACCTGCAACGAGGCACTTAATTTTCTTACTCAAGTTGTTTTGTTTTGAGGTGCTGTCGTCAATCAACTGCTTGAGCTTGCAAGGGCCCTTGAACACTGCACATAAGATTCGTGAATGGGATGAAGTCGTTTTGAGGCTGGCAAATGCATGTGCAGGGACATCTGTGCTTCTGTGCTTTCGTTGCTGTCACAGACCAAGAACCCTTCAGTTACGATGGGTTGGGACGCTCGGAGGTACAACTGGGCCAACCATTTTGACACCATAGTCACACTGGGCAAATGCACTCACAAGCGCCACTTCGACCTTAAGGAGCTGCAGACAATCATTGAGGATGGCCCAGTATTGAACTCCGCATAATTAGGCAGACCACACGCCCTGATGATAGCGATGTCACCCCCAAAACGCGGACACAGTGCCGAATGTCCCTGCTCTTGGCAACGCCCTTCTCATTGCAAGTCAGCTGAAGCGCTGGGCAATTTTACACTCTTTGGTTCATGGCCACTTGAGTTGATGGAGTTTCCGCACCAATATCAGGTACTGACAAGATGTCAAACAGCCCCAGGTCTGGTTGATAGCCTGAATATCTCACTGACTCAGTACTCAGTGAGACATACGGCCATAAGGGTTGAGTGCACTGCTTGGTTGCCTCTCTGCTGTGAGGCACAGAATGGATTGCTTGCGATAGCCCTGAGACATTTTCTTCGAAGGGCACACTCATGCCCGTTATGCTAGTTGCGGATTTGGACACTGTTTAGCCAAGTTCCAGCTGCATTGTTTGCCCAGAAATCAGTGACTTGTGACATGTATATAAGCGCAGCCTACTTCCCGACATAGTGCGCACTCGTGGTTGGCACAAAATGCAATCAACTTGAGAGTACGGCAGGGTATGATACGTGCTGTAAGTGTGCAGTATGCTCTCGCATGACCACTCCACCTTCTGCCCTTGGGAAGGGCAAAATTCATTTCAGGCAGAACCCGGTCTTGCATGACCACTTCACTTTCTGCCCATGGGAGGCAACCCGTTCCTCTTAGGCAAAGACCGTTCTGTGCATGGCTCGGAAATCTGTTGCACTTAGTGCGCGCCTTAGCTAGCTAGGTGGGCAGGTTATGGACACCAGAGCTGTCAATCTCTTTGGGGGAAACTTTGGTGGGTACCAGGAAGACCAGTGCAGCCCCCACGATGTAGACGGACAGCGGCAGTATCGCGTCGGCACCGTAAATTGCGCGCACACACTGCTCAACCATCCACTTGCCAAAAGATGTCCAGGTCTTCTTAACACAGCTGCCAATGCCCTCCATCGGTATTGCCTGCCCATCGTGCCTCTTCTGGCCGTGCACCCGGTCCAGCAGCAACTGGTTGTACGGCAGGAAGGACTTCTTCATACCCTGCATACCAGAGCAAAGCAGAGGTTCAGTATCCTGCATCACAATAAGCAGTATAACCCTTACCGAATGAAGTCACAACAGTGTGCTCATGTAACCTTGGAAATAGGTGTGTGTCCATCAAGAAATGCAAGAGTCTTGACTGAAACCAGATTGGCAAATATCTTGATAGGATCCAAAGGGAAACAGTGTGGCTTGTTGCCAACGGTTGGGAGTGCAAAGAGATGGTCAAATAAAGGGCGTTTATGTGGTCAGTACGCTGACCTGGGTGATCTGCATCGTCAGTGGGTCCTTGATGATGCATTGCTTCATCCACATCACCTGAGGGACGTTTGCAGCTGCCTCAGACAATTGAAGGATAGCAGATTGACCGGGTAATTCCACATTACATTGGTTGGCCTGATGAGGGTGATGATAAGAAATGCTGACAGAGAATCCTCCCCAGTCCTAGCATTATGCTTGTTAGCACTCCTATATCGATCTGCCATTGAAGCATGACTCATTTTCAGTGACATTGGAGCGTAGGGCAGGTGGCAGCAGGACTTGCTTTTTCAGACACTTTTGCTCTACACCCCTCAAAAAGGGAACTTTTGTATGGAAATCTATATTCACCATTGTGTTCAGGTGAAAAATTATTACTACACAGGCCCTTTTACCCTAATCCAAAGTGATGAGCCCTACCCCCAAACTCTACAACCCTAGTTGAAGTCTTTGGCTTTTGTCCCTGGGGTTGGTGACTGGTGTAGTAAGGTGTGGGTGCTCACCTTGCAGGAAACACGCAGCCGGGTCTTTCCAGACTCGGCCGGTGTGGCCAGCCAAATCTGATGCACTTCGAAAGCCTTTGAATACGCCACCTTTCAACAGCAACCCAGGTAAATATCAGCATAATGATGGGGCAAACCCTCTCCAATATGCTGCATGCAGGTTATCAGAAGGGTCCACCTTATGGCAGATGGCAAGCTATTTGTGGGACATCAGTACACATAGAACCGTTCTGCGTTGAACGCTTGTACATTGGCAGGACGAATCCAACACACTGGAACTTGAAACTCTGTGGCACAAGGTGCCGTCAAGTACTTGCTGCTGAGCACTTTTATTTGGTGACAGTGGGATGCACCTTGAGCATGTTGGTGCGGACATGGACGAGCATGCCAGCATTGGGGCGCGTGTAACATGTTTGATTCTCCACGTACTTGACAGTCTTTGTGCCAAGACTTTGGCTATTGCTAGGCCCATCATATTCAACGCGTCTTCGTGCTCCACAGATCATGGGTGCATCAGTGGGAGCCGCCAGGCCAAGGAGCTCTAGCTGACCTGCTTCGTAGAGCTCTGCACCGTCTGCAAAATGAAGTGCATCTGGTAAGTTGACTTGACACTGAACTTACTGCTGGGTTTGGGAGCTGAAAATCTGCAAATCTGATTGGTCTCTGTCGTTTTCACTGCCAGATAGTGTGCACATAAACATTGCTGTTGAACACCACATTGCTGTGTACCGATAATTGCGGCTGGCAATGCTCAGATACCTTTCAAAAGCATCCAGGGGCCCAGCTTGACGTTGGTGCAACCCTTCAAATTTAGGAACGTCTTGTGGAAGTCGCGGTTGCACATCACTAGTCGCCAGATATCGGGTGCACTCATGTCGAGGGTTGTATCCAGTAAAATGGTGGGCGTTGACTGCTTCAAGCCCACCAGATCGTCCGTGTTGAGTGCCTTAAACATAGCCGCATTCGGACCTTCTATCGTCGACGATGCCCAAGGATCATCAATTTCTTCTGCCGGTGCAGCATCCTGCACACATATTATCACTGGTGACCAGGCCGAGATTTTGTTCTGGTGTCGATTGAGAGTTCCGAGGGGGATGGCTTGTGTTAACGCTACCGTAGTCACTAATTGTGTTCCTAATGGAATATACTGCAACCCTTGATATCCATTGGGATACATCAACGCCAGATAAGGAGGCCTTAAAGTTATTGGCAGTTGGGCTTCAGACGATCCCTTGGGAATTGGGGCGTCACCTCCGACGTCGAAGATGGTCCGTCAAGTGTCTTAGTGGATGAATGGCGGCCCTTCGTGCATTTGGTGATTTTTAAATGATTCATGAGAGCAAGGATGGCCACGCTTGTCAGGGCCCCGAACCCAAAACCACCGATGGTCAACATGATGGTCACTCCGCGACAACTACTTGGCGCCATGGACTGTGCCTTCCGTCCACTGAAAAGCCTGAAATTCTTTACCGAACCCAATACAAATTCTCTGGAGAGTTTTATTGAATTTTCGCTATATTGGGTCTTTAAAGCTGGCCAAATTCTGGCTTTCGGAAAGAACGTCGCTCGGCTTACTGTAGGGGCACACCGGTCAAAGCTTCTCAGAAAGATAATCGATTGCTTAGATGTTTGTCAAAACAAGTCAACAAACGGTAGAAGATCTTCTATTAAAGTCAAATATCAGGCCTCAGAACATGGTGGAGAAGAGAAATCCCGCAGATGACATTGGCAAAGCACTGATTGGGCTTGCCCTCCTCACCTTCATTACATGGGCGACTCATCGAGGGATTCGGAATGCAAAGTATGACACGGAAACGACGATGCCTCAAGACTAAGAAATGGTGGGACATTGGGACACGTTTTCTGCTGTAGTGAACGCTCTTGTCAAACGTTCAAGGGTGCAATATTGACACGCAAATCAATTGAATTTATCTTTGCGAGGCCCAGGTTACTTGAATAACTATCATCATCAGTCCATTGGGGAGCGATGGAGAAATATATTTATTTGGACATGCTTCGTCCACCCTGAAAGCAGCGCCATCCCAGCACACTGTCAGCTTGCGAAGAATGTCACCCAGGGGAGCCACAGGGCCACTCCTGCAAAACAATATCTTTTGATAGCCTCCGGCACTGGACGAGATAATTGTCGGGATGTGAGGTCCGGATTGATTGAGGCTATTGGGGTGCAGAGGAGGCCCTCCTCTGAGGTGTCAGCGTATTCAAGGATTGCACAAAGTTTCAGCTAGGCATTGTGTAATGTACGTACCCCTGTGGACCTGTGCAACCTCCACACTGTAAGTCGATCCATACGTTCACTTTGTCAATTTCGATCTGCCACACACCTCCACTTATCCCTAAATCTGTCAGATCATTGACTGGCTTTCCAATAGTGTGCTAGGGGAGATCAGCTGAATAATGCATGGTCCGTAGTTGAAGTGGAGTCACGTCTGTTGCTGGAACAGGGCAGCAACGGCACAGGTCTCTACCAGTGTTCCCTAAATATCCTCCTGATCCTTGCTCTCGCTCTGGTCCTCCTCTACTGCTTCCACTTCCATCGGCTCTCCATCGTCTGTGTAGAGTGTCTCATACTCGCACACGAAGCTGCCGCACGCGCGCAGCTCGCTGCAGTACTGCGCCCTTCCCTCTCCCTCCAACTTGGCCATTTCCTGCGGGACAGACACATACATTCTGTTGCTCATGCTCCTACTCGCCTGTGATGCAATCAGCAGCCAATGATGCTCCATGCAAACGGGCGAACAACACAGGAGATGGGATGCCGAATATTTTCTGCCCAGGAGGACTAATGATGACTGCTTGATTAGTACTCACAGGCAGCAGGCATGCTACGGCTGCTTGCTAGCTCCCCATTTGTAAGTGCTGAGGACACATCCACAGCATCTGTTCTGTAGAAAGTCTCAAAGATGAGAGAGAAATGTGCCGGAAGAATGCATGTATGCTACGAACCTGTGCCAAGCCAACAATGTGATACTGTCAGGGAACGCCGCGCACCTGGTGCCAGACGGGAACGCGGTCGACCTGCTCGCGGCAGGTGTGCTGTGCGACGAGGCCCATACCCCAGGCAGGTGCGCGCCCCTCGGCGGCACATGCCGCCATGTTCGCGCAGCTGCACTGGCACCCCCCGTTGCGCGCCCAGCTCACGCCGCCGTACCGGAACGGCTGCTCCGCGGGCGAATCGAAGACCACCCACCTGATCCACCCCATCAATCTCTCAGTCTTCAATATGCAAGCAAGCCCATGTCTGCACAGCTGCTCTGGCACGTGCTGTTCCTGCCCAAGAACTGCCACCATACCGGTCTGGCTGCTCTGCAAGCAATGCAAGAACTGTGAACCTGATCCAGCCCAGACTGTCCATGCGCTGCACCATCATTAGTGTGTGCCCAGAGCAGAAGAAAGATGTGGTCAGCTCTTTCAGGTTGCCAGGATAGACCACTGCAACCCTCCAATTTTGTTCTGGTGTGGTCAAACACAGGAATAAACTGGGACATGTTCCTGTCAGCATCACACACACCTTCGCTTGTCGTCCTTGGGCGTGAGGTCGGAGTAGTAGACCGACAGGTAGTGGTCGATCTTGATGTCCTCGCCGTCCAGTTGCCAGGAAGTGGTATGGAAGTCGTCGGTCGGGTGCCGCGCGCGCGACACCATCATCTCCGCCGTCAGCGCCATGCGCTCGGCTTGCCGCGCTGAAATTATGTACGCATGCGTCCCCCATGGCATGGCCTCTGGCGCCACTGCATGCAGTGTACCAGACAGTGATGCAGTGATGGGGAAAATCAAATGGCTCCACAGGACACAGAGAAACAAACTGCCCCACTGCCATGGCCCAACACCTGAATGTTGGGCAGTGTTAAGGATGCTCTACAGGCCATCTGGACCTCTTGTCTGAGTTCTCAGATCGAGCGGACAGAGCCAGGGAACAAGATAAAGTATACTTCACTAAGTGAAGTTCACTTTAGACAGCACAATGCAGTGGAGGGGAAGTCTCACCATAAACGGCCTCTTTGGAGACATTGAAATGGCGGGGGATCATGCCCACTGCGATGTACTCATAGTTGGGCGGCACCGCTGCCCAGTACTGGGGGAACAGCGTCAGGAAGTCATCGTGAAACACCACATCGTCCCTGCACGATATTGGCACAATCTCAGCCCTTTGCAGCATAGCAAATCCATACTCTGGCCAAGTTGAAGTGGTGTCAATGGAAAGGTGTTGCCTCCCCCTTGCTGCATTGGGCTATGGTTTCCAGCATGCATTCCCACGCTCATGGGGATGCAAATTGACACTAGATCATTGTGGTTGGCTCCTGAAAGGGGGGGTGCATCTGCATGTTTGCCTGGGCCCGTTAGCTTTGGCAGCTGCTCCAGTCAGCTCGGTCACTGAACAACCATTCATGGGCAGCACCCTGACAGCCTGCATGGTCCTTACCGCAAATTTTCCCAGAATATAACAGCCAAACAAGGTCCCCCGATATCATTGTTCTTCTGTTGCGCCAGCCTGAGACGCATTTCGTCAGGAGAAGCAGATCGGATCCGGAAAGGACCCGCGCCACAACAAGTCTTCTTAGGCATGTCAGGTGTGGGAGGGAACGCACTCGAAGACCCAGGCAGCCCCATGCTCGCTGGCGGCGAGCGCCTTCCACACGTTGACATGCGACTGTGTCAGTCCAAACTGACAGTCGTCCGCCGACCCAGCCGGCAGGCACTCTGTATACTCCTCCAAGCTGCCCAGCTGCATGCATGCACAGCGCAACCATTCACAGCCCAACCGTTCACAGCGCTTCAAGCTGGGTGATTCAGCAGTTGAGGCGGAACTTCTTCTGGTCGAGAAATCAGACTGACGCTGGCAGATCACCAGCTGCACAACAGAAAATCAACATGCCGTCTTTGGGCACTCTCTGAGTGATGCGGCTCAGGACTAATGCATGTATGGGGGCTTATGGGATCACTGGCGCTTGTGGTATCATGCACTTGCTACTGCTGGCAGTGGGTCTCGTTGCGCTTCCTGGAGAGCCTCTAACACTGACTGGTTTCCGCCAAGATGATGTAATGGCACAGTCCCAATGAGCCACAATACACTTGGGCTGGCCCTGCTCTGAATTAGGCAAGAAACGGAGACACTTGGCCTCCAGACCAACATGTGCCTATTTCGCTGTCCGCCCTGTCCTCCCACCTTCTCTTCGAGCCATTCGCCAGACAAGCATGTTGCAGTTCTGCTGTTCCTAAAAGATCCTTCGAGAGGCTGTGCCGGCAACTCTCCCAACAAGGATACCGATCTTTTGCTCTTGCCAACCATTTTCTCCGAGATGGAGTGCATCAGCTGCATGCGGCGCACCTGCACGCTCTTGATGCCATCAATGACCTCCACATCCAGGCCCAGGTCGCGCAGCAGTTGCAGTGAGTACTCACGCTTGGGTACATCCACCGGGAGGCTGATCAGATACGCCTTGGTCGGCGGCTGCGGGTGGCGCCCGCATTCCTGCTTGCGCCGGCAAAAGGCCTCCCATGCCTGCACGATCCAGATCAGGCTCAAGTCAGGTGAGTGGCCACGGCAGACTCAGTGGGATCCTCTGGCAAGAGGGTACCGACTGCCTTGATACCAATCGCAGAGCATTAAACAGGCTCCCACAGTCCTGCTTGCGCCAGAAAGAACGCTTAAAGTGCCTGTGCACACCACGTCAGGCTCGAGAAAGGTCCATTGAGTCACTTTTCTGGGAAGAGATGCAATGAGGCTTTTGAAGTCGCCGATGGCCAGATTTAAGTGCGCTGGAACGATCAGGACAGCGGCTACAATCGCTGATGCGATGCAAACTCTGCTTTTCAAAGAGGCATGCATATGCTGCACCTTCAAACCTCTTCTCCAGATCTCCATTTCTTCGGAGGTGCACAGCGACTTTTTGACTGAACTGTGTCTGTTGACCCCATGACTGCAAAGTGCAGTCCAGCGCAACGTGGCAGATGCTCGTCTGTGTCCATTGCTTCAACAGTGGGGTCTCGAGCCTATTTTACTGTCGTCACTGGCCACTTCACGACCTTCCATGCAGCAGCCCACCCTGTTCCATCTGCTTGTCTGCAATTGCAGGTCTCACTCCCTCAAGCTGTGCTGCTCAACTGCATCAAAATATTCAACAGGAAGATCACCTGGAGCAGTGGCGACTGAGAGTCCAAGCTTCCGCCCTCTTGCTTGGCTCGCCGCAACATGGACACTCTGGTGGAGGTTGTTCGCGTGACTGTGGTGTCCTCATTGGGCGCAGCTGTCTGCCAGCCAGAAGCTAGGCAGAAGAGTGACACTGCCAGCACAGCTGTTGGCGCCAGCACCTGCCACGTCCTCATCATGGCCCCTGTCCTACTTGGTATCTTACACTTGCAAGTGCTCGTTTGCATGTGCGTGTGCTGCGGCCTAAGCCATCTCCCAATACAAAATGTGCTCAGCCTTTTCAGCCCTTGATGTACTGCTCTTGCTCTTCCGTGCAGCGATCGCTGCCTCTTGCTCAACTTAAGTAGAAAGTTGTGTTGAGAGCCTCGGGTGAAGGAAATGATACCCCCGTTTTAAAGCGGTCCACTGTTTGGCCTGTACTGCAGGAATCACCAGTCAGACTTTTCGAAGGGAGCAGCTGCTGCCCACGGGTGTAGGCGGTAAGTGTATTTCGCTGAGAACTTGAAAAAGTTATAAAATTTAGAAAGGAGTTTAGTTCTGTTTGGGCAACATTTCCCAAATGCTGACTGCATCTTGCTGCACTAGAAATCCTTGTGATCACCTGGCCAGACGATAAACATCTAACAGATCGCACATATTATGAAGTCCTTCAATGTCTTAGTAAGTACAATGTTGCACTTTAAGATCCTACGGTGCCAAATCGCTGTTTCCAGCCTTCAGGATGGGGCCGGGGGAAGATCTTCCGACTCCTCAGAAGATAAGACCGGATCTCAATGGTATCACTTTCGAAGAATATACTGCTTCTGACGCAGTTACAATCTTTACGCAGTCTTCAAATAACGAACTCGCGATCTCGGAAGTCGACAAGGGGGGACGTTCCGGAACCCCGAGGTCTTAAATTGTACCCTGCCCAGTCCAGCTGAGGCGGTCAACCCGAGATCTACCCAAAAGGGTAGATTGTCCCAGACACCCCTAATGGCCGCCTAAATGCGCAAGATGTGCGAACACAGGGCTTTCTGCGCTACTCTATTCACCCGATATTGATTCGGAGTGAATTTTGAATTACACATAAATGCTGTAGAGCCCGTACTCCCCCTTATCCAGTGCAGGCCCAATGCATCGGTCAGATGCTTTCGTTTTTATCGTAGCAACCTTATTCCTCCGGATTCTCGACACAAAATGAGCAAAAAGCAATTCAGCGAACATATCATTAACTAGCTGCTGATGAGCATGGCATGGAGAGTTGGCCTAGAACACAGGGTCATCACAGATTGATTCTGAGACAGCGACCAGTCACGGCTAGCGAAGCTGCCAGGAGTGCTGCCTGCGCTGCTACTATGGGAAGAGTTAGACAAAATTCGCACAGACACTGGCGCTATTTAGGGACAGACTGACAGCCTCGAACCAGACCAGGGCATTGCTGAAGAGCAGAACGATCCAGAGTATGGTGAAACAGACGATCTCCAAGGTTGTCTTGGAGGGAATACCAGCGGCCCACGTACCAAGAGACCCTGCGCCGCAAGGAAGAGGCCTGGCAGCAGGCGCTGCCCAGTATCAGGCAGACCAAGATCAGCGAAGGGTCTTACACTGCGCGTTACAGGAGGGATCAGAGCGCCAGCCACCTCGGCAGATAAGGGCCATGATAATGCATTTGCGGCACAGGGTTCTTGGAGAAATCGCACGATGGGCCCAAACAATGTCAGCTGGGGGAAGGTGGAGTATTGGGGCTTGGCTAACCACCACATAGTGGAGCTCCCATATCTTCAATGTGCAGCTCCCTGCTGCTGCCATTGGCTGTTTCGGAAATGCACCAGAAGTGCCCACGGTAATCTATGAAGCAGACCTCCCGCGGTTTTCACCACTGCTGGCACAGTGTTATGTCAGCGGCAATATTTTGCTGCACAGTCAGCCAAATTCAGGAGGACAGAGAGGGTGAGCGCGGGTTGAAGAGCAGTTAGGAGCGCCCACATATGCATAGATCGATTATTGTTGGTGGTTTTGGGCTTCGCTTTCTTCAACAGTGGTTTGAGGTCAGCCTCACCTCCAGCTGTCCTGATTCTGCTCTGCTTTCTATCAGTGACTCGACAGGTTGCTCAACCACTGGATTATTTGAGAGACTGCACGTACTGTTTGCACTGTACGCGCGGACAAATTTACATGCAGATAGAGTAAATAAGATACAAGGTGCATATTAAATTCCCCTAAGGGGTAAAGGTAGGAAAGAAGTAATTATAGCACCGCAGGCAGCTGATGAGTCACCTACGGTGCTGGAGCTTCCAACTGCAAACATCTCCAACATGTACATGTAGCATGCATGGAAACTCTAATTAGTGGCACTACCGTTGTCATGCATGCCGAGTACTCCCATTTTCACTGATTCCAGCATGCAGTGATTTCAAATCACTGATTGCAGTTAGGCCAGGGATGGAACACACAAAGTTTTTACAGTCAATGGAAAAACAAGGAACTCCTAGAGTCCTTCACACAGCACGACACGACGCGTGCACGCGTGGGGCTCATCAACAGTGCCAGCAAATGCGCACACACAAAACCGTGCAACCCCGGAGGTATTAGCTACAAAGCTGCAAAGAGATTCGAAAGGAAATCTGAACAGCGCATGTGAGCAAGAGATACAACCAACACACTGCAGATTTCACTACATAAAAATACCTCGTATGGCGCCTATGTACAGATGCACATTGTCTGTCTGCAGCAAAGCAAACGCAAGCCTGGACCATTGAGCTGCCTTCATGCTATCAGAACTTCCCACACATGAATAAAGCACAACAGAATGGTCCATGTCACTGGTACGTGCACACAGGAGAAGCCTTCTGAAGTGGCACCGAACACGCACAGAATCTGCTGGATATAAAGCATCCCACGAACGCAGCAAGCGTCCCCTTAAAACGTGTTTCCAGCACAGCAAGAGAACCGATGAGCATGTTTGGGTTACAGCAGGCAAGGCCATAGACCGACACTGAGGGCGCAAATGTGAGCAAAATATAGGTCATCCACAAGATTCTCTGCATGTGCAAATGGTAGTCACAGCGCCTGATCCACCCCCTTTCAACCCTACCACCTACAGTACATGAACACCCTTGAATTGAGGGTACTAAGACGGTGGAAAGCACTGGACACCAGAGCAATGCTCAAAGAATGCGCAGCAAAGCGCGATAACATGATGCTTAGTCTGAAGTTTGTCGAATCGCAGGCTCTCTGTAACCCCCAAGACACAATCCTTCACCATTGATCAACCGCGTACTTCTCGCGCACATGCAACTACTCTCTTCGCGAAAAATATGAAGGGACTTCAGCCAGTAGGCTGCTTTTCCCCCTAGGACAGAAGGTCTCCTCTCACCGTACCAAACAAGATGAAAACAGGCTGCCGTTCAAAAGAAAAATTTACTTGATAAGTTTCTTTGCAGTTCTAACAAACCTTCCAATTGCAACCCTGGCCATCGAGAGCCTCTCAAAGAAGGTTGCAACAGAGTGTCGCCCAAGAGATATATTAATGTGGGTAGAAGGACATCGTGGCAACAGACATTCGCAGAAGAACAACCAACACAGAGAGTACCCATCATATTGTAAAGGTTCAGCTATATATCTTCGTAATGGACACAACTGCATCTCGAAAAAAGAGTATATTTGCTCTTCAGCAGAGCGGCACAGAACCAGGCAGTTCTGGCAGCCCGCACCAAAGAGCATTGAGTTTGCAGCATCACAAAATGCCTGCCCTCACCTTTCATAAATCAGCACAGCGGAGCCGAGCATCTTGAAGCAATGAAAGCCCTCCAAGAGGGGAGCCAGCACAGGGGCTGGCTTGCTTTCACACACCAAGGTCACAATGCAGCGAAAAGGTGTCCTAGTATCCAAAACAGCAAATGAAAAGCGCATTCAATCACGCCCTATTGACATCCACATGCTGGGGGGTCCTACTCTGCCAAGTTTCGGGGGTCGCCTTGAAAAACAGCCAAACCAATATAGCTTGCCACACAAAGTCCTGCTCTCCTTCCCTGAAAAGAGGCAGGACTGTCACCTTCAACCCTTCTATAGTGTCTTTGCCAGGGCCCCAGAATCACGTAGTGACCTCAATTTGTCATGGCATTGAAAGGGGCACGACAAAACACAAGTGGATGCAGAAAACGATGGTGATCCCTACACTGCGCATTGCCTGCCAACAAAAGGGAGCGAGCCTCTTTGGGCCGCCTTCCCAGAGAGAAACCAGAAATTCCTGCAAACGAGAGATTGGAACACAACCCAATTCCAGCTGCAGCCGCCAGAATGGGCCTGTGACGATCATTTTGCAGAGTCTCTTGCCGGCTGCAGTTGTAGGACACAAGTCTTGCTTAAGCACTTCGGCATTGGCAGCAGGCTCGCCGACCCCTCCACTCAAAACTCGTCACCCAGTAGCGCATCTGGAACCCAGTGAGGATCTGTCCCGTGTTGAGTGCAGAGGGTCACAGATGGGGGGGCGGATCAGCCGGGTGGGCTGATCTGATGTGGACCAGCCGGGTGAATCTCTAGGCCCTCAGGTGGCTGCCCAGCAGGGCGGCTTGGTGGCGGCTAATGAAGGCCGCGTTCAGCTTGTCCACATCGATGGGCGCAAGAGGGTCGAAGGCATCCTTGGAAGCAGTCGGCAAGCCCAGGCCTGCGCCAAAGGTGCCCCCAGGCAATCCACCCAGGCCGCCTGACCCAAAGCCCTGTGTGCACACAAACCAATATCCTCAATCTCCCCCTAAATAGCTCTGGAACCTGCTTCCAGGGGCCAATGAGCCTGCGAGGACAGGACTGTGAAAGACAGCAAAGTTGTCTGGGGCGGCCAAAATAACATTGACATGACAGGGAGCATAGCCGTCACCATTCACGTGAAACTAACAGAGTACAACATGACAGCAGAGGAAGAAACACATCGTAAGAGACATCAAGCAAGATGTTCCAGCATATTCAACGATACGAACTTCTGCCTTGCACAGGAAGACATGCTGGCAGAGCTGGCCAAAGTCGCAGGCTCACCGTGTACAGAGCTGCCTCGGGGTTGGAGACAGCAGCTGCGTAGTAGGCAGAGTAGGGGTCCGATGTTGCGGTGGGCGCAGCAGGCGCAGCACCGAAGCTGCCATAGCCGTTGGCATCGAATGCGCCGATGCCGTAGCCGGCCGCCGCCGTGGCGCCGTAGCCGGCTGCAGCCGCGACCGGGAACGCGCCCGGGTACGGCGCGGCCGCGGCGGCGGCCGCGTTGACGGCTGCGCGCGATGTGCTGGAGCGGCCCCAGGAGATGCGGATGGTGGAGCCCCCCAGCACCTGACCCTGCAGATTAATCACAAAACCCCCTCAGCAACCTGTAAGAAAACCGGAAATGGCAACGCCTGACCAGTAAGCAGCCAGCAGCCTCATGAATTCTGAACATGGCTTCGCCTTCACCCCTGCGCTTTGGACAGTCATGCTCAACAGCCCCACTATTGAGGCCAAAAAACACTCGCAGCTCATGAAAAGCATCCATCCTTGGGTCTTCTGCAGCAGCCAGCACATCGACACAAGGTGCAGGGGCATTACAAATAAGAGCGCACGCGCATGAAGATAAGGTGAAAGGGGCGCGCGCCTGCATCTGGGCCATGGCGGTCTCCGCGGCGGGCCGCTGCACAAACTGCACAAAGCCGCAGCCCTTGCCAGGAGGAATCTTGGTGTACACGATGTCGCCAAAGCGCCCGAAGAGGACGCGCAGGTCGTCCTCGGACACGCCGCTGGAGAGGCCACCAATGAACAGCGTGGTGTTGTTGGGGTCATAGTCCGACGGGTGCGGCTGCGACGCCACTGGGGAAGGAGTGCCCTGCAAAATCAAAATCAAAGTCAAAGTCGAGCCAATGATCAGAATCGGTCCCTAAAGCTAGCTCAATGCTAAATAACCAAGGCAAACAACTCTTCAACATTGAATTGTAACAATGTTGCAGAGCGGTGAGATGGCAGGGACTGAAGGTAGAAGATGAGGATGGCAGCAGATATTGTGATTTGACAGAGGCACCAGCCCATCACCCTAGGCAATGTACAAGAGCAAGACCTCTTTGAACAAGGAAGCAGAAGGATCGTGCACCTCCTCAGCATCACACACATCAGATAACGCTATTGGATGCCTCAGCATGTGAGCCCATTTCTGCAACCCATTTCTAGTGAGCACAGGCAGCCCGTACTCTCACTGCAACCGCACATGATGCTGCAGCTGCTTGCCACGAAAGAGAACAGGCTCACCAGGGCTGCAGTCTGGCTCTTCTTGGCGGTGGCAATGGACACGCGGATGGGGCGGCTGTTGACGACATGGCCAGACATTTCTGTCAGCGAGCGGTCCCTCTCCGCTTCGTTGCCAAACCGCACAAAGCCATAGCCCTTTGATCTCCCTGTCAAAGGGTCAGTGATGACCTGCAAAGTAACACACCGCACAAACAACATAAATAGAGCTGATCAATGCATGCAACACAAAATGCAGGACAGAACACAACATGGGCTGGAGATTGACACTGCAGTCGACACAGTGCGAGACATGCAACAGCTAGACTGGGAAGAGAGCGCAGATGAGCTTTGAAGGCAGGGAAGAGTGAGCAACAGCAGGTACCTTGGCACTGCGCACTGAGGCAAAGAACTGCCTGAAGTGCTCTTGGAGGGCATAGTCTGTCACATCAGGAGCCAGGTCGCCAACAAAGACTGAGAAATCCGCTGCACGTGCGAAAAAAAGGTGAATTTAGACAAGTGGGGGTCAAGGGATGAAGGGACACATAAGGTGGTGCACAAAAGAGGAATCAATCAAAGACAGGAGCACACGGTGTGCATCCACTCGTGACATTCAAGCGCTCAGATAATCTTGTTATACCACAAGGAGCTTGCATGGTTCTCCTAGGGAGCCAGACACGGTGGAATAGAAGGTCATGGCATCGAGCAGCACACAATAATCAATCCCCTCGTAATCGAGCCCTCGCAACAGTGGGGAGCTTACAATCGGTTGTGACCTTGCCGACTCCAAAGGCTGCCCAGTTCAACCGAAATATCTGGTCGGTGTTGGGGATGGGGCAGCCGTTGAACGTTCGCAGAACCTGCTCCGCGGCCTCGTGCGTCGCAAACTCCACAAAGCCGTATCCTTCGGACACTGCGGTATTTTTATTCCGTATGATTTTAACGCTCACCAATTGCCCAGTACCTGCATCCCGCGACAACCCTGAGTCAAAGAAGAAAGTTTTAGGCCAGATGTACTTCCAGATGACTAAATAACACTCGAACTCGTCACAGGAAGCCGTCGTGGGCGGTGGCATCTGCATTTTCCACCTGTTTGATTGCTTCTAATTAGAAAAAAAGGGCTTCAGAAGAGAATGGACGTTGAGCCATCAGTGGTGGACACCAGACCAGGAGGGAGGGAGATCCATGGGGCGCACCAACGAAGATACTGTAAACAAAAGACTCGTCCATCCAATAGGCCAGGTCTCCCATCCACAAAGTCTTTGTACCAGCTTCTGCCGACATTTCCGCCATCTTGCAGTGCTGGGCTTGCTCAGGGAACAGTAGAATGCCAACTAGCAAATCCTCAATACCCAGGTGCGTGCCGCCGTTCTTGGTAACAGCAAACAGGTGTGAACAGTTCTAGTCCTACAGCAGTATTTGTCGGCGTTATTCGCTATCATGCGCCTTCTGTGGAAAATGTGCATCAAAGGCTGCTTTTGCTGTTCTCTGTCCTGCTGCTTGGGTGACGTCATGGGACAAGTGTTCAGTATACACTTTAGGCAACTGGCGATGTGTCCACTTGCGACGCCCAGAATTGTGCCTCTTCAGGTTGAAGACTACAACAGATTACCTTGTGAATATGTACTGTTCCTGTGAAACGATTGCGGTGTTGCTACGACTGGGTGCGGGGTTACTGTTTGAACACACTGTGACCTAGGGTGTGAGCGCACCTCATCATCTTGTAACATAGAGCTTGATAGTGGTACCAGTTGGTGCTGTAGGATTGAAATTTCATCTCGGAGAGAGGCTCACTAGTGTGGAATTGAGTCTGTATCTGGATGCTACAAGATCTTTCAGAAATAGTTCTTCAATCTAAAGGCATGCCCAGCGCTTTAATGCACACATGTAAGATGCCATCAAAAGTGCCACAGTGAACCTCGTAGTGACAGCCAGTTGTAGCGTCTGGACTGCACAGTGGAGGCACCGATGACAGCCAGCGGTTGCAGCAAAGTAGCACTGATTCTATTGGGCCACTCCAGCAGAGGTGTTTATGTGCCACAGTTGCAGCCAGGAGTAGCCAATAAGGATGGCTGCCATCTCCCATGTCATGTGCACAATGGAAGTCACAGACACCTTGGAACCTGCACGGGCAGTAAAACACCAAGTTCAGCTCAAACTGCACAAAGGGTAGCTAGCAGTGCCCAACCTGCATCGCTCTCTGCAATTTAGCTGTTAATGACTGCTCCATATGACTGGCCACCAGCTCACATCTTGGCAGCTGCGCTCGATGCTGACAGCCCCATAGGGACATCCCAAATCAGGTCCTCAAGTCAACAACAGGAGCCATTCGCGCCTAGAGGTTGTCCTTCCCAGATATTAAAGAGATGGGGAAGCTGTTGTGGCTGCTGCTGAGTAGCAACACACCGGGGATCTCAGTCCAGTTGACGGAGGTCTCCACGATGGGGATGCCCAGGCGCTGCGCCAGGAAAATGAGCTCCACATCAAAGCACCACCGCTGCAGCCGCTGGTTGCTGTACAGCGCCCTCGCTGCCGGTCGCGTGAACAGCTGCGTTGCAGTGAATTCAAGAGCAATCATATGTAAATCAATGTGGGACCGATAGTGAAGAACTACCTTGAGGGAAGGGTGAAAGAGAAGCAACGGTTTTGGTGAATCGGGAGATTCCAATAGAGAATCGCTACAAGAGACAAAATCACTAATGACCTAGTGGAGATTGGGTGCATCACAGCCATGTTCACAATCGATCACCTCTTGGACTGCTGCTAAAGCAAAAAGTGAAACACACATGTGCATGCAATCCTCATCAGCTGCACAACAGGCTTGTGCGCAGCACAGCCAGGTTCACAACCGGTGAACATTAGGACTGCTGCTGAAGCACAGGCGACAGGGCACATGTGCACGCAACCTCATCAGCTGCACAACACGTCAGCCGCAAGGAATATCCTCAAGGGATATTCTCCCTTGCACGCAACCTCAGAAAGCTGCGTGCAAGGGAGAAATACCAGCCCTGTTGGGAAAAACAGCGCCTCAGCAGAGCAGCATGCACTGAACAGAAACGGGACAGTGCCGCTGAGAATAGTTCGGCTGCGTACACCACACGGGGTGTGTCTCATCGCTGCTGCGGACCCCCGGAACCCACATATACACACAGAGAGAACAATGCCCAGAATGAAGGAAAGTGAGTCACCTTGAAGCCGCACTGGGTGTCCTTGATGGCGCCGCCGGCGACCAGCAGCACGACAAAGTGGAAGCCGTGCATGAGGAAGTTGCGGTACCAGGCACGCCGCGATATGGCCACCGCCTCCAGATGCGCGCGCGACCCCACCGCCATCGCCGCCCCACCCGCTCCATCCACCCTCTTCACCAAGGGTGTGTC
Source organism: Coccomyxa sp. Obi (assembly GCA_020887355.1). Lineage (NCBI taxonomy): Eukaryota > Viridiplantae > Chlorophyta > Trebouxiophyceae > Coccomyxaceae > Coccomyxa > Coccomyxa sp. Obi. The sequence goes on along the minus strand of AP025005.1, from coordinate 1,237,540 downwards.
TCTGCCTTTCTCCTCCGCTCCTGCATGGGCCAGGGTGTGAGTGGATTCCAGAGGGACTGTGTTGATGAACAGGATCTACTGCAGCAACATGCGATAACGTGCAAGATCGCAACACCAGCGCCATCCAGCCCATTCACCAGGGAATTTCCCTTCGCACTTTGCACCACATCCTGCAAAGTTTGTCCACAAGGCTCAGGAGCGGCGGGTGCCCTACTAAGCTGCTGCCATGATCTAAGCAAATTGCCCACAAATCCATTCGCCCGCAGCAGCTAGAAGTGGCCAAAAGCAAAGTTTACTGGCATAATCTTTATCTGCCACAGTATCTAGCATGTCATGCTGTTCACTCTTGCTTATTTCTTTGTGGAACCTTAAGGCCAACGTCTTCTAGATTCACTCTATCACAGGAGCCCATACAGCACCCAGACATACTATGGGGCTCTCTTTGCACGAAACACCACCTGTCCTCAGTTTATAGTGAAGAGTGAAACTACATCATCAGTCCAACCATGGGAGACAAAAGCATGGATCGTCCAGCGCCAGCATCATAGAGGACTACTACTGCGGAGGTGCGGCACACCTTCACCGCTGATTGTGGCGAGTGCGGCCTCGAGCTTCTCCACATCAGACACCCGTGTGGCGCCGTCTGCGTCCATGAACAGCAGCCGCTCCCCCCGCCCCACCAGCATGCCTGCCTTCACCGCATACCCCTGCAGTAGAGCACTATATTTATTTAGGCTCTAGGGGGTATGGTTCAGGGCTTAGCCGCATCCCTTGCCCCACCAGCATGCCTGCTTTTCACTGCATACCCCTGCAGTAGAGCACTATATTCAGGGTTCAAGGGTGTGAGTTTCAGGGCTTAGCCACTGCCCCCGCCCCACAAGCAACCCCGCCTTCACTGCATACCCCCGCACATAGAGCGCAGTTCATGCCAGAGAAAGTGTCCGAACGATTGCATGCACAGCTGATGAGTTTCAGCTGAAGAGTTTCCCGACAGCCGCAGCATGCTTTTGACATCTTCCTGCCACCACACCAAATGGCAGTCTGCATCCATCACGCAGCCAGGGTGGATGGGCGTCAGAGGCCCTTCCTGGCATTGTTGCGGGCCCCTGTGCATTTCCCGGCTTCCTCACCTCCTAGCTGCTTTGCCATCTTCAAGGACCTGCAGCCGCATTACTGCCGCAGAGCGGCAAAACTACCTGCTCCAGTTTCCTCATAACCATGCTATTGACTTTCCAATCTCTGCATATCCTGTGGCCGCCCACAGGTCTTGGAGGAAGAGCCCTTGATCTTCAGCCATTCTCAAGGCCTCCCAAGCGATGGGCAAAGAGCGCATGGGAATGCTTCAAAACAGCCCACAAGGGGAAGTTCCATCTCCCATCTCTCAAACCCACCAACTTGGGCAGATTGTCAGACTCGCCAGGACTGCACACCTTGCCGTAGTTGCGCGGCAGCTGCAGCACGCGGACAGCATCCACACCATGCTTGCGCACATACTTGAACGCCACACGTACCGTGGCGTCCCTGCTCCCATCGTCCACAACTATCACCTCGTAGGTGAAGTTTGGCCCCTGCCTGTCCCGCCTCTTCTGCAGGTACCTGTGCGGCATATCTCGCAGTGTGACTCAGCTCTTCCCAGTGCTATGAGCTGCAACTTGCCCTCTCAGATCCAAGTTATCCTCGCGACAAAGGACTGGACTTTCTGTGAGCTGACGCTGTGCCAAGTCCTTGCAATTTGCATGAAATGGGCAATGCGGCACAAACACATGATCCCGTGGGGTGCAGTGGGACATGTCTGGGAAAGATGCGGAGGTTGGGTTCTGGATTGCACCTGAGTGTTTCATCTAAGGTGGTGGGTAATCTGGCCTCCTCATTGTATGCTGGGATCACTATGGTCAGGGACTTCGTTGCCTCACTGAAGATAGAGGGGACAGGGATCTGCGCAAGCCAAACTGCTGAGTTGAAGTGTGTCAGACTTTTGACATGCGTATGCTGGCATGACGGAACAAACTATTGCTCGGGATCGAAGACCAAACAAGTGATAGCTCCGCGGACCTTTTGCAGAGAAGTTGGGCTTTCAAAGAATCTTTCAGAAACTTTGTTTGCTTCTTCTTCGTGCCTTGCAAACCAGCTAGCCAAAAATCTGATCACAAATGTAATAAGCACCACCTGCATACATCAAGGACAACCCCTGAGTCATCTTGTTTCTATTGCATCTAAACTTCGTGCCCATTTGACTTGCACGGATGTTGCTCGCCAACGGACCATGGTGTCAAGATTATCTTAAATTTCAATTTAAAGGTTGCAAGGTCACGAAAGTGTCTGCCCAGAAGAAGAGACCGGTGCAGATTGGAGTGACTTCCACTCGAGTGAGAAAGGCGAACGCACCAAAACCGCTAAAAGAAGCCAGTACGCGCTCATTGAATATGACTCGATGTCAATGATGCTGTTAGAACCTACTTAAGTTGAGCAACGAGGTGCGCTGTCCTGGGTATGTACATCATCAGGGAAATTACGAGCAGCTTGCCAGCTGTCGCCGAAAGTTCGGTGATCTTAAATGTTTTCAGCGTCGATTACCTCCAATAGGTTTCTTCGGAGTGTGTTTTCAGCAGAACGTCCTGTGGAGAGACTTCATGCAGAAAGCCCTGTAGGGTCACTGCCCCTTTGCTCAGGGTCTTAAATATCTATATTCGGGCCCGATAGCAACCTTGGACGTTGAACTTTTATTGCCCGCATCGGCGTCTCATCTTATGGATGCTTCCAAGTATATACATAAAACGGAAGGACAGTGCATCTCAGCCTCAGGGCCTGGTAACAGAAGAATCCTGGTGGGCTGCCTAGGTACTTATGCAGAATTGTCGCACAAGTACGATGGAATTAGCAACGAACAATCAGCAGCAAGTCAAACAGCCAATGTCAAAGGAACTATTTAAGCTCCAAAATATAGCGTAAATTTGGTCGGTGGCGACCAAATGAACACGGTGCTGCCGCCCTTTGCTTCGGAGCCTTCGTCGCCATCATCACCTAATTTCGGGAAATTCAGGAATGTGAGGAGTATTTCTCCCTTTGGACCAGTTATTTTTAGGATGGATTCCGCATTTATTCTCTGTGTGTTTGCCTATTTCAGATCTGCCAAAGACAAGCAATTTCCAGTGGACAAACCAAACCTCGAGGCCGTCCGGACTGGAGCGTGCAGGTAGCGTGCAGGCACAAAGAGCACCTCGATCAGCCTTGTGAAATGCTGACAACCTCATTTTGCGATTGTTGGAGTCATCACGGAAGCCGGAAGTCAGTTGAGAAGCTTATCACGGACTCCAATTCCAATGTAGCAGGTATTCCTGGGACGCGGCGATACGTAAGCGATCACCTCGATAGCGACAGACTTACGGTCACAACTCCGTTTGCCAGGAATCCCACATTTGAAAGAGTTCTGAAGGTCACATTAAGAGGCTAGATCGTCACCAAATATCATCTCGAGGTTCTTCACCTTGCGCCGTCGACGTCTGCGATCTCCGTTCGTGTCTTGTATCAGGTGGGTTCTCACGGGGTATGCCTCTTTTTATCAGTTGATCGTTGTCACGCCTTGTGAGGCAAAAAGTTCGTTCAATATTTCTTGAATCAGTTGCAGAGGAGAAGTTGCCGCAAAATTGACACAAGGGTCTGGTGCCTTAGAAAGTCATCGACTTCTGCGGCGGCTGTGCTTGGCACAAAATCCCGCACCATGTCAATCGCGACTTGATGCAGCAATCTCACCACGCTTTCTTAACATTGGAATCAACAAAGGCGAAACTGCGTGCAGGACACATTGAAGAATGATCGCGTCCACGTCCCGTGTGCTGTGGTGATGCTGGCTGTCGGTGTCCAAGCGTCGAGCTGCAGAGCTCTGTTGCAGTCAAGTGCGCCCCGCTTCACATCGCCCAGACAATTTTTTGACATAATCCTGTCTGACCCACACTGAAACAAATGTAATCACTGAGTCTACTAGGTCTCAGGAAGTGAGAACTTCTCTTTCGGAAAGTTTAAGGGCAATGAAGGGTAGAGGAAACAAATGTGCTGTTCAATTCCAACCAAGCAGCTGCTAACCAGTGCTTGCTAGCCATGGCATTCACTTTGGCAGAAGCACTTCCCGAAGACCGGCATCTGTGTCGATTGGTGGTGCTGAGGTGTGGCGTTTTAAATTTGCTTTCAGAAGAGGAATGGTATTTCATCATCATTCCAGCCAGATGTGGGGCTTACTTCACTTTGTGAAACTCTGTTTATCTCTCTTCTACCTCCTCTTCCTGCTTGCATGCAAACACTTGCGCCTGAGCTGCGTGAATGTGTGCTTGCAGGCCCGACCTGCCAGCAGGTAGCCGCAAACCCGAGCAGCTGGGTGCCACAGGATGGACAGAAGTACTATGTGTGCACCAGCGGACCTGCAAAGGGGGGGTACCGCGCCGGATTTAGGGGGCCCTATCCAAGCACTGACTGCTCAGTGCAGTGCTACCCTGTCCAGACCATCGTTTCTCCCGGAGCCAGCACGTCTGGAAGCAGCGGCGCTGGCAGTTGCGGCTCGGTGAACAGCGGCTGCACGGCAGGCACCGGCAGCTGCGGCTCTGTGAATGGGGGGTCTCAGTCCAGCGCCTCCGGGAGGAGCACCTCCCAAGGTGGCGGCCCTGGAAGCTGCGGCTCAAACAACAGCGGAGGCTCTTCGGGCTCTGGAGGCAGCGGTTCTGCGTGCCCCTCTGGTAGTTGTGGCTCAGAGAACGGTGGTGGCTCCTCCAGCGCCAGTGCTAGCGCTTCGGCCAGCGCTTCAAGCAGCAGCCCTTCTGGGAGTGGTGGCGGATATCAGTCCGGCTAGGGAGGCAGCGTTTTGGATACCTGCCCATTGGAGGCTCCTCCTGATGAAAGCAGTGTGCCTTGCTGTGTGTGGAAAGAGCAGACTTCAAGCCAGGCCGGTTAGGGCGGACGCACTTTTTATGGCAGCAGTTTTCATATGTCCTCAAGAATCAAGGATCAGGACTGTTTTTCCCCCGAGAAAGGGTGTGAGTACCTGCGCATCAGGAGGCTTCGCTTCTTCCTCATGAAGGCAGCATCTGATGTGTCTTGATGTGTTTAGAAAGAGCAGCTGCTGCCCCACAGTGCTCTGTCCTAGCGTTGGTGCAGACTGGTGTTCACATTGCAGCACTTTCAACTACCAGCTAAGTGAGCAGTAGCTACAGCCAGACTGTACGGGATGAACTTCAATGAAGATCAAGTGTGAAGTGCTGGGCTAAAGTGCCTCCAAATGCTTTCTTGTTGTCGACACTGTGAATTCCTGAACAAGCTGCAGGGAAAAGTCGGCCAAAGGTGTTTGCAGCCTGCTCTTAGCCCTTGATCTGCGCAGATGGGAGGCTCCCTTGCGCATGAAATAACAAACATTTAGATGCATTCAGCCTTGATTTCCCACGAAACCGAGACCGCAATTTACTGGAGGCTCCTGGAATAAAGCTTTTCCTGATGAGAAGTTTGGAAACTTCTAACGGCCCGCCATGAAAGGAGCGAGTAACCAGCAACACGGCTGAATCAATCAAACAGTTCCTTGCTATCTGTAGAAGGAACAAGCACAACTACCACAGCGCCAACCCGATACACTAGAAGGCCTGCTCAGAACACCCTCATAAATGAACTCCATGAGTGTAGTGAACAGTTCCAAAAACTTGATAATAATTATTATTATTATTATTATTACATTTTAGAGACCCACGGGAGCCACCTGAGGCTCATTGGTCTTTTGGCAGCCTTTTGCTGCCCTATCTCAGTGTTTTCTCATATTCTTGCATTCAGTCAAAAACTTTGCAATCCTAATATCATTCTGTTGGATAAACGCATGCACATGCTGCACTGGTAAATCAAATAAGTCAGCATATTTTGTCCTCATGGGGTCATAGTGAGGGCAATCAAACAGGAAGTGATCCTCATCTTCGACAGCACCTCGATTGCATTGTTCACATATCCTATCTGTATACTGTTCTCTCTTATGCCTGCCAGTCTGGACTCTCAGCCAGTGGCTACCTGTTCTAAATAAACTCAAGATTCTGCGTTGTTGTAGATTTGCAAAGGAAGACAAATATGGCTGCATTCCATACTTCCTACGGTTTCCGCAAAGACGTGCATAAGTTGCTATCTTTCTTGACTGCTCTGAACCTGTCAAGCCCTCAATATATAACTCTCTGTGACATTTCATAGTATCTCCAATATTCACTGACTGCATTACTAACAGTGGGCCATCTCTATGGTTACTGCGGATAAAATTGCTGACAGCTGTATACCATGCCAAGTTTGGCGCATGTGTGTTCTGAACAAACGTGTCATGGAGGAGTCCACCCTGAGATAGTCCATGCAATCTGTTCCAATAGCGCAGTACTTGTTTCCACCATTGGAATCGCAGTGGGTACCGGCCAAACTCTGCTAACACAATGGTATCTGGCGTGTTGATGGGAACTCCTATCAGGTATTTCAGAAATTGAGTGTGAACCCTTTCAAGAAGAGCCAAGTTGCTCTCGCTTGCACAAGGCGCCCAGATCTCACAACCGTAACTCAAGACAGGTGCAACTAGTGTGTCAAAAAGCCTACAAACCAGCTTGGTGTCTTTTATGTCCAACTCTGCACATCTTCTTTGGAGGGCAAAGACAGCCCTCTTCCCAGCTGACTGCAACTCTGTAACAGCTTGGGAGAAGCCCTTGGTTTCATGAAATGTTATCCCCAGGTACTCGAATGAGTCCACCTGGGCGAGGGGCTGCTCTGCATAATTAACTGGTGGCGATATTATTGTTTTCCTTTTTGCAAAGACCAGCACTTTCGTTTTCTCGACACTGACAGTCAGCCCTCTGTCATGGCTGAAAGTTCCAAGCATGTCCAGTGATTTCTGCAACCCTTCTCTACTGTGGGAGAGAAGCGCCAAGTCATCAGCATAAAGCATCACTGGCACAGGTTTGCCATTTAGGCATGGTGCATCAGTTGATTCAGTGGCCTCCAAGATTTTCTGCAAGCCGTCAAGGTAGATGCCGAACAGCAGCGGACTCAGCGGGCATCCTTGCTTCACTCCCATGGTGCATGGGAAGGTGTCGGTGAGGCCGGCGGTGGTGAAGACGCGAGCGCTGTCGGCAGCATACATGGATTGTAGGCAGTGCAGCATCTTCGGTGACACGCCTGTCTCCTGTAGCACCTGCCACAGACGGTCCCGTGGTATTGTGTCAAAAGCTTTTCTGAAGTCAACAAAGCATGCGAAGACTTTTTGAGATTGTCTTTTGCTGATGTCAATAATACTGTGCAAAGTGAAGATGTGGTCAGCTGTTCTACGGTGTTGCCTAAAGCCTGCCTGCGACTCAGCGCGCAACCCATTGCTTTCTGCCCAAAACTGCAACCTATTGTCAAGGACAGAGGCAAAAAGTTTCCCTAATACTGGGCCCACTGTGATGTCACGATAATTTCCAGGGTCAGCCTTATCTCCCTTCTTATAGATAGGGTGAATAATCCCAGTGGACCATGCATTAGGAATACCTTCAACAAATGCCTTATTGAACAGTGCAGTGATCTGAGGTATCAACAATTCAGTGGCATCTTTCAAAAAGTCCGCACGAATGCCATCAATGCCAGCAGCTTTGTTTCGTTTCGTCTTCTCTACTGCAACTATGACCTCATCTGCTGTGATATCTACATCGAGAGGGTGGGGCGTAGCTGGTTCATTGGCAGAGGCCGCCGCTATGTGGACATCACCGCTGTTACAACCGCGGTGATGAGGCTGCAGCGTTTCCGCGGCCGCTTCTGGCTCGCCCGGTGGACAGGAGAGGAGGTCAGAGAAGAAGTCATGCCATTGCTCTACACTGATGTTGCCCTCTGTCCGATCCTGCCGCTTGAAGCGTTGCCAGAAGCTCCTCGGGTCGGCTTCTACCATACCACACAACACTTCAGCTCTGCTAGACTTGTGCCTTGCCTTTTTGCGATTAATTAGTTTCCTGTATTTCTTACGGAGCAAGACTGCATGTTGTCTGTCACCGCGGGTAAATGCGTCATGCACCTTTCGTTTCAGGTCTTTGCATTCGCAATCAAACCATGCATTACTTGGAAAGTGCTGTTTTTGGACAGGGACCTCCCTCACGCCGTAAGTGGTTTGTGCTGCCGCTGTGATGCAGCCTTGCAGGGCAGATGCCATTTCTTCAATGTTCAAGCATCCTTGTGTGCAAGCAGGAAGTGACTCCTGCACATGCTCACAGAAAGTATCAGCCATGTGCCTCTTGTACTTGAACGAAAGAGGGAACTCTGTTCTAGGTTTGCAAGGCTTTGCAACAGGGCAATGCATGTGCAGCATGAGCTGAACGGGGACATAATGCTTGCAGGATAAACCACTGTTGTAACCCTGCATGCCCTAAAATAGCCCCTCATTGATGTCACATTGAAACTCACCATCACATTGAGCAGGCACTGCAAAAGATTCATCTTAGTACTTCTCTGCATAGTCATCTGTATGCTCACCAACAGTATGAAACGCAAGGAAATGAGGCGTTCTACCAGAACACGTACAAGCAAAGTTTAAAGTAAGTGATGAGAGCTGGATGCACTATTAATCGCATGCCCCATGGGCACATCAATGCAGTTCAGAACACCAGCGACAGTACAATCACGTTCAAAGCCCAGAATCACCCAGCTTTGCACACACATCGGGTGCAATCTGCTTGCCACAAGGAGCTCTCGTGGAATTTTGCTGCACACATCCTCCAACCCCCCCTGCCACATCGCTCCTCTGCCACAGCAGCCTGTCATTGTTGCTGCGAGCCCTCCCATCATCTGCGCAAGGGCTGCTGCCTGTGCCGAGGTCTTGATGCACCTTTTTGCAGCCGGCCCTTGTTCCCAGCGGGCGTTCTGTCCTGACCACTGACCCGCCAGATGCCGCGAGGGACCAGCGCGCACTGCAGAGCGCACTCACCATGGAGGGCGTGGCCAGGGACCGAAAATACCTGACCAGGGAGCAGTTGACAGCCTAATTAGGCTTCAAAAATGGTTTTGCAGGAATGACAAGTAGTTAATGCCAATGCAAGCTACAGAGAAGGAAACTGGAGGCTCATGCAGGCCTGCTGGTTGCACATATCAACATGTGGATGCCACGATCAGGTGAGGAGTGAGCCTACCCTCACTCCTGCTGGCCCTCCCACTCTGCCAGGGTGGCCCTGAGCACCTCCTGCTGGGCCCTCCAATTTGCCATTGCTGCCACTCGCGCCTCCTGCTGGGCCTCCACCTCTGTCATGGCGGCCTCTTGCGCGTCCTGCTGCGCCTTCCAACCTGCCATGGCGGCCTCGCTCGCCTCATACTTGGCCTCCCAGTCCGCCAGGGCGGCCCGGCGCGCCTCCTGCTGGGCCTCCTGGTCTGCTAGGATGACCTCCAGCTGCGCCAGTTGCTGTGCCATGGTGGCCAGGCGGTACTCCTGCTTTGCCTCTCGCTGTGCCAGGGTGGCCAGGCGGAACTTTTGCTGCGCCTCCTGGGTTGCCAGGGCTGCCAGGCGGGACTCTTGCTTTGCCTTGCGGGCTGCCTGGTCCGCCCGGCAGAACTCCTCCTGGGCCACCTCCTTTGCCAGGATGGCCTGGTGGACCGGAGCGCCTCTAGCTGTGCCTGCACCTGAGACAGACACACAATGATTCATTATTAGGAATCTTCAAGGATAACCTTACAGCAGATTGCAGGTTCTGCCTTGCCCACTGGACCAGTCGTCATAAAGGGAAAGCCATGGAGCCTTGAGAAAAGGCTCCAAACATGTATTTTCACTAAGCAATGAGCAGAAGACTTTGAGGAGCAAGGCGCACCTGAGCTTCAACAGCAGCTCCAACCCTTGGCAGCATTTCCTGCAAAATCCAGATGCTCTTAAGCTACAATTGTGCTTCAACGTCCTTTCAAAATTTGATGCACAGAATTATTCGCAGTCTGAGCAAGCCAAGCCACTTATCCCACTTATAGGGGTAGAGGGACAGATGCTTCACTTGCAAGTAATGGCTACGTTGTATCTACAGAGCTGCTTCATTTCTACATAGGCATTGATCCATTGTCAGCCAGAATTCTGTGTTCTGAAGGAGTCTACACAAAGTGTTGACGAAAAGTATACATCAACATTCGTAGCCATAGGCTCTGATGGGGAGGAAAGAGCTCACTTTCATTGCTCACGGAAAATTCTTTGACGTAGGACGGCTTTCCTGTGCCGGATTCCAGACGTCTGAGGAGAATTGCGTAATTTTAGGACCAGCTTCTGTCCGCTCTCAAGGGAAAGCGCACAGTACCAAGGCAACTCCTGTGATGCTCCGTGTTACTGGAAGGTTTTGCACTTCAAGGTGTCAGCCCGCTCCTCAGAATGCGGTGGTTTGTGATGACAATGCAATTCCTTTTATGGAGACAATCACCCCTCGCTGGAGCTTCTAGATCACGTCACCGGCTTTACCCACAATCAGGGTCCCGACTTCGATTAGCTATTAGCTATAAATTTCGCTTCAGCTTGGCCGTGAGCGCTCTTAACGGCGGGCGTCCGACAGCATTGAGCACCAGGGGCCAATAAGACGGCCCCTCCTGGAACGCAGAATATGGTGGCTCCTGCTCTGCGTATAAGAGGCAGACTTAATGGCAAACCGGTTCATGAGGAGGCCTCTGATAAGTCCCTTAAGCTTCCTTGTCTGTCCTCAAGAGTCTAAGCACAGGATATGCCTCCTTTAGACAGCGTATCTGCAAATCAGGGCACTCTGCTTCTTCCAAGGACATATGAGTCTGATGTGTCAAATGTGTGGAGAATTAAAAAAATCAAGAAACTGCTTCCCCATAGTGCTCTGTCCTTGAAGGTAGCATGCACCCATGGTAGCATGGGTGCAAAACTGTTCTCCACATTGCCAGAATTGAGCTGCCGGCATAGGTGTGCAGTAGCTACGCCAGACTTGATCACCATGCACTTTGATAATAATCAAGTGTGATGTGCTGGGTTGAAGTGACTCCAAATGCGTTCTTACTCGCGTCTGCAAGTCACCTGATAAGCTGTAGTCAGAAGTTGGCCTGATATGTCTCGAAGCCTGCTGTTGGGCCTTGCTATACCCCAATTTGGAAGTTCTGGTGCGCGTATAGTACCAGACAAATATATGCATTCAACCTCTGGGGTTTTCCACATGACCCAGATTGCATTTTACCGCAACATGATGAAATATGTCCTGATGAGAAATTCAGAGATTCTGAAGGCCTTTGTGAAAGGAGCGGGTAACTACCAAAGTGGCTAAACGGATTAGCAATCAAATATATGAGAAAACACTGAGATAGGGCAGCAAAAGGCTGCCAAAAGACCAATGAGCCTCAGGTGGCTCCCGTGGGTCTCTAAAATGTAATAATAATAATAATAATAATAATAATAATAATAATAATAATAATAATAATAATAATAATAATAATAATCAAACAGTTCCCTGCTAACTATAGACCGAACACGCAGAGTCGCCACAGCCCAGCCACATGACATGTTCATGAATGGAGTCCACTAATGCAATGAAGTACTCTGGCAATGACAGCAGGATAATCAGTGTTCTTGCCAAGACAAAGTTGTGAATGCAAGCAGCCACACTGTCACAAGATTCACGCTGCATGCCTTAAAATAGCCCTTCATTAACGCGGTGGCTGTGGACAGGGTCATGCCTGCATACCTGCACATGCAGCAATTCAAAATGTGACTGGCTTCAAGATGCTTTTTCAAGAGGATGGCACTAAAGCGCCTCAATGAAACACTACAGGAGGAAACTGGAGGCTCATGCAGGCCTGCTGGTTGCACAAAGCAGCACACTCATCCCACAAAAAGCTGACACACGTATATGGCGATTGACGCATTTTTCGTGTATGGTATATTCCTTGAAGCAGTGATGTTTGAGTCGTCGTCAAAAGAAATGTGCTCCAGGGAAGGTTGCCACAGTGGCAATGCCACTGCCATGCCGATCTTGTGAAATGGCGCAAACACGTGATGGAGTGAGCCTACCCTCACTGCTGCTGGGCCTGTATGTTTGCCAGGTTGGCCTGGCTCGCCTCCATCTCAGCGTCAATGTCTGCCTGGGTGGCCTCGAGCGCGTCGTGCTGGGTCTCCCACTGTGCCAGCATGGCCTCACGCGCTTCTATCTGGGCCTGCCACTCTGCCAGGGTGGCCTCTGGCGCGTCCCACTCTGCAATGGTGGCCGGGCGCGCCTCCCGCTCCCAAACTGCCATGATGGCCTGGCGTGCCTCCCTCTGGGCCTCCCACGCTGCCATGGGGGCCTGGCGCGCCTCCCGCTGGGCCTCAAAATCTGCCATGATGGCCCGGCTTGCCTCCATATGCGCCCGCATCTGAGACAGACACACAATGATTGCATCAACAGGGGCTCTAGGATAATCACACAGCAGCTTGCAGGTTTTCACCTGCACACTGGATGGTGGACATATAAGCAAGATGGCAAGAATGGTTAGGGGAAGTCCTCCAATCGTTGTATTTTCACTAAACACACATGAGCAGAAGACTTTGTAGGAATGTTCCGCACCTCAAATTTGACTGCATCCTCAATCATTGCTCCCAGATCCTGCGAAAGCCAGATAAATCAAGGTAAATTCGTGCATTTAATCCTTTCATGCACACCACGCAAGCCTGATGACTGTCTTTCTCGTAGGGTGTTGGTGGAACAGTTGCTTCGATTGCAAGTCCTGGCTACGTTGTAATCTACAGTGCTGTAATCCATTGTCAGCCAGAATTCTGTGTTTTGAAGAAGTCTACACAAAGTGTTGAAGAAAAGTATATATCAAAATTTGTAACGATAGGCTCTGATGGGGATGAAAAAGCTCACTTTCATTGCTAATGGAAATGTCTTTGACGCAGGACGTCTTTTCTGTACCGGTTTCTGAACGTTTGAAGAGAACTGTGTACTGTTATAGCTACAGCTTCTGTCCGCTATCAAGGGCAACGGCTCAGTTTCAAACAGGGAGTTCTGTGATGCTCTGTTTTACTGAAAGACTTTACACGTTTTAGCCATCAGCCCGCTCCTTTAGAATGCAGTGATTTCTGACAATGCGATTCACTCTTTGGAGACAATGGAAGCTTCTAGATCACGTCACCGGCTTTACTGATGTTGATGTCAACATCAGTAATGTCAACAATTAGGGCCCGACTTCGATCAGCAAAGGTTTTCGGTTCAGCTTGGCCGTGTGCGCTCTTAATGGCAGGCTTCCAACAGGTATTGGGCACCAATAGGGGGTCTTGATATCCTCGGTACCAGCCTTTCAAGCCCAGGGGCTAGTCTGCTTGGCCAGAAACCAAGAAGCCTGCCATCAAGAAATCACGCAGACTTTTACTGCACTATTACTGAGAATTTCGGTTCTGACAGTGTGCTTCCCAAGCAGCTCTTTTGCACCTATGAAGATCAAGTGTGAAGTGGTGGGCTAAGGCAAAGTCCAAGTGCTTTGTTGTTGGCGTCTCGAGAATCCTAGACAAGCTGCTGGGAAGAGTTTGCCTGATGGTCTCCGTGCCCTCTGTTGGGCTTACTATGTGCAGATGGCCAGGTTTCCTTGCGAATGGAATACCAAACATGTTTACATGCAATGAATTCTGCTCCTAACAGGTCACTCAGAAGCATAATCCTACAGCAGGTCCTGAGACTAAATTTCCATGATGAGAACTCCAAAAACTTGTCGAGGTTTACTAAGAAATATGCAAGTGATTGGCATGTAAGACTGAACAATCAAGGAATCGAACAGTTGCCTGCCGACTGCAGAACTGAGGAAGGTAAAACGGCACATGGGCATCTCGACAGGCAAAGGACCATGTTCAAAACAGGTTCATACCATAATTTCACAAACAGCAGCAAACCATCACAAGAAACGTGGCGATGCCACTAAATAAAGGCCAGTGCTTGTTGCTGACGGAACATCTTGATACCTTGCAATCACCCACATCGTCACAGGACAAATCCTGTACCACCCTTCCATCCCATTCAGTAAATTAGATAAGACCCCACTACCGAGCATGGCAGTCAGGATACCCAAGAGTCATGTAGTTTTCTTCACAATTTCTGATCATACTGTGTCTGTGCGCTTGCCGACCTGTAATAATAGTAGTCTGTGTGCTAATCCAGACCTTGATAAGAGCAGCTTCTCCATAAGAAGGGGCGAAAGATTGCGGGCCACTAAGCACAGTGTCACCAATGGCCACAAGGTTTGAAATAAATTGGAAGTACAAGTGTCCAGGGATTTTGGTTGCTTCACAGGGGGGTTGTAGCAGAGGGCTGATTGGCCATCAATTCAGGGTTGCATTCTACTTGGGGTTTGCTTAACTGCATGGCAGGCCTTGTGATATCTTGATGGCTTCTGTTGCTGGAGCAGATGGCTGCTCTGTCTGCGGCCAAGTCTGCATTCCAATCATGGCTAGGATAATGGCACACTGCCGCTGTGGCATGGTACAGAGAGGGCCCTGCACATGCAGCGCACTTACGAGCATGACTGGGCGTCAAGAAGCTCCTTCTCCTTCTCAATTACTTTCTCATGGAGCACTTTCTCACTTTCTAGGAAGTCTGATGAGGTGGGGAGTGAGCTTACCTCACTGCTGAGTTGGGACTTGCGCGGCCTGCAGCAGCTCCTGCACGGGTACAAGCAGCTCCAGCACGGTTGCATACAGCTCCTCGCCAGCAGCCACCTCGTTCCCAGGGACCTGCACCTGCAGTGCCACACCGCAGTTCAATTGCTCTGCTGTCAGGTTGATGGACACCAATGACCAACGCTCATCACAGGCATGTGCACATGACATTATCCTGTCCTAAATATACAGAATATTTGTAGCACACGTATAGTAAGAGGCCTGGTACCTTGCTGTTGTATGTCTGGAGAGCCACTTCCAAGCCGGCCACAAGTGTGCAGAGCCTGTCCTGATACTCGCGAATCTTGTCATCCAGCGCCGCGAGCTCACCTGTGAGGCAAGGAAACCATGCGCAATTTTACAAGCCTGGTAGGTCCCACCAACTTTTTTGCGCTTCCATCTCCTATAACATCAGACAAGCCGACAGGTAAAACCTGACAATCATGTTTTTGTGCAAAAACACCAGCAAACTCCACCAGGGCATGCCTGCTGGGTCTCGAGGCCTGCCTTGGGTGTTGCAAGAAGAGGAAAAGCCAGATTGGAAAGTAAGTCACCCTGTTTTTCCTGCAAGCGTGTGGACATGGCCTTCTCGGCTTCCTCCATGGCGATGATGTTCTCCATGACTGCTGTAATCTTTGCGCGCTGCTGTTCGTCCCACTCTTCCTTCTTACGCTGCAGCGAATATAAGCTTTTAAAGGGGTTGAGGGTCACGCTTTCAAGCTAAAGGTGGGAAGCCAGGACACTGCCAAGGTCAGATGCCAGTATGCACAGTGCAGGGGGCAGCCATCGCGGGAGGTATTGCAGGCAGCACACAAGCGTGCTACTTAGATATCAGACTTCTTTAAGACATGCAAATTATCAGGAAAATGACGTTAAGAGTAAGTATTCATACCTCAATCCATACATAACAGGTGATCCTGCACAAGCAAAGCGGACACTTTTGTTGCTGAGACATGTTCATGGCACATAAGTGGCACTATGCCTGCACCTTGAATGCCGCTTTTCGCTCATCGAGAGCTGCTCGTTGTCGCTTAAGATCCTCCCGTTGTCGCTGGAGAGCCTTCTGCTTCCACCACAGGATCAAGATCCTGTGCCAGTTTAGAAGGAGCCAGCACCACTCCTGAAGCTGAGACATCATGATGCGTCACGAAATATAACAGGATGCAGCGGTCTAAATCAACAAAATGTAATCAGAGGAAGTTCTGAGGTGCGGCTGTCGCAGCGATGGTTCACGAAGGCAACAGAGCTAGGGACGTGAGGTATAAGGGATATCTCCCTAATGGTAGGGGAATAATGTGCCTGTGGAAGGGCTTCAGTGCTCTAGTAAAGCGATGTGCGGAGGTGCTGATATATACTGTTATTCTGTTGAAGTTGCTAGACATTGACAAGAATTTGGCAGCGACCTTAGGCTGAGGACACGCTAGCCAGTGATTCCATCAGTGGAAACCAATTTCTTACGCGGCAACACAATCATGCAGCCTCTTGGTCCAGCCCACTTACTTAATCCAAAAGAGGCACAAAAGCTAAATTTATCCGTGCTGAAGCGCATCGATGCGGCAACAGAACAGGTACATGTCTTCACAGCTTACAGATTTGTTTCTGCTGTTTAGGAACATGTGTATGCATCCATCAGACGTGATGACCTGTTACTGTTCATTGGAAAATGCAATGTGCAATGCAGGTTTTGGCTTCAGCTAACCATGTGGCCCTCTACGATTTTGACCAGACTGACAGCCGATGGGTGCGTAGTCAGTGCTGTCACACAAAATTTATCAGGAATATGAATTGTCTATGACTGTTCCTGACATCATTTGCTGCACTTTGAACGGCTTAATATATGGGCTGACACTTGCTAGTGCCCTGACAGATCCGCAAGGATGTGGAGGGATCACTGTTCCTGATACAGCGCAATGTGGTGCCCTTCTATCAGATTATCATACTAAATAAGAAAAGTCAGCGTGAGCTCCTTCATCGCACCCGCCTTCCTGTTGACACATATGGCTTGCTGCCCGCTTGTGGTGGCAGTTGTGCATTCTGAAGTTGAGTCATGTTCTTTGCCTTGGCAGAAAATTATGTGGAAGACGTGACGGCAGGCTTCCAATTTGAGAAGTCCAGGCCTTACCTCTTGTATCGCAACAAGAGGGATGAGGTCAGGCCCTCCAAGCAGTGATGAAACACCCATCTCACTGATATGCATACATGCCTCAGGCATCTGAGGCTGAGGCGAGAATGCAATGAAGTTCACCTCAAAGACAAATCCATTGAAGCTTACAGATCTTATGTAAAGTATCTAATGCTTCTGCCATTGCAGGTCGTGGGCATCTGGTTCTATGAGGAGGAAGAGGCTGACAAAGTGGAGTCACTGCTGCACCGCATCCTGGAGGCCTATCCTACAGCCGAAGACCCAACAGATGGGGCGCATGAACAGGTGAACTCGCCTTTCCATGTCACCACAGCCTGCTGGTAGGCCAGATATGTTCGCATGCATGCAGACCTGATAACCTGACAAGTTCTCCCAATCTGGCAGTATGGCTTTATCAGGGCTGCAGCAGTGATGTCAGAACTCTCAGTTGATCGCAGATCTTATAAGCACTTGAATGCTGCACCCTCGTGTGCGCGCAATTCACCCAGCACGTTCTTTGATGGTTTCATGATCCTTGCTGATAGCGCGTATCGCGGCCGGCTTGTGCAGGCACCAGAACAGACGCCAGTGCAGCAAGCGGCTGCCCCACAGGACGATGCCTTCTGGGATCAGCGCGCGCCATCGCCCCCATCTGACTTTGACCCTTTTGCCAGCCGCGCGGCCGCCGCGACGCCCCCGTCCGCACTCGGCATGATGACCCCGGGGCCCCCCGCGCCACCCAGCGCCCCTGCCATGAGCACCACACCGCCGAAATCCCCGGGCAACTTCCTCAGGGGTGCGTGGCAAAACAAGAGGCGTGTGAAGAAGTGAAACAGATCCATCGCAGGCCATGTGACAGGGCCCTGTTGTGAGCATCATACCAAATGCTAGGGGTGGTGAAGGCAAAGCTCTTCACACCCTTAGAGATGAGGTGTCAATGTAGGCATGACGCTTTGGGATTCTATCTGCCTCAAATCGGATGCTTGTGCTCCAATGCTGGCCTGCATCCGCATCTGGTCACACAAAACATTTCGGTGGCATGCGGTCTGTGCAAATGCTTCGATTGATGTCCACATCGTGTAGCGCAAATCACCTCAGCTGCTGTGTCATTGGGCTGCTGCAATTTCCTGTGTGATGCGCGGCGCACTGGGAACAGGTGTGAACGGGCTGAAGGATGGCAGCATGATGACGCCGGAGCAATCCAACCTGGCAAAGCTGCTGGCCAACATGAAGATGGCCCCATCAGGCTCTGGATCGGTGTCTACTACGGTGTCCACCCCCACACAGGCACCCTCGGGGTCCACCCAGCACTCAGCGTCCACCTCAGACCTGCTGCGGCCGGCCCTGCTGACGCCCAAGTTTTTCAAGGCGCAGTCACCTGCACCAGCACTGGTGCGCCGCAAAGGGCACCCTGGTTGTTCAGTCGTTGAATAGTCTCAAGGAGCCCGTTGGGGACTGGATGTCGCGTCTTTGCCTGCTCACTCTTGAGCTTCCTGATCCCTCTCTTGGCAAGGGCACTTAGGCCCATGGTTTGCAATTGTCTGGGTTTTGTCGTGCTCTATTCATGGGACCTGATGAACCGTGCATCACTGCTGGGCATCTGTCCTGTATGTGACCCTTCCCTGAAGCCATGCGATAACCAGCATTGTGCATCTAAAATATTTACGCTGGACTCGAGAATCAGCCCGCAGTCGTGGCCAAACTGCAGCACTATTTGTAGCGATGGAAGTCCGTGAAAAGGTCATGGAATAATAGCAACACCCAGGACAGCGCTTTTCTTTTCTCTGCTGGCTACTGTAGAGTGAAGGTGGAATTGATGTGGGCTTGGGGTTTAGCAGGCGCGACCCAATGGCAGCAGCAGCAGCATAAGCATCGGAGGCCCGGGGGACCCATCCGGGGGGCGCAGCACCGTAACGGACGCGTCCACTGCGCAGCGCGCGTCCTCTGACCCGCTCTCGGCCGCATCGCTGCCGCAGCCGGAGAAGCAACTGCTTGAGGACACCTCCCTCTCTCGCTTCTTTCCACTGTGCGCCCACGCTCCTTCTCACTAGGACTGCAAATATTCTTGATGTGACCTTTATGACAGATTCTGACATGTTCTGAAGGGTGAGTGGGCAGGGCTTGGCTTTTCTCGCTCCTTTGGATATACATGTTGACACAGTATGCATGCCAATGTCTTGCACGTGCTTGTGCGACAAGCTCCCCTGCATTGACCCCACGATTTTTTCTGCTACTTTCACTGCAAAGCCCTCTCGAGGATCCTGAACTATACCTGTCTCTTTGCTGGGGCGTGCACTAAGACACTAAGACACTCCACAATGCACCTGTTGATGAAATGAGACCCTTGTCTTGTCCTGAGAGCATGACTGAGTGTTGGTGTATGATGCTGAATCAGGGCGAGCATGGCGGCTACTTCATCGTCACCGGGAGCGGCCGCGCCGTCAGCCGCCGCGCCACCGCAGCCGGAGGCAATGCCCTCTTCGCCGGCCGCGAATCAGCGCGAGCGGCTGCGGCTGGCCATCACAACACTTGCCAAATCAGACGCCTTTCTGGACATCCTCGCAAAGGAGCTCTCTGCTGCTGGCCTGTGGCGCTGACATTCCTGAGGATAACCAATCAAACGTCTCCCAAGTTGACAGTGGCGGTGAAAGTGCTGCAGCAACCGCACCTAATTTTGCTCTGTGGCTTCAAATAGTGTTGCTGGAGAAGGAACACTGGAGGGGTGCATGTTTACGGGCATTGTAATGATTTGTCATGCCAATGCTTCTGCATCACTTTAAATGACCGGGTTGTGACTCCTGAGGCGCTGTTAGCGCCAGCCTGTGATCCTGATGTATTCCTGCAGCAGTCACTGCCGTGGGAGCTTATAGCCGAAAGGCTACCGGGTGCTATCTAAATGCGCTGATATTCTCCTGCAGCGAATTCTTTGCGGATCTTTTTGTCGCCAAGGCCCTTTGTGCTGCCGTTATGTGCCCCTGATCTGCTCCTGTGGAGTGTACAACATGATTCAAAGTAGCCTGACTAATGCAGTCCGTGGGCAGGCGTGCAGCTGAAAGGTTTCGTAGTGCTGCAGTATGTTGTCTGTCGTGCAACCTCTGGATTATGATTATGCCTTGTAGCAGGAAATGGACGTGGTCGCAGGAGTGGTTCGTGGCTGTAACAGCCCATTGACAGAAAAGAACTTTGTATGTATTTAGGAGTAAGGTAGCAGTTATTTTAAGGAGGAGGTGCTGTCCTGCACCTCTGTGGCTGCTGGCGTTTGCCGGCAAATTTACAGATGCAGGCCTAGATCTTACAGCTCAAACCATGTATTTTCATGGGATAAGAAAGCTAGCAAGGGGAGCAGACTCGTGAATGTGTGCCTGTTTATAGCTCTGAGGAGTTGGTGCTGCCATTTGGTCTTATGGCAAATTTTGAAGCCTACGCCTTTTGCTGCGGAGAGGACATGGTGACGTTAGAGAAGCTTGTCGCCATGCTTGTCGCCATGCTCTTGCACGCTAGCGCTTAGACTCCAATTTCCAGGGAAGTGCTTGTTGACCTGTGTGTGAAGATCCCAGTGACACTTTGATACATGCATTGAGAGCGCATGCATGCTACATCGCATTCTGTTTGTATTTGAGGGGGTTTTTGCAGAGTACTGGAGCTTGACTATTTCATGTGCAGCCCGTGGGCCCAAACATCAGCAACGGCAGCCTGCTGAGAGCTGACGTGCACGTTGACAGAACTCGGCTGCAGTATAATATCCGCGTGTCCTGAATGGAATGGGCTGATGCATACAACTGCAGAGGTGTCATCACAGTTTGGAGAAGTCTGTGGATGTGGTGAGGATTGAGGCAGAGGACAGGCGGCAGAACATATGTTGCGCAAAAGGTCATGCACAAGGTTTTGCTGACTTTTCACCATTGGACCTTGCTCCATGGCGTCACAGTAACTGCTTCTGTGATGACAGCTGGTTCGTGCATGAGGGACGAGTCTGCGTAGATTGAGAAGGAGAGTGGTGGCTTGTCGAGTCTGCGCAGCATGAGGGGGACTTGAAGTTTGGGTAACTTCTCCCAGGATAGTGGTATGGATAAGCAGTCACTGCCATAACTGACATGTATTTGACAAATACATCTGCATCGACCTTGATACTTTCATGGATGTCACCTCAAAGATGCCGCTCTCACAGTACAAAAGATACGATGGTGTTGGAAGCAGTCCAGCAGTGGGAAGTGGGAAAGGCAACTTGCAGAAGCTGCTATCCCATGTGACTAACTATCCAAACATTCGTTTCAGAGTCAAAGACCATCAAGGGAAGCGTGGGATTGACATTTACAATCAGATTGCCACACATTCAGGAACTTGTTGACTGATGTTCTTGTACGTGCCACGAAGCTTCAGTGCCTTCGTGAACCTTCGCTGCGACAGCTGCACCTCAGAATTCACTCTGTAAACACCTTCGTACGACAAAACGCTTGCATATAGTACCTGATACATTTGGAGACGCGTCAGGATGTATCAACAACTGCTCTCCTCCGACAATGGTGAGTTCCGCCGACACACTTTACTATGGTCAAGGCATCATTGGCTGTGTACTTTGGTTCTGACTCGCTCTCCTATCGCTAAGCTTCCGATGTCACCTTTCTTCTGCAGAGTATGGCGAAATTTGGGACGAGCACACTCTCAAGGCGGAAGTCAAGTACCTGAAGTCATACCAGCGGCAAGAAAAGGAGCTGCATGATTGGCCTAACGCTGGCAACCTCAGGGTCTTGAAGACGTGGGCCAGGGCATATAAACTTGGTGCTTCCTAGAGCAGATTGTTGTGTGATGCTGACATGAGGCTGGAATGTTTAAGAAGCTACACACAATCTCTGTGCAACCACTGATGGCGCTGATATGGTTCTTGCGCGACTCCGCAGATATCAGCGACTTGACAGTGGAGGGCATTGACAAGGTGCCAAACATGCCGGAAATCCTTCGCACTATGTTCCTACAGGCAATAGAATGGTGCACCCTCAAAGAGAAAATCGAGCGGCTGGTCAAGTACCAAGCCCAACAGAAGCAGAAAAATAGATACGGTGCCCTTCCTTCCTTATAGCCATATCTATCAGAGTGGGCCTGCTGTTTTTCACAATAATGTCAGCCAATACATGAATACCATCTTGGCGAAAGTAAGAGCATGACCACCATTGCCAACCGACCTATAACCTTTGCTACATGACAACGTGCAATTCTGCAAGGTCATCATTTCTTCATTTTTAATTGGCGTGTTGTTTGCTGCAGGCACCTGGTCATGCTGGTTGCATGCACTAGAGGTGTTCTAGTCAACGACACCAGCAGCTGTCACCCAAGCGCTCTGTGCTGTTGGTTTGTGCCTCTCATGTGCTCCAGCAAAGAGTAGCACACGCTGCAGAAGCCGGGCAGCCTGTGAGGAGGGGCGCATCTGCACTTGGCGTGGCTACACACGACTCACTATGTCCTGCACATCTGGCGCATGAACTGTAGCAGGAAGTGTGTGTTGTCGCAGGAATAGGGGGGGATGGTGGCTGTGATAGTTCACTGGGAACCAAAACTTTTGTGTGTACTCGGGAGTACATAGCAGTTGGTGAACTGAGGAGGTGCTGTGGCACACCTCCGTTTCTGCTGGTGCTTGCTGGCAAAAGCAGAGGGGCATGTCCGACTTAAAAGTCCATCACTTGAGAGTGTGACCGTTTCAAGCTTTGAGCAGTCAGTGCTGGACATGTCAAACTTGGGTCTGCGCATCTCACTGTTGAGAGGACTGAGTGGGCATGCCATGCGCAAGTGAGTCTGTGACTGTGCTTTTGCATGTGCATGTGCATATGCATATGCATAGGCTGTAGGTTCCTGGTATGCTTGTTCCTCTGCATCTGGAAGGGCCTCAAGATGATTCCATCCTTGTGGACGGATAATCCAATGATCCCGTATGACACCTGCACCATTAAAGCTGGTCTTCATACCTTGCCAGCTCCAGGGTGCAGGGTGTTGTTATATCGCCACCAAAAAGCGATTAGGTCTGTATTTTACGAAGCCCTCTTATGTAACATCGCTGCGACATCTGCACCCCAGAACTCACTCTGCTTACGCTTTGGTACGAAGAACCACTTGCATACATATGTACCCCGTACATTTTGAGACGCATTGCACTTATCAGGATGTCTCAGCCTCTACTGTCCTCCAACACTGGAAAGTCCCACTGACTTAATCAAACCCACAAGATACAGTAAAAGTACAAGTACAACAGGCAACCCAGCGCCAAATTTAGCCGCTTGGCACGAACTTCTGGGCGCCAATGGTGAAGCCATTGACGGCAAAGGGGTCGGCTAAGTGGTCCTCCAGGTTCTGGATAGGCCCCTAAACCAGCACAACGGTACATTTTAAGGCAGCCGTCGACATGCATCCACCTTTCCTCTCCATCACATGACTCACACTTCACAGGCTTCCCAGACAGCATACCAGTGTGGAGCTCCTCTGGTTGTGAGCACTATGGGAAGGTCAGAGGTAGTGGACAAGAAGTCAGCAAACAATACATACAGTTCTCGAATGATCCTAGACAGAGACACAAAAGAGAGCAGCAGCTGTACCTTGCCAGTCACGATGGCCTGCACAAAGAAGCCCAGGGCAGCAAACTGGGCCAGGCGCCCGTTCTTGATCTCCTTCACCTGCAGTCAGCAGCAGAAACACCGGTGTCAGGTGCTGGCACACAGGAGGTCTCAAACAGGAACATGGGGCATGGCTCGTGGGTGATAGGTGAGATCAAAGTGTTGGCTGCTGACTGGGCGGCCAGCATGCGTACAGCATGGCCCCTGACTTCAGCTCACTACAATTGGAACGGGGTCGGTTGAAGAGTCCTGGCGCCCACATCTGGCTGGCATTCCTGCTGGCGCATGGATATGCATAAGCCAATCAATGTAGCCTCTAAAGTATGCATTGGGGTTATTCTGTGGCGCACAGGCACCTTGAGCTCGGCAAAGGTGTCAGGGTCGTCGGCAAGGCCGAGCGGGTCAAATGCGCCGCCCGGGTAGAGAGGGTCGGTGATTTCACCGGCGGGGCCGCCATTCACACGGTACCCCTCTGCCAGGCCCAACAGGATCACCTGCCCCGGCAGCACAAGCAGACTGTAAAGTAGCATGTTGGGAAAGCAGTTATGAGTGTGCATCATGTCCGCAGCAGAAGTGGGAGCTCACCTTCATCAGGCTCAATGCTGGCCGATGGTCCAGCCATATTAAGAAGGAGCCATGCATTAATAAATAATTTATCAATCGTTCCAATAAAAGCATGAAACAGAAGAAAAAGCGTGAATAAGAACTGGGAGGGGATGCAAGCAGCTTGAACACATCCTGCAGGAAAGAACCAAGCCTCACAGCTGCTGCTTCCTGCAGGATCACAAATTGTGATCTTAAAGGAAGATGCAAGAGATAAAAGACAGCAGATCAGATGCGTTGTGATTCAAAATGCATCTGAGCCAAAGTCAGAAGCAAAAGAATGAGCAGCGAACCTGGACGGCTACAGTGGCGATGATGGACTGGGCCTGGACGAGGGAGGGGTTGCCCAGGTAGTTGAGGCCGTCAGAGGAGAAGATCTGTGCGCCCGCCTTGAACCACACCGCCTCCTGGAACTTCACGCCCCCATACTTCTCCTGCACGGCAGCACCAGAAACACCTTATCAAAGAAAAGAAGAAATGCACTGATGATGTGTCTAGGGAAGGCATTTGATTGGTGCCGCGCTCGAGGATACCTGCGACCACAAGCCCTGCATGAACAAAAGCAGCACTCCTCCAAAAACATGCTTTTGCTATTTTCTGGTGCAGTGCAGGCAACTGAGCAGACAATGGCCTCATGGTGTTGCGCGCTGCACCAAGATATTCGAAGGGCATGATAGTGCACTGTGGATAGGCAAGTGAACGGCAAGGGGCGCACGCACCAGGAGCTCAGGGGTGACAATGCCGAGGGTTCCCAGGAGCGCCCAGCGGGAGTGGATGACCTCGATCTCGCGGTAGCGTGCGAAGGTCTCGGGATCGGCAGACAGCCCCGCAGTGTCCCAGCCGTAGTCACCTGCAGTGCCATGTCACACTTCTCAGCCTCACTGTCCTGACAGGTGGACAACAAGACCCAAGGTGGAACATCTGTGGCACTGCCTGGAAGAAGAGCTGATCAAGTTTTGAGTCATGTGGTATGTTCCTGTTCTTTCTCCTGCAACGATAAATGATTTTGGCCAAGTGAGTGCTCACCGGGGTATTCTCCCCTCAGGTAGGATGGGGTGGCACCGTCGGAGTACGGCCCCAGGAACTTGGGCCTGGGGAAATCAGACAGTCTCGTTCAACTGATGGGTTTTGGTAACCTGACTTTACAAGTATTGGCAGTGCTGCACGCCGCACTGGCCTGGCCTGTCTCGCAATACAGGAAGAGCAGGTCCCTAAGTTGAGCCGGTCTGGGCGGAACCTTGCCTGTCAGGGCCGTACCACTCGATACTGGCACGGGTAACCTGCCTTCCCTGCAGCATAATTGCACTTGCTTCATTAGATTCTTGTGTCGCACGGCAGCGTATGACTGAAACCCACAGATTGAAGACCGAAAATCGCTGGTGGCAAGAGGCACATCCGCGTAGCCAAACTGCATCGTCATTGTGATCCAATGCATACGCTAGAGAGTGAGTAGCAAAATTCTGAGATGCGTGACATACAGCGTAAGGCGGTCTATCAATTCGTTTTCATCTTGAACTGTCGTTGTAGGGTGATCCCATCCCACACAAATCCGGTCGCGGTGATCTAAAGGGATCTAGATTAGAAGGTCTTGAGACTTTGTACAGCTCCGGGTTATATCGAACTGCACACCTTCTTGGAAGAGGGAGAGGAGACGGTACGCCGGGCGCTCACGACGAAGCTGTTGGACAGGAGAGCTGAAGCCATTGCAGCAGGGGCGCTGGGACAGCTGATTGTGTCGGTCAAGCTTGGTTGCTGCAACTTTTTGCAAAGCTGAGGATCTGATCGGCTGCGCGAGCTCGACCCGTTTTGTTCTTCAACAGCACGTGCAGGCACACGCTCTCGCAGGTGCGCGCATGCGGGATCTCGTTCCTCATTGGTGGAGGCATTGGTCCGTGGCCACGTGATAAATTCCTAAAGAAATCCTGTCAAACAATGGCGTCACTGTGGCAGATATAAGCAAGCTGTGAGGTGCAGTAAGTGCAATGGCGCCACCGCGTGACTGCTGCACGGCTGCCAAGCAGTCCTTCGTCCAGCTTCTTCAATGCAGGAAGTCATGCCGCACGTGCGAGATCCGAAATGAAGCAACTGACAGAGCAGGCCCTCGCTTGCTGTTGCATGACGCAAGTCGTCGCAAATAAATATGATAAGACTGTCATCAACGACTTCCTGTGCTAATCCCTTCGTGAAATCCGTTGCGCTCTCGGCAAAAGGATACAGATCGGTTGTCCAGCCTTTTGCGGCAGGGAAGGCTGGACACGTCCGTCTCTTGCCACGAACGAATCCCCTTACAGCTTCTGCAATCGGAAACAGTATTCACGAGCCTGCCATGAGCCTGGCAGGTTTTCATTTTGAGGTTTTCGGAAAGGTATGACCCCTAGATCATACTCAGAAGACATAATATCTTAGGGGCAGCCCTTGCCAATTATCTTCTCTGCATTCTCTTGAACATGCAGCTTGATATGAAAAACGTATTCGCAACCCAGGAGCATCAGCATCTACAAGTACCTGTTGTGGCACAGGTGCAAGGGGTTTTCTTCAGAGCGTGCACAGCCGAAGAGGCAAACAACCTGGGCATTGTTGGATGGGTCAGAAACACAGCGTCAGGATCTGTAGAGGGTGAAGCCCAGGGTCCAAAGGACAAGTTGGCCAGCTTCAAGGTGACTGGTCCAGGCCCCTTTATGGCACCAGATTTCCTGCATCGCTCTACCGTGAAATCAAATCCCAGGCAGCTAAAGACAGCCATCACTCTCAGTGTCTTGTAAAGAATTCTTTTGGGGTGCTCGACAAGAGGACCTGCAAGACTATATCACTGACACAGGATGGTGCTCATTGAATTTCCGATGGCTGTTCCAGCATCAACCTTCCCTGTAAATGACCCTCTGCCGGCAGGACTGCGGGCACCAGCAAACTAGTGAGCAGGACCAGTGAGCAGAATTCAGCATCTCATTAAGAAACGAGGACGCTGTGGCTGTGTGCAGGACTTTCTGCAGCACAGGGGGTCGCCTGGATCGCGCATCGACCGGTGTGAGATCACAGATGAAGTCCAGGACCTGCTGCAGCTCTCATACAGAGAGTTCTCTGTGAAGAGGTGAGAGCAGGCTGGAGCTTAGGAGCACGTAGCAATTTCGGTGCCCTTGCAGTTGCTCGTCTTTATGCGTATTACGAAGGCCTTCTCAAAAGAGAAGACTCTTCGGCATGTCTGTCTCAACGGAGGGTTTGTCATGTATCTCTTCAAATTTCAAAGTATGCAGCTCCACCTGATGGGTCTGGTAGACATGGGACTAAATGAGTTGCTAGAGGCTACAGGCCAAGAATTCTTAACTTCCCTTAGGTGGTCCGCAATTATACAAAGTGCATGTCGTGCCCGGCATGAGAGCTATTCAGAAATTACAAGCATGGCCACTACTGTAGTGGATATAGAAACGTTACAAATCTGCCAAGGGACGTGCAGCCCAAGTGGAGGAGTAGAGGAGTACAAAACGTTAACATTAGCGAACTATGTGATAGCAGTACTTGGACATGCGCAATCGTCCTGCCAGCGTAAAGCACCAGCAAAGATTAGGCGGACATGTGACATGCCAATAGAGAGCCATGATATGAAATACAAATCCGCACTTAAAAAGTACAGCTGACAAGGCAACACTAATAAAAGAAAGCACAACCTGCAGCTTCCTGCAGTCTGTCGCTTCTTAGTCATAATCTGTGCTCCAACAAAATATAGATGAGAAGAGCTGCCAGCAACACAAAGCACGCCAAATTACGAACAGTTGCACCAATGCCATTGCTATTACCAAGCATATGCATGCAACTAGCTGCCGTTCAGCTCTGTTCCTTCTGGTACACAGCGCTTCTTGCCAGCTTGCTAAAACACTTCAAGTCTGCAGGATGTCCTGAGCCTTGCGAAGAGGCACAATTTAGGGGGCCCCTGCTGATGAATTGGTGCCATGCTCATGATATCCTGGCCTAATTTCGTGCTGAAACCGCAAACGGCTTCTCGTAGAAAAATGCAACTGTGGCTGCACGCAACCTAATTGCACGCAGCTGCAGAGGAAGCTCGTGCTGCCGACAGATCAAGCAATGGTCCATCAGGTGCCGATGAGGCACAGAGCAGCATGGCAGCCACTCCCAAAATGAATATGTTTTTGTCTTCGTTGCGCGCGGCTTACTTTCTCAGGGATTAAGGATAGCATATTGGGGTCCAGAAATGAAATAAAATGATAAGAAAGAAAAAGCTGTGTCAGGCGAAGAGGAAGCGGAGATCGTCCTCGGTGAGGCGGCCGAGCGCCTCTGCATCGCGGCCCACCGTTCCCTCAAACACCAACTGCTTCTTCTCCTGCAGCACGCGCACAACACTTGTAAGAGATCCCAAACCTATGAAGAGAGGATGGAAAATTCACAGCAGTGTTTGGTGCACTCTGGCTCATAAGCACTCTTGAGAGAAGAGAAAGTCAACATGATTCTTCTGCTGGAGCAGGCACACAACCACACATCGTCATCCCTCCGCCATCATCCATCTCCGATTGCCTTCTCTCCTTTCACACGACACCGGTGCATCTTACTGCGCGACCAAGCTAGTCTGCTACTGCAGACCAGCAAGAAGTGGGGCCACCAGCGCTCACCTGGAGCTTGAGGATGCGCTCCTCGATGGTGCCGGCGATGATGAAGCGGTGGACGGCGATGGGCTTGAACTGGCCCAGCCTGTGGATGCGATCCTGCGCCTGCTGCTCCACCGCCGGATTCCACCTGCACACCATCGCAAATATTGAGCGTTCTCGCATGCTGTGAAAACTTCCTCTGAGCGATTTTTCCTTACCGTTCAGGAATCAATAATTGGTGTTCAGAGTCGCCCAGGTAGGAACTGCCACTTCCTCCAAACCCCTGCCAGGCACCAGCAATGCCTACTATCCTACTTTGATCCGCAGCGACATGTAAGCATGACATACAAAGCCCCACTGCAGCAACTGCTTTTTCGGTCATTTCCCTCCAAGTTGCCGCCTCTACCACACGATTTTATGTACCCTAACAACCCTACCAGTTGTCCATATCTACCCTGCAGCACACAAACCCCAAGCAGGCCGCACCAGGGGTCCATGAGCATGACGTGGGACGCGGCAGTCAGGTTCAGAGCGACGCCACCAGCCTTGAGGCTCATGAGGAAGACAGTGACGGCCGGGTCATTGCTGAAGGCGTCGATCATGCGGTTGCGCGCGTCCATCGTCATGCTCCCCTCCA
Organism: Coccomyxa sp. Obi; assembly: GCA_020887355.1. NCBI lineage: Eukaryota > Viridiplantae > Chlorophyta > Trebouxiophyceae > Coccomyxaceae > Coccomyxa > Coccomyxa sp. Obi. The sequence continues at coordinate 1,208,373 of AP025005.1, read as the reverse complement.
GCCGCACGCACCGAATGCCCACCTGCGCTCACACGTCGCCACCGCTCGTTCAGCAGTGTTCTCAGAGCAGTTTTGAGTCTGAAGATTTGCAAAGGACTGCTATTGCACCCAACATCGTCCTTTCCGAGCCACTTCTTTTGCAAAAAAATGCCTACTGTGCAGTGATAAGGTGTACAAGCAATCCGAAAACAGTCCCAGATATATCCCTGGAAGCACAATGCCTCTTTCTCTTTTAGGAAAACAGGCAACAGTCAGGCAGGTGCAGCAGAGACATCGGCCGCAACACCCAGCAACAGGCATGCTCTTGCGCATGATGGTTGCAGAGCAGCATGAGTGACTGACCTGCTGGAGGCGGAAGAAGATGAGGTCGAGCATGGACGTGAACTGGGAGAAGACGAGCGCCTTGGCCGATGGGTCTCGCTGGAGCGTGCGGTGCAGCTCCTCGCGCAGCGCCTCGATCTTGGTGCTGCTCTGGAACTCGCCCAGCGCAAGCCGGTTCAGTATCGACGCCTTGCGCGCCCCCGCCACCCGCGCCGGCGCCTGCACAGATTTGCACTTTTCTGATTTTCTCCACCTCCAAACCCCGACAATCCTATACACCAACATATGTTTCCTTGAAGACACACCGCCTTCATGCAACAGGCATTGACACTTCCGATCTCCATCAGCTTGCAGCAAGCTTCAGCAAGCATATTCCCCGAGCCACCTCGGAAAAAATGCTGGCGATTCCAGAGATGATGCCCAATGTCAAGGCAGGAGCCCCAAGCACAATGTTAACAATCTCACTGTGCATGCCACAAAACTTTCTGCATGCACCATAGCCCTCTAAGTGCCTTATTGGAAACCGCACCGGTGATGCAGCGGTGAGGTCGACAGAGAGCGGGCGCTGGCACGATGGGCAGCCGGCCACGCCCGTGCAGCCGTCCAGGTACTCGGCGAGGCACACGCGGCAGAAGGCGTGCCCGCACGCGGCCACCACCGGCTGCTCCAGCGGGTCATGGCACACGCCGCACATGCCGCCGTTCAAATCCCCATCGTCGTCGGCCGCACTTTTCGCGGCGGCCGCCTTTGCCGACGCGGCCTGCGCCGCGGCCGCGCCCGACGCCGAGTGTACCACCAGGTAAGGGTGGTCCACCGCCTGCAAAGCAATACTTTTAAAGTTGAGGATTTAATAAACCAAGCATTTATATTTCACCCCTAAACACAGCTGATTTTCACCCCTGTGTACACATCGTCAGGAGACCGCTGTACTGGAGCGTTATTGAGCGCAGTTGCTTGCTTGTGTGCAGGAATCCTGCCTAATGCTGATGCTTTGACATTTTGACATGATGCTCATTGTGCAGGCCACATGCTCTCCACTGAGATGTGACATGTCTCATGGTCTGCTTGGGACGTTTGGCAGACACTGTGACCCCAATGGCCAGCAATAATGGGAGTGAGAGGGCAGGCACACCTGGCGCAGGCGGATGAGGAGGTCGAAGATGTGGGCGTAGTTGTTGACAACGGTGCCGGCTTGCACGTATGCCCCAAACTGCGCCTGGCTCTGCGTGTACAGCGCCTCGTAGAAGTCCGCCTCGCGCTCATCGAAGGCATCCTTGCGCATAACCACTGTCCTGTGCCCCAGATTTTACATGCCGAGAGGTCAGAGAAACCATAGATGTGCCAAACGCTGATTTTCAAATTTCACGCGCGACAAACGGTCGTATGAATGGCGCTGACTCTGCAAACGCTCCAAACGATGGCCTTCACACGATGCCTAGGGATCTCGAGCTGTTTTGAAGCTCGACGTCAAGTAAATCGCCATCAAGGCGTGTGTGGTATTCAACGAGACAAATCATTTGAAATAATACGTCGTTCACCAGCTTGTGCTACGTGTTCGGGCACAAAGTGAGCTCCGCACAGTGAGTTTTTGAAGAGTGACGTGCCAAGCACGTCACTTGGCCTGATGACTCATTGATGGCTGTTAGTCGGACTAACAGGAGCCAAAGCCAGAAAATCCACAAATTCAGCCCAGGACACAGCTAGCAACTGCATATGTTGTCAGCCCGTCTCATGATACCAGGCTTGAGGCTTGGAAGTGCCTTTCCCACTGCTTGCAGGCATGTGGGCTTGAAAAACAGCATATGCGCGTGAAATGCGTGTGAACTGGTTGAACATCTCCACGCTATCCACACTATCGTGTGACGCATGCGTTTGCTACACTACTCCATTCGTGTGGCACATCTATGAGAGAAACAGCATGCATCAGGTCAGCACAGTGCCAATATATTTTTTGGGTCTTGGGCCAAGGGTTCAAGGGAAACCCCAGGGTTTTTAGGGCTAAACGGAATATTGCTTCGGTACATGAAACGGTGCTGACAACAAAGCGGAAGTGGTGTGCAGATCTGATCTTAATGTACAGTACTTGGCCACTCCCATGCAAAAATTTTCTCTCTCTGTTTGTGCGCCATGCATGTGCAACCTCAGTTAAGCTTGAGCAGGTGTCCCACCACCATTACAAATCAGGCAAACTCGAGGTATCTTGAGACCTTTTTTGGGAATTTTTGATCCCGGCCACTGCCTCACAAGACTCCACAGGAGATGATGTAAGGTGGTGCAGTGCAACTCACCGGGGCGGCAGAGCGAGGACATCAGCGCACTGCACCTTGGCGCGGCCAAAATCTATCTATCTTGCTTTTCATTTCCCTTTTTTATAGCATTTTTGATTAAGGGATTACAAAAATATCCTAAACACAAAAATGAAGAAACATGAAAGGGCAACTCACCGGGGGGGCAGAGCAAGGACATCGGCGCACTGCACCTTGGTGGGGTCCTTTTTATGTTTCTTTCCTTCTTTTCACTCATGTTCTTCCTTTTAGGGTTAAGGGTTTAGGGGCATTTAAACCCTGATATGATTTATTGAAAATAGTGCAGCTCACCCGGGCGGCAGAGCGAGGACATCGGCGCACTGGACCTTGGTGGGGTCCTTTTTATGTTTCTTTCCTTCTTTTCACTCATGTTCTTCCTTTTAGGGTTAAGGGTTTAGGGGCATTTAACCCTGATATGATTTATTGAAAATAGTGCAGCTCACCGGGGCGGCAGGGCGAGGACGTCGGCGCACTGGACCTTGGTACGGCGCAGCAGGATCTTGGGCAGAATCTGGTGCTTCAGCAGCAGCATCGCCTTGCGCCCCTTGCCCACATACCCCCACTTCTTGATTGGGTTCGCCACGTGCTTGTTCCACCAGCAGTAGTGGTGCAGCGGGCTGTGCCTGTTTGCCAAAGCGGAAATCAATCAACATCATGTGAACACAAACACCACTTGAACAATTGAGAACAACGTCCTCCTCTGGCTCACAGTATGTGACCAATGCAGAGAGCCTGCATTAAATACCAGTGAGATTTTGGAGTGTAACACCAGAGCAGTGTCATCACACAAGACTGAGGCTTCCTTCCCCATAAAAGAAGGGACTGCAACCTGGCATTCTTATCTTCGCAGACATGGTTCCCAGACATGGGAGGCGGCCAATAGGAGCTCTAAACCCTGATCCAATCCTTAAACCTAAAATTACCCTAAACCCTGGATAAGAGAATGTAGGAACGGCACCCGCAGTGGTTGCACTTGCGGTGGTTGCTGGAGAAGGGGTAGTCGATGCACTTGCAGGTGCAGGGCGCCTCCTTGCTGCTCTTAGCCGTGCCCGCGCCGCAGAAGTAGAACGCGTATGGGAAGATGCGCAGGAAGCGGATCAGGCTGTACAGCTCTCCCACCCGGTTCTGCATGCAAAAAAACAATTCAGTGTCATACACAATACACAAGTAAACCCTAATGCTAAACCCTAAATTGGTACAATATAGATCCAACACCTCAGCACTTGAAACTGCTATGCGTAGCAGGCTGGTGCACTTGTGCATCTGCTACAGTGGCGCCCTGGCAGTACAGCGCAGAGCAGACTTCCATCCGCTGAAACTTACCATAACACACGCATACAGGTCGCGTACATGGGCCAAGAAGCAATCATGATAACACTGACCAGCGACTGATCACTTGGCTGTACATCATGGATGTTCATCTGTGCTTAAAAATGCACTGTCACCCCCAGTCTTTGGCGCTTTCTTTCCAGCAGGTCATTGAAATTGTCAGGTTAATAATATCTCGAGGTGCCAGGCGCTCAGGGGAGGAGGCGCGTGCCTGCAGGGGCGTTCCCGACAGGGCCCACTTGTACTTGGAGTTGAGGGCGAACACGGCGCGCGCCGTGGAGCAGCGCCGGTCCTTGATGCTGTGCGCCTCGTCCAGCACCACCCGCCGCCACGCCACCTGTGCAATTAGTCATACTTTAAAATTAGGGTTGAGGGTCTAAATACCCTAAATCATTTTTGGACAGTGATGCTGTGCGCCTTGTCCAGCATCACCCGCCGCCGCCATGAAACCGCTTTTCATTTTCTATCTTCAGGGGTCATGATCTTGTTGATGATACACCCTTACCCTAGACAGTGCCCTACTACGAGACCCCGAAATATGCTGGCCAGGCCAAAAACTGCAGCCTGTCTTGTTCATAGCATAGCTCCCACTGGCGAAGCAGCTGGCAAAATGGTGCTCACAATACAGCTGCTCTTGATATTGTAGCACGGAGCTTTTTGAGCCCAGGAACACAGGATCCCCCACAAGCTATGCATGAACAATACACACATGCTACAATCTCAATGATAGCTGCACGCAATATGGACGACGTGGGATGAACAAGGAATTCTTGCATGGCAAAAAGCTCACCTCGTGCAGCACTGAGACGCCCGGGCCCTCAGTGGCTTTCGCCTTTGCCTTGGCTTTGGCGATCATCTCTGCTGCTTCCTTGGACGCCTCATCCTTGATGTTGGACTGCCCCCCGCTCGCTGCAAACAGAGTACCAACTTATTCCTCCGCCACCATCACAAAAGCATGGACTGGTTTAAAGAAAAACTGCATCCCTAGTAGCGCTCTACTACTGCCCTACTACCATCTGTTATGACAAAAGAAGTGGGGACACAGGCACAAACTGGTTAAAAGAGAAACTGCATCCCTAGTAGTGCTCTACTACTGCCTACTACCGTTTGTTATGACAAAAGAAGAGGGGACATCCGCGAGTTCAACGCGGGCCTCATGCACCCAAAGCAAGGATCCTACCACTAGAACAATGTCCCAGCTGATGACAACATTGTTCTTTCATTCATCTATGTAATCATGCTATTCTGCTCCGCAACACACATCCTGCTGCGGTGCTGGGCAGCTTCGTTGTAGATGCTTACCCGCCCAAATTTGTTACATACATACTTTCTTTTTTTTGGGGATTGGGTTTTAGGGGTCATACACACATAGTTTAGGGTTTAAATTAATATACGCACCCCGCCAGGCGCGCCAGGCAGCCTTCCAGGCCTTCCGCTTCATGGAGCGCTCGTCGTTGGCATCGTCCGAGTCCTCGCCCTCTGACTCATCTGCTGCTGACTCATCCGACTCACTGAAGTCCGGATCGCCATCGTCCTTCTGCATGCGTGCATGACAACCTCAGCAAACAAGCTAGCTTTCCCATATGCTGCTAAGCCGTCCACACACACTGCTTGAGTCTGTCTCATGACCAGATCCTTGCAGCCCAATTTGCAAAGGTATTGGACTGCTGTGTGCCCTGACGCCCAAATAACAACATATCTTTTGTTGTAGACAGTAAGACAGTAAGACAGTAGGGCCCTCCTGAAGAGCGACAACACAATGACTGCGACCAGTGTTCTTAGTGGCTGACACGCATTGTCATGATAGAAGGAGGTACCGTCGCTTTTCCCTTGCCCTTGGCATCTTTCTCATAGCCCTTCTTCTTGCCCTTGCCTTTACCATTGGCCTTCCCGGAACCCTTTTTTACTCCCTTGCCCTTCCCTGCAGCCACCTTCTTGCCCTTTTTTGGCACTTCCTCCTCCTCCCCTTCCTGCTTTTCAGCACCATACACCTGGTAAAGTGTGTCGTAAGATGAAGGTTCAGCCGAGCATACAAGTCCTCTAGCGATTATTTAGCCAGTTGCAATACAATCACTTGACGAGCAAGTACAGCAGCTCTGACCTTGCATCTCACCTCATCATCTTCCTCCCCCTCGTCAGAGTTCGAGCCGTCGGAGGAATTGTCTTCAGACCCGGAGCCGGCCGCCGCGGCCTTGCCGCCGGCCGCCTTTGACTTGCCGTCGCCACGTGGCCGCTTCTTCTGCTGCTTGGCCAGCGCCGCGCTCTTCTTCGCGTTCGGGCCGCAGAAGAACCTGGACGTACACAAGCAACCAGTCTCATATTGCATTTCTTGCATGCAATTAGGATTGCATGAAAACCTCAACAGCGCAGAATACGGCGTGCAAGAGCCACCCTATTGCAGATTTTTAGTCGGTAGAGTATTAGGAGAGCCACATTGCATGACACATTTAGTTCTGCGCCTGTTTTTTGACACCAAGCTGGGAGTCTGGTGACTATACAACCCACGACCTCATCATGAACCAAGTCTCTTCCAGTAAGATGACAACCGGGAACCTGCAATTTGAGTTCCATGCAGCTCAGTAGTCACAAGCCCGTCGCTGCACTTTTCAAGACTTCATTACTAATCAGGAAATATACTCGAGACAATGCAGAAAGTGCACACCTGAGGTGGACATCGAGGCGCTCGGGCTGGAATTTGCGGCTGCAGTACTTACAGGGGATCTTGTCGGGCTCCACGTAGCGGCGGTGCTCGCCCTCGATGATGCTGTACGTTGTCAGCACGACGTCAGCGCCCGCCAGCTCAGCAGCATCCGCGGTTCGCTTGCTGCCGTGGAACACCACCACCTGCCGCACACAACCCCCTCATTCCCTGAACTCATAAATTCAGGGTTTAAGGGTTACGTTAGGGTTTAGGGTTGGTATCCCTAAACCCAAATGGGGAAATAACCCAAAACCCTTCATCTTTAAATATGTGACCCACTCCATATCTCCCCAAGATTGATGACTGAGTACACCACACCCTGAGAGACACATTTTGAGCCATTCTGCAGAACACTGACCCGAGCCAGGGAGGCAGACATACTATGTCAAGCATGTTGATAATTTGATTAGACATGCACGACCTTATGTACAAAGAGGCTTTCTCCGCGTCAACGGAACTTTCATGACAGCCCAGGCTAGACACAGTAGACCTGACAATGCAACACTGTGTGATGCCCCTGGCCCTGTATGACACCATGCCTTGTGATTTGCCTCTCCTGATCACCTGCTAACAGACATTATTTGCTGCCCGCGATCACTAGAACATCTATGGCGGGGTAGGCCACAGCTCCAAAGTACCCCGCCATATTATGCCTTTGTAATCTTGGGCAACGATGTGCATCTGTTGCAAGTCACCAGGGAAGGCAACCACAGGAAATGGTGTCATACAGAGCCACCAGAGAACCTCGCTACCCTTGGGTTATTCTTGCCTTCAAGGGAGCTGAGCTGAGTAGCTGCGAGAAGCTTTCATTCTATACTCATTAGTTGACCTCTTGCGCGCATCCCAGGAGTTTAGACGTTCCTGCAACCTATTTCAAGACCCTCTAGCCAGGGCCCTGATGACTCACGCACCCCTCAAACACTGTGTGTCCTTATCAGAGCAATAGAAAACTCCAGGGGGGCACCTTGAGGGTGTTGGGCTGGGTGAATCGCTCGATCTCCTGGCGCCACTGCAGCACCGCCACCAGCGGGCAAACCACCAGCGTTGCACGGCCATATCCCCCGCTGCTGGACGCCTGCTCGGTTGTGCCCACGCCAGGCGCATCGGCATCCTCTGCAGCCAGCATGGCAAATTTTTAAGGGCTTAAATTAGGGTTTTAAATTGCCTTAAATCTAACCCTAAAGACCCTACAAAATAAGGAGAAAAATTCCTGCTACCACAATCTGTAGAACCCCGGCACTTTATCTGCGGCTCAATTGCTGTGTGGCACCGATAAACTGTGGCTTGCCGGCATCTGCAGCCAGCACAGCAATGATACCATTGTTTCCATAACATGTAAAACCAGAACAATAAGGCTGGAGCTCATCAGTCTTGTAACAGCAAGTCACTGCCCTAGATCATCACATAATTATGTGAGTTTGCCGCAGCACAAGTCCAAGCAACACAACCCATTCCGCTGATGTCCTGTAGCCTCACATCACCATGCAGCCGCGCTTCCAAGAAGCGATATGACATATGAACGCACACAGGGCGGATGCGATCCTTCAGTGGTCCCTCATCTCCATTGACAGGAAACCTTTGTAGGCATGCAGCACAGAGCCCCTCAGAAGTAGCTACTCACGGTTCTTGGGGGCGGCAGCATGATCCTTGCAGCAGCTGGTGCCGGGCTGCACTCCTTCAGAAGGCCGTGCCTCGTCCTCCACTGTTTCCCACTCC